>BMAV01017920.1:0-518400 GCA_019973955.1 Trichonephila inaurata madagascariensis | reverse complement strand
AAAATTTAAATAAATTGAATTTTTTTAAGTATTGTTTTGGGATTCAATGTGGGTTGTCTAAAATTGTATTTATTCCCACATTCAAGGCATCTTCTACTAACAGGTTAGTTGATTAAAAATTTAAATTTTTTCAGTCCATAAAAAACCATTTTCCGTTAGTGCTACAATTCACAAAGATATTTTTGCAAACAATACTACTACTACTGCAAACTTCAGGGACATAATGATTACGGGATGACCCCCCTTTCAAAGCAGAAGCAAAATGGGGTTTTACTAGTTGGCTATGTGTAATGACATAGAAAAAAAGTTTTCCAATTTTGGGTTAAAGTAAAATTTTGGTTTTTTTGGATTTGGCGCCCGGGAAATTTTCGCCAAACAATTTAATCAAAATGCATTACTGGTAACTTGTACTAATTTTTTATTTTTTAACATTTTTTTATTTTTCTTTGGGAAAATCCATTTTTTTTTCGAAACACCTATCCAAAAATTGGGCCAATTATCCCCAAATTTTTGTTTGCCAAAATTAAATTTCCAGCCCCTTTTCCCCCCTAAGCCCAGGAGGGGTTTTTTATAAGAATTTGAAGTTGTTTAGTTTTGATCTGAATAAATCAAACAATTGACTAATGAACCAAAAAAAAATTGCATTAAATTAATAACACTAGTCTTTTTTAAATAATCCCCAAATAAAAGTAAACTTTTATCACATAGCAAAAATTGGCTGTAAATATAAGAGTGTATTTAAAATTTATACAGCATAAAAACTTAGAAAAAAAAAGTCACGTATTTTTGATTTAAAACAAAAAAAAAATCAGAAATAACAACAAAGAATATACTCTTTTTAATACTCATGTGTTCCCCCGCGGGCATGGTAATGAAATATAGTTCGGTAGTTTTAAAGAGAACTAATTTTTTGCCCCTTTTTTTAAAATACTAACCAGAATTTTAAAAAACAGTTTCGAATCCGAATTCTTTTTTAATTTTTTTGGAGTGTTTTTAGGGGGTTTTATACATGTACTGTATCAAATTCAAGAAAGGCGTGCGTTCAAATCTGAAAGAATATACCATTTTAAATTGAGAATGTAAGAGTTCATTTTTAAAATCTTTTTTTTCCCTAAAATTAAAAATAATAAAATACTTGCGGCTTTTGGCAAGTAGTTTGTATTGCATTAACAATCAAAACATAAAATTTTGAGCAATTTCGGGGGGGGCGAGCATAAGCAGAATAAAATAACCCCTAGTATCCTATATTTCACGTCTAAAAGAATTAGTTCCAAAGTGATAGAGCATACATTTAAAAAAATTTTTTTTTTTTTTTAAAATTACATTGTGAACATTCTTTTTATATGGGGTTTTTCTAAGTTTATTTTCAATAAATCCCCTCCACTGATAGAAAGAAAAAATTTTTAAAAGTTTTAATTATGAGCGACAGCTCAAAACACATTATTTAGCAATGAAGAGTTGTTTACTAAATTTGTTTTTTTTTGGATATTCAAGGTCCTTTCGCTTTTGCCTTTTAAATAAGAGAAAAAACCCCGACTCAAGATCATTTCTGCACAACTACCGGAAATACTTCTTTCATTAGTTTCAAAATTTTTTAACCACAAATATGGGCAACGTTACCTACCAAATAAAAAAATCTAGAAGTAAAAGTTAAAAAAAAAAACACTGGTTACATTCCACGTCATTTTAAATTAAACACTTAATGGCTTTTATCCGCAATCATTAAAAAAATTTGAAGTAATACTTATAGGTAAAGTACGGGGAATTTTTTAAAAAAAGGTTTAAAAATATTTTATATACAATGGGAATTTACTTTGGAAAACGTGACCCATTTCGTTACATTACTTTTAATACTCTAGTTAAGTTATTATAAAATTAAATTACTTATTTTTGTCATTAAGGTATCCGACTACGTTCGGGGAACCATGATTTTAAAAAAGCGCATAAATGTATAATTTTCATGATATTTAGTGTCCCTTAGATTAGAATACATGTATAAAATTGTTTTAAGGACATTATGACAAAAAAAAATTATTTAAATACAATATTTTGGCAAAAAATTAACTTAGAATAACCTTTTTTCCAAATGTTCTCCTTTTGTAAAAAATGCTTCTATTGTATTAACATTTTTCCTGTTTATAGCTTAGACCTCTGTACAGAGGCTCAACTATGATTTTTAAAAAATTCAAATTATTTTCAGTTACAACCATTTGAAATAATTATCGGCGTATTTTCTTAAAATTTTTCCCTTCTGTTTTAGTAAAACATGGATAAATCGACTTCCAAGTTATGCGTTTCAAAAATTCTAGTTGAGCCTCTGTACAGAGGTCTGAGCTGAATACAGGCACAATATTAATACAATAGAAGCATTTTTTACAAAAGGAGAACATTTGGAAAAAAGGTTATTCTAAGTTAATTTTTTGTCAAAATATTGTATTTAAATGAATTTTTTTTTTGTCATAATGTCCTTAAAACAATTTTATACATGTATTCTAATCTAAGTTACACTAAACATCATAAATATTATCCATTTACACGCTTTTGCAAAATCACGGTTGAGAACGCGTAGTCGGATACCTTAAAGACTACATACTAAATTTCTTTTATGTGCAAAAATGCTCTTATACATCCATTACTGTTTTGGTCTTGAACAGCTTTCGATCGCCACGGCCATCCAACACTTTGAACGCCCCTTTCTAACTCCCAGCACATAGGTAAGTGATATAAAGATTCCTCAATAATCTTAAGACTGCTTCTGCTACTTATTGAGACTAACATTTTTTTTCTTTTAAGGAAACAGTAAACATCTAATTAAAAATATTACGTTGTAGTAATAGCTATGTACACTGCTGGCCACCGTAAATGCAACAACCTGAAGGAAGCATGTAAATAACATGAAATTTACAACATGCATTAGCGGAGGTGAGATATGCAAATGATTAGAATTTCAGCGCAGACACACATCACGCGCGCCTGTGGCACAAACTCAAAGCGCTATTTAAGGCTTGGAGATTTCGACGATTTCAAGTTCGGCAATTGTGTTTTTTTGGGGTTTTTTTCAAAAACGATCAGTTTTCTCGTAAAAAAAGGCGATCAGCGTCAAGATCCGAGTTCGACAGAGGAAGGATAGTGGCCTACCGAGATTGGGGATTATTTTTCAGGGAAATGGTGTCTTTGGGGACGAAACCAAACAACTGCAATGTGGATATGGGACCTTGGATGCGGAGGGTACGAGGGACCGACGTTGTCGATCGCATCCACCTCGTGCACCACCAGTGAGGACGGAAAAGTGCAGGCATGATGGATCGCTCGTCACATCACGAACCATAGCCAACACATTAGTCTGTAAAGTATTTCAGTGCTGCGTCTACCATTCGACTGTTACACCCAAAGGGGTGTGTCCGCAAGACGTCCATTGCTTGTCTCCCCCTTTGATGCAGAACCACAGACGTCTCCGCCCCCAAAGGTGCGATGAAAAAAAGGGAGTGGGGGGCAGAATGGAATGAAGTTGTCACTTCGAGTCACGCATCTGTCTGCAACCCCGATGGTCGGCGAGTCTGAGACACCGGGGAGAGGATTCTAACAGCGGTTATGCACCCCACACTGGCCCTGCACCGGGTATTATGGTAGGGGGAGGTAGGGATATCACTCTCACACCTTCTAGTACGCATTGACGGTACTTTAAACAGCCAGCGCTACATGCCCAGGTTTTGGGAGCCAGTTGTCCTTCCTTACATTTAGGGGCTTCCCCAAAGCCATATTTCAACAGGAAAGGGGACCACATGTGCCCGATTGCCCAAAAGGTCCTTCGTCAGTCACCAGATTGAATTGCCTCCAGATCTTTCGCCGATAAAAAATGGGTCCATGTTTGCTCAACGATTGACCCCGATTACACCTCCAGCTGCCACACCAGACGACGGAAATTAAGTGGGTGGCCGTACCCCCAAAACACATCCAAAGTCTCTATGAATCAATGCCGAGAGGTGTTACAACGGTGATCTCCAAGAATGGCGGTTACTCTGGCTACTGATTCTGGCAGGAACCACACTTCACAGAAGTCTATAAATTTAATCATTTGATACTTGGTCAACATGATACCTACAAAATAACTTTTGTTGTGCTATCTCTTGTCTTTCTTGGTGTTGCATTTACGGTGGCTAGCAGTGTACTTAAAAAAAAAAATTGAATCAATATCCTTGATCAGAATACACACATTTGTTCTAGTAGAGGTATTTCATTGGGGACAATATAGTGATCTACTCTAGGATAGCACATCTTTCAATTTTTCTAAAAAACCTATTAGAATCTGTAAAAAAGGGAAATTTTAACATTAATTGACACCCCTATGTGGACCCCCTAGAAAGGAGCTAATGACCCCTATGGTCTGCAGATTACAATTTAAGAAACGCTGGTCTACTATATAAATTTTGTATTTTTTGTTATTCAAATTTTTGCTTACTTTCTATTATATACACACCTATATACATACACACACACACCTCTTATGAGGTAGGGGGTTACATTCTAAAAAACACGTAGACGAAAGTATCAAGGTGTAATGTCTATAGTAAAAGTTAACATTTTGGTGGTCTATTGGGGTTGCATCCCAACTCCTGTTGTGTAAACCACTATATAATGTTTGATAAGAAAAACAAGTAGCAAATACTACAAGCCAGGGACGTGTTAAGGCATGGGCCGACTGAGACAGAGCTGCAATAGTGGCCTCGTCTCGGTCTCGACTCAATAAGAGCACAACTCGAATAATTTCGACTGTCAAATGTTATTTCCGGTTGAATTCTCCGAAAAACTGAGAATTTTGGACGATATGTCAACTGGCTGGCTACATGTGATACCCGTCCTCCACGTACAGGACTAGGCCATACATCATTTTATACCATACATTTTACACCATACCATACACCAACATTACTCATACAGTCAAAAGGCAGTACCCGGATTGTGCGATTATAAGTATTACACATTCATTTGTTCCGGGTTATTGTTTGTATAAATTCATTCGTTTGAGTTATTGTGTAAGCGCATGCTGTACTGTTTGCTTTTAAGGGTCATAGGTTGGGCCCACATTTGTGTAGGGGCCCAGGGTACAAGAAGTCTTAAGACGTCCCTGCTACAAGCACACAATGTCCAAAAAACATTTTGAAAAACCTCAAAGTTTAAGAGATGGTGAATTTAAATATTATAGTGCCTTTGTTTTTCATTATATTCCAAGTAAGTTATTCATTACAAGGCATTACATATGCAGAGACAGTCGGACCCCTATTGACCGAACCCCCATTTAACGAATTTTTCACTTTCTCCGATTAAAATTAAGGCAATAAAAAAAACCCTATTTAACGAAGAATATAAGCCCCGGATTAACGAATTATTTCAACAGCTGAATTTTTTTTTATTGGTTCGGGTGAAAAATATTGAATTTTTTGTTCAAATGACATATTTTTTTTGTTCGGAACAAAAAAGGACTTTTTTTGTAAGCAGGTGCTGTTAGAATTATTAAACTTTACTGATGTATATGAGTCCTGAGTGAACCTATCATGTGAGCTTTGCGTAGGACAGGAAATTCCTTTCTTATCTCATCCTCATCCACAACACAGAGGATATTTTAAAATTTTAACGATATTGTTACATTTGATGACCGACTGCTTACTTGTGCAACTGAAGTTGAGTAAATTGTTGATTTGTCAGAGCCAATGAAGAGCGATTCTAATTCAGAAATTAATAATGAAACTTATATCAAAACTATTACATTTCCTAAAGCTTTACATTGTTTGGAAACTGAAAACATACCTCACGCAGCAGGATATAAGTGACGCAGTAGTTTCTTCTTTGCATTAAGTCAAAATAGAACTTTTCCAGTCAGAAATCAAAAATATTGTTAAACATCTATCAGTCAGTATTTTAAAATTTCCAATTAACTGGTGCTTAATTCACTAATAGTATTTTTTTGCTGTTAAATGAAAAGTGTGTAATTTCTAACTACGGGCGGTTTTCTTTTTGTGTAACTGCTTATGATAGAGTATCCCAAAAGCAAATGCAAAAAAGTTGTATTTTGTTTAGACCTCCGATATAACGAATAACTCCTATTTAACGAACAAAACGTTCTGTCCCGATGCATTCATTGAATCGGGATCTGGCAGTATATATATATTTCATTAGATGGAAACAGAGGTCCGATATTCATTACAAAATACAAACACAATAACCATTTATGAGCTTTTACTTCCACTGCGAGCAATAAATCCCAATCAATTGGAGAATTTTTTTTTTTAATTCTTTCAATTTTTTTTATTGTAAATGTAAAATAATAGTCCATATATTCACCAATTTAATATTTAAATAGGATGAATTTTTGAATTGGAATCTAAATCTTCATCTTAATTATTTTAAAGATAATTACGGATTTTTAAGAGCATTTAAGCGCAAAATTATCCAAACATGCACTACTTTTTTAAAAAAATTTCTATATATGTATGTATCTAAGAATGGGATTTAATTTTTATATGGTCGATCTTTGTACCCTACGTTTGGGTCAGGTAAGTTAGAGGTGTGGGGTTTAAATGATGAGACATTTTAAATTCTTAATATGACTTTATTAAAAGGGTTTCTTAAATTACTTATATATTGAACAAACTTATATTAATGAGAATAAACCAAAAACACAGCCGTAATTTAAAAAAGATCGCGCAATTGGGTCACTTATCAAATAATTATATTATCCCCTACCTCAATCCCAATAATATTAAATTTTTTGTATCAAAAGGATTTGTCCTACCTTGAATTTTCCAACGGTTCAATCAACTTCAGATATTCAGTTACCCAGTGTAATAGTATGCACCTTGTAGTAATGGCTAGATCTCCCTGATTCCTTCGTAACCGTCAAATTACACTTCACCTTTTTAATGCTTTTCTAAATTTCCACCCCCTTCAAAAAATTTTTCCTTTCAAAGGCTACTTTTTGATCTATACTTTTTTTCACTTTTGGATTTGGTTTGGGTTTTCCATTAATCTTGGGCAAAAAAACCCAGAGGTTATGTTAGAGAAAGGACGCGTGAGCCGTCACACATTTTACTTAAAATACAAATCGTATATTCCAGCTATTTTTTTTCCTTCATTCGAATAATATTACTGATACAACATAATCAAAATGGTTAATAAACGCTTCTTTGGGCAGAGAAGACAATTAAGATCTAATCTAATCAGCCGTAAAACTAAATTAAGAACTTACAAAACACTAATATTACCTGTCTTGTTTTAAGCAAATGAAACATGGACCTTAAACAAAGATATGACAAGCTCACTGGATATCTTTGGCCCAGTGCAGGAAAGAGGACCATGGAAAACCAGATATAACTTTGAACAGTAGACGTTTTATCGGCAACCACAAATAACACGTCATCCGTAGTAAAGATTAAGCTGGCTTGGGCATTCTGGAAAAGCTAAGGTTATCCCATTAAGACCTAAACATTGTAAAAACCTGAAGGAACCCGAGCTGCAGGAAGACCACCAACTGGTTTTTGGAAAACCATTGAAAAAAGACAAAATTTTTGGAAAATTAAAAATTGGAGAAGGCGTTTATATATACAAAAAAAGGGTTTCTGGAGGGAAAGCGGGGGAAAAAACCTTCCCTGAAAAGGGGGTTTTGGGCATTTGAAAAAGGACAATATTACTGATAATATACGCAAAAGTGTGTTCCTTCGTAAACATTGTATAAACTGAGGGTAAACTTCAACATTATCTATTACAAATACAAAACAATTGCAATACGCATTGAAGTTTCCCAAGTTGATTGCCAGGAAACTTTTCAGGGTTCCCGGGGGTCTATATTTGCAATTCTTTTTTTTAAGGGAAAAAACCGATCCGGGGGTATAAGTCCCAGGTGTGTGTTTTCTTCAGAAATTTACCCAAACTTCGGAACCAGTCTATCAGCCGAACAGAAAACGAAAATTAGAATTATCGGGGCGCCAGCAGAAATCGCTTATGCCCATCAGCCGAACAGAAGCAACAAAGTCTTCCAAAAAGTGTTGCCCGGGGGGGACAAAAGTGGTGGCCCCGGTTTGGGAAATGAAGACATTTTTTTAAAGCACAAAAATTACGTTTCTAAACCCCCCGTACACGTGTTTTTCAAAATCTAAAACCCTCCCATAAAAGCAGCGTTCGTACGTCACTGTAAAGACTGTCTACAGTGGCGCACACAAAGGGGGCCCGGGCCCCCCCCAAAAACCCCCATGATTTTTTTTACGATTGATTATTATTCTTTTGTAAGACGTAAAAAATTTAAATTTGTTTTAATTAAATTTTTCTAATTAAAAGCTAATTATTTATTCAATAATTTCTGTGTTTTTTTTCCCCAAAATCGATAAAATCAAAAAAACATAAAGAATGGTGAACTTTTCCCACCCCGGAACCCCCCCTTTAAAAAATTTCCCGGTCGCTACTAACTGTCTATGGGGTAGGGAAAAATTTGGGCGAATTTTTAGAAATTACGTAAGCACAGATATCGATTTTATAATTTGCCAGTGATTGAGGATTTATTAATTTAACACTATAAAGCAATACTGAGGGTTAATAGAGAAAGACTTCATAATTTTGGCCAATGGTCATATAACGAGGACGACACCTGAGCTTTCACCCCCTTTCCGAACTTACCCACCACGCAAACGGGAGGACTTCGAGCCTCAACAAATTGAACGGTCTTCAGAGGTACTGGGGCTCGAACTCATGATACGCCGTCCACGACTCCGTGACCATAACTACTAGGCTCTACCACGGCAACTTATTAGCCAAATTATAAAATAAGTGGCAAGATGCCCTGTTGTAGTAAGGGAAAAAAGTATGATGCAAATCATTTTAAGAAAACACGCTTTTTAGAAATAAACATTTACTTAGTTTTTTTTTATATCAAGCAAAAATACAACACTTATTTAATGGATATTACAAATAAACGTATCTAACTAGAAAACATTAACAGATTATAAAAATAGTCAAGCAAATGATAGTCAATAAGGATAAATTGAAATTTCTGCATAATTTTCTCTCTTTTAGATCTTAGACCAACAGCACAACTTCCCCCCAATTCCAATCCGTGCCAAATAACACTTACGCAAATTGAAACCTAGAATAATACACCCGAAACGGACTTCCACATAATGAGCTAACATTATCCTTGTTTACATGCTGACCTAATAACAAAAATCACTCTTAACATCCTTATTTAAAATGCCAGAAATAGCGCAACAACTCTAACATGGAAGAGAGAGAAAATTTACTCGAAAAACAACCAAAACAAATCAATTTATTCCAGCAATTAATCAAAACAGTAAACTATTGCCAAATCCACAGAGGTCCAACCGCTTGCCACTTGCTGGTTCCAGAGCTCACAAATTCAATCAAAAGGACAGAGAATAAACAGAAAAATGCGTAAAAACAAGCACTGTTCGACTCGGTATCCCTGCATTCGAAATAAGCGACAATGATCAGAGGCAGGCCGCCCATCAAAGACGCGAGACAAATTGTAGCGAAGTCGTAACGAGACCCAGCGCTGGTCGCCTGCCAAAGGCCAGGAGAAAGAAGCGCAGCCAAACGTGACAGGAGACGTGTCAGAAAACGATTCTATCACCACTTTGACGGGATGGCAAGACACAGAGAGAGAGAGAAAAGAGAAGGAAAAAAAAGTTCACTGGAAATGCAGAAAATGCAACGAGACATTAAACTCAATGAAATTTTAAGAATTCGGGAGTGGAATGTTGAGCAGATGTTTTCCTTCTGGATGATCATATTCGAATTCATTTTTATTCGCTCACTTTAGTTCTGTAGAAAGAGGAAAAAAGTGTACGCAGACAAGCGTTAATGGGTTAAGTCTTGTCACGCAGTGTAGAAAGGACTGGAATTGTTTGAGTTTCTTATGAGAAACTGTACTACTTCAAGGTACACAGAACAACTTCTTTACATTAGGTTTAAAGATCAATTTTTTCAAAAATTGATTTTCAGAAGAATTTTATTGTTTTAAAGAACACAAAAAGGTTTAAAGAATCATAATTATTAAATAAATAACATGGATCCCCCTTTTTTTTTGAAAAAAAAAAATTATTTTTTTGAAATTTCAGCAAAACTTTCAATGTTAAGAAAAACAGCTTACATAAAAATACGTTGGATGTAATGTAATTTTAATTTCATTTGATTTTTGATCCATCTGAAGTGTCAGAAACCGCAGGATAATAGATGTTTTAAGATTTTATAAATATTCAAAAATTTGACGTTAATGGTTTTTCGTTAAAATTACTGTATGCTCAAAGCTAAAAATGGCTGTTAAGTATCATTAAATGTACCTATCTAAAAAATCTGCGGTTTGCTACAATCTAAAATATTCATAATATAAATGTTACAAGTTTCATTAAATTTTATAGGACTGTGTTCGAGATACATTATTTCTCGTGTACATTTCTCATTCTTCAAAAAACGCATTTAAAAATACTTTTATAAGTTATGTAAAGTAAATATTAGAAAAACTTATGGTTCTCCAGTTTTATATGCTATTCCTTCTTTCTCAATACTTTTCTTTTTTTTTAATGGTCCTAAAACCTGAAAGGATAGGATACCTTAAGGTATCTGACTACGTTCTGAACCGTGATTTTAAAAAAGTGCATAAATGGATAATTTTCATGATATTTAGTGTCACTTAGATTAGAGAATACATGTATAAAATTGTTTAAAAGGACATTATGTCAAAAAGAATTATTTAAATACAATACTTTGGCCAAAAATTAACTTAGAATAACCTTTTTTTTTTAAAAAGTTCTCTTATAAAAAATGCTTCTGAAATACTAACATTTTGCGCGCGCTTATTTAAAAATAAAGACTTCTCCCAAAAGTCTGAACTAGGATTTTTTAAAAAAATTTACATTTTTTTCAGGTTACAACCCCTTGAAATTTTATATATAATTATCGGGGCTTTTTTTTTTAAAATTTCTCCCCTGTTGTTGTAAAATATGGATAAACCCCCTTCAATTTATATATTTCAAAAAAATAGTTGAGCCTAGAAAAGAAATCTCAGCTATATACAGGAAAAAAATTTTTACAATAGAAGCATTTTTTTAGAAAAGAATATTTTGAAAATGGGTCATTTTTTGTTTATTTTTTTTCAAAAAATTTTTTATTTAAAAAATTTTGTATTTAAAAAATTTTTCTTAAAAACAACTTTTTTATACATTTTTTTAATCTAAGTGACACTAAAAATTTATAAATATTACCCATTTATACGTTTTTGCAAAATCACGGTTCCGAACGTATTCGGATACTTTAAATAGATACATAATCATTGAAGAATTTTTCCCATCAAATTCGAAACGAATATAAATTTTAAATAAATATGTCCACTAAAAAGAAAACATTGATTGTCACAACACAATCTATGATTAAAAACTTATTTTATCGAATTTATATTTTAGAAGGCTTACCTCCATCAAAACAATGGCTTACGTTATGTGTGTGTGTGTGTGTGCTTCGCAGTAACATTTAAAAACATGTTTTTAAAACTAATTTGATTCATTTTAGTCGAGTTTCGTGGGCAATGGGGGTTAAAGGTTGCACTTCTTGGATGAAATGTCTTGAACTCTATTGCTCTCGGTGAAGTAGGATCTAATAAAACCAGTTCGAGATTTATGACCATCATAAAAAAATTTTTTAAAAAAGAGTAACTAAATTTTTTCAAACATACTTTTAAAAAAAGGAGGAAAAAAATTGAATCACAAATAAAAAGTTCATTATATAGAAAATGCACTTCGCTATAGAGAGGTTATTTTACAAGGAAAATCGTGAAATGTTCAAGGTTCAAGGAAAAAGTTCGCTCTACAGAAAAATTCGCAATACAGAGGTTCGTTATGTAGAGGTTCAACTGTATTTACTCTTATCAGTTTTATGGTCCGGTAAGGGTTAAAATGAGAAAATAAAAACTTTCATAAGAGATCTATCCTTTATACAAATTACAAAATGTTTTATAATAGTTCATCGGGAATCAAAAATAAAAGACAATGGAACTTGAGGTAGGCTAAGAAATTAAATTTTATTGATGCATTTTTATTATACAAAACAGAATACTGCACTATGAAAAATAAAATACAAGAGGGTAAAAAAAAATGAAATTACGGGGTCATAAAGTAAAGTTACATACCAATATAAAAAGAAAATTGAGTTAGATGCATCATTTTATAAATTTCAATAAGATTCCATTCCCGAATTTTCAATAATAACCGTAAAGAGCCATTTTAAACCCATACCCTATTCCACAGCGAAATAATTTCATATAACGCTGTTTTAACAATAAAATTCGCTAAATAGAACTATCATGAATAAAAGATTTATATATTTTTTAAAAAAAAATAATTCATAAAAAAAGTGGAATGTGAAAGAAATAAAAATAAAGAAGCAGAAGGGAGAAGAAATGAAAACATCGTTCGAAAAATAACTACTTAATTCAGAAATCTCTCGATTTTTATCTCTGTTTCATCTTCTTTTTCTAAAAGAAACCTTTAAAAAACTTTCTCCCACGATCAGAAGGAGAGAGCATAAAAAATTTTAGTTCATTATTCTCCATATTCGCCCGGGCATAGCGTGCATTAATATTAAGGAGGAAAAATGTAAAAATATACTTTTCTAGCTACCTGTGGTGTCGCGGTAATTATCCGTGTTCGAAAAAAAAAATAAATAAATAAAAAAAGTCCCCCCTCACTACTTCTGTCTTTTATACTTTTACTTGTTTCGTATTTTTTTTTAAAAGTAAACTAGGCATTTTTGTGTTTACGTTTTTAACTTTTTCAATTTTTTTTTTTATTTAAACTTTTTTTTTATATCCCTGTCTTTCTTATAACGATTTTAACTTTTGACAAGGTGTATGCAAAAGTGGTTTAAGTGAGTGAGGCATTAATGAAGTTCGATGGAAAAAAAGTAACCTTTTACAAGACTTGCTTTAGCAGGGTACTCGGTATATAATGACAAACATTTCATTACATTGAAAAGTGGTTTTAGTTTTAATGGATTTGATTTGAGAATTTTATTTTCCGCCTGCTTTTCAATAACTGCTAAAATCATTGCCTGTGAATGCTAGGTTTTGCACACAGAAATTCCTTTTCTTTTCGATTGAAGGTTATGACGGGACAAAATGTATTCATAGTTCTACTTAATGATGTTTTACACAACGAAGTTTTTATTTCACTGCTATTTCTAAAATACAAGCAAATTCTTTTAGTAACATTAATGATACTTTAAAATGATTTTTTTCGGGTCTAAAAAGAAACTTTTAAGGTGTCCGAAGACGTTGAAAATGACTGAATTCGGTCAAAACAGATATTTTTGTTTTTTATTTTAATGAATGTGGAAGGATCTTTTGGTTTACAAAACATATACTTCGTTTTGTTTCTACGTTACCTAGAGGACAAGTTACAATGAATTTTATAAAATTAGAAAAACTGGTAGTGGGTCTTTGATCTACCAGAAGTGGGCATTTAAATTGTTCGAAATCTATGAAGGCGAAATTGATAACTCAAAATGTTATAAATGAACTTCTACAAAACTCTTAGAACCCGATATTTATATTATTTTCTAGAGCAGAGGTTCCCAAACTTTTTTGCCTCATAGACCCTTTGACAGGTTTTTCGGTTTGGGGTAGATCCCTACTTACCTAATATTTAATTTTTGCAAATTCATCAACTTAAACGTGTTTTTGACAGCAGATATGGGCATTCCTTTAAAAGTTTTAAATTTTTTAACGTAGTGTAGTTTTTAATATTTAAAAAAAACACATTTTAAATTAAATTAAATTTAAAAAATTTAATTAAAAAACAAAAAATAACACAAAAAAAAAATTTTTTGTGGGGGGGTAATTTTGGGGATGCAATAAAAAATTTTCAACATTTGACATCAATCTTGTCAGGTTTTAACCCTAAATATCTCCTCGGTTCATAATGACCAGACCTTTCTTCTTTTTTTTTTTGTTTTGGACGACGATAGAATTTTACCATTTTGTTTATCTTTCCATTTCAGCGAAATATTTTACTTTCCATCACAAAAACAAATAATTTCGTCTGCTTTCAACTATGCCTTTTTACAAAAATGGGAATCAAACATTCTTTACGAAACCAAACAGCAATAAGTCAGTTACCTAGCTGAAAAGGGTTCTTATGTATTAACCCATTGGCCAATAAATTGTTGGGGATTTTGAAGAATTTGCGCCAATATTTTGCGAGGGTTTTAAAGAATTTGTACAACATATAAATGAAGTTATTGTGTTCCAATAGGCACGGAAACGTCTTTAAAATAAAGTGGATAGTGAATACTAAGATATTTTCGGACAGCTTTTAATTTGGTGAAAACGCAACGAACGAATTAGCATCCTCAAAAAATTATCATATCCAATTATAGCGGAATATAGCATTTCTATCATCATTAAAATCATTATCTTTTGAATCGTGATTTCTTTATCTCGAAAAATACCATAATTTGCGAGATTATTTAAAAAAAATCTTAGTTATATTTCTCAAAAAAGTTCAGTAATACACCCATGCATAAATTTAAATAGTAAATAATGAATTTTGGTGTTATTTCAAAACTATTTTTCAAAAAATAGCGATTTTTTAGCATCAAAACTGATACAGAGATAGATAATTCATTGTCATTTTGATACTTGCTGACGAATAGTTGCCAACAATTCCTTGAAAAACTTAAATGTCATGTCATTCCTTGAATTCTTTATATTTTTCACAGCTTAAAGTTCAATCCACCAATTGTTCCACGAATCGACAAATGGCGCCACATAATTCATTAATGTGCCAACAAAAAACATTTTTTTGAAAACCGTGAATGAACAACTAACAAGTCTTCTGACTCAAAAATCGCTTTCCAAGAAATTATAAAAATACACTAAGAAAACTCATGGAAGTGATTTTCAGAAAAATGGCAAAAAACTTTTTTAGGCGTACCGAAAGAATAGAATCGCCAAAAACTGCCAAACAGAGTTTAAGATTAATGAATTTAGTTTTTAGGAATGATAATATAATTCTCAGCAAAAAGCCAGAAATTTAGGAAACAATTTATGAATGTCATGATATTTTAAGTTTTATGGATTAGGTTAGAAGCAATGGTGAAACGCAATACTTATCACTAAAAAATATTTTTTATGAATAAATTAAATTCTAGAAATCGTAGATATAATAATAAAATTTAAAAATAGTTTTGAGTAATAAGAACCATGACAAAGCATGTCGTGTCCTTTCCTGTTTTATGTCTAAAATTCATTTAACATAATAAAATTTTTGACATAAAATCAAATTAAAAAGTGTGATCAAGAAGTATTATTTGTTATTAATTTCTAGTGCCTTAAGAGTGAATATTTAAAATCGATGCACCATAAGAACGTTACCGTAGAATTCATGGAAAAAAAGTAATAATAAAATAACAAATAAAATAAATAATGCGTTGATGGAAAGCAGTAAAAAAAATTTTTGGAGCCTTAAAAAAATCAAAAATAACACAATAAATCATATCATTATTTATATCAGAATCTGATAATGTTTGTGTGATAGACATCCAATTTTTTTAATATTTCCCATTTAATAACAAAAATGGGTACTTAAGGATTGTACAGTCGATCAGTTTGTCAAATGAAAAAACGTCGCCAAATGCCGCGATATGCAGCCAATAGTGGAAAACTGATCCCTCTCACTGGCAAACACAATAAAAAAATTCTTGTTCGCAAATAAGATAACATTCTTTTGATTTTACAATGTTTTTTCATCTGGCGAAATGGATCGACGGTATAATACATACGTACCCAAAAAGTCAAAATTAAGAAAAAGGTGGGAGGAGGCGTTCCTAGCTTACAAACTTTTATTGTAGAGTTATGTATGATTACACATGTTGCCAAATATTAATTTAATTAGACATTTATTCACTTTTGGCAAAATTCATAAATTTACGTGAGCACGAAAAATACTTAGCATCAGGATTCAAACGTAGAATTCGGACAAAAACATGTCCCTATGTATTGAACTTATAATGTGAGGAATTAAATAAACTATAAGAATCATGTAAATGGCAAATTATGAAGAAATAATTCTGAAAATGTAAAATTTACGTAGTAGGTTAAAAGTTCCGAACGGCCCCGACAATTAATCTTTTTAAACCCTGCTATCTTCCTTCGAAAGAAGACCCTTGAGTAACAGCACACTTTTGCCATGGCTTGTAAAGGTCATCGAAACCTTTCTGGAATCCATTTTTAGCCATGTTCTTTAATTCAGCGATGCGCTTTAACATTATCTGCTAATTGGTCTTCGTTTAACTTGATGGGAACGATATGTTGACACACCCTATGCATGTTAAGATCCTTAGTCAGAATCTATTCACATGTGGCAGAGGATACATCAACTGATTCTGCTAATGTTTGAAGCCTGTTCTTACGTACTGCCGCTGAAACCTTTTTGATGTTTACAGTGGTGCGGGAAGTCTGTGGACATCCAGAGCGTTTGCCGTCTTCGACACTTTCCCTGCCTTCTCTGAAGCGTCGATGCCTCTCAAAAGCTTGAGTTCTTTACACATGCCGTGTAACATGTTCTAACACATGTCGTGGCGAGCCACCAACCACGTGATTTGGAATAAACTTTTTTTAGAAAAGGGGAAGAATGCAATAACACAGAAACATTATTGTAGTCGCTCTAGGGCAAAAATTTTCTAAGTTATAGGCTCAGTCTCGGAACTTTTGAATCCTACTAATAAAACGTGAGGTTTTTAAAAAAAACCTTTTTTGATCACTAGTGTTGAGATTATCAAGCTCAATGAAAATCAAGTAAAAAAAAAGTTCTTTTAAAAACAGATCGTAAAATTGGATGTATATCAAATGTTTGAAAAAATATGTCTATCCTGAGCAGTTTTTAGGACAATTCAAATAAAATTCCTTTTTGTTATACGCAGTATTGCGGATAATTTTAAAAAAACCCCGCAGACGGTCAAACCAATAACACACACTTTTGGTATTATCTTAAAAAAAAAATCGCTAGCATAAAGGTTAAAAAAAAAATTTAATGTTGAACTATTAAAAAAATTTGCTTAACGTTTTGTGTCATAATTAAATATTTTACATAATTTAGAAATTTATATTAAACAGGAAAAAAGAAGTAGAATTTTTCAATTCAATTAAGTCAAACCTGGAGAAAGATATTCCATTGCACAAATAATATCTATTTTTAATTAATTTATTTAAAAAATACAATTTATACAGTAGTAATTTTTATAAATAAAAAATTATAATTGAACTACTTGTTATTGATTAAATATTTTTTTTTACCAGACTTATTAAAATTTGAATTTTTCAATTTATTAGAAGAATTTAATTCCGTGAGGAATCACCACAAGAGAGATAAGTGTGAAAATATAAAATATCAAAAGTGAAACATTTATATTTAAGTATTTTTTTAATTCACACTGGAAACTAAACATAATTTAAAATAACACGGGCGTGTATTTTTAAAAAAAGATATTTTATTAAACCAAAAATTTCATTTTACTTTGGAATTTTTGAAGTGTATAAAAAAAAAAAGGGAAATTTAATTTAATTTTGAAATATTCGTGGAGGTGCTGAATTTAATTATTTCAATTTCTCAGCAATTCAGCATCCATTTTACACAGCAGCCTATAAAATTTAAAAAAATCATTTGTATTGAAAGCGTGGGCAATTTAATAGTAACAAGATTTGATTTTAAGGTATCCGACTACGTTCGGAACAGTGATTTTAAAAAGGCGCATAAATGGATAATATTTTATGATATTTAGTGTCACTTAGATTAGAATACATGTATACAATTGTTTTAAGGACATTTGGACAAAAAAAATTATTTGAATACAATATTTCGGCAAAAAATTAATTAAGAATAACCATTTTTCAAAATGTTCTCCTTTTGTGAAAAATACTTCTATTTCAATAATATTTTGCCTGTATATAGCTCAGACTTCTGTACAGAGGCTCAAGTATGATTTTTGAAAAATTCACATTATTTTCAGAGATACAACCATTTATGGTATTGGCTTTTTCTTAAAAATTTTTTCCCCTTTGTTGTCGTAAAACATGGATAAAACCCACTTATAATTTATGTATTCAAAAATCTGATTGTGAGGCTCTGCAGAGATCTTAGCTATATACAGGTAAAATATTATTATAATAGAAGCATTTCCTACAAAATAATATTTTAAAAGTAATTCTATGTTTATTTTTGTCAAAATATTGTACTTAAACTTTAAATTTTTATTAATACTATCCTTAAAACAATTTTATATACATTTTCTAATCTGAAATTGACATAAATAAATACTACCTTTTACAAAATCACAGTTCAAACTGATCAGTAACTACTTTGGTACCGTAATTTTGAAAAAACATTGATGAATAATTTTTTTGATATTTAGTGTCAATTTAATTAAAATATAAAAATAAAATTATTTTAAAAAAACTATTACAATAAAAAGTTATTTAAATCGAAATATATATACATTTTTTTTTTATTTGGCAAAAAATTAGAGGAAAGAATGACATGTTTTCAAAACATTCTCCTTTTATGGAAAATTGTTCTATAATAATAATATTTTGCGATATACTGCTACGATTTCTCTACAGAGACTGGACTAGGATTTTTGAAATATATAATTTAGAAGTGGATTTATTCATATTTTAATATATCAAAGAGAAATTTTATCGAAAAGCACCCGTTATTATTTCACAATTGATAGTAACTCTGCAAATAATGTGAATTTCTCAAATTCCTACTTCAAGCTCTGTAGAGAAGTCTTAGCTATACTTATGTAAAATATTATTATTATAGAAACATTTTTCATAAATGGAACATTTTGTGATAGTGTCATTTTTTTTTTTTTTCATTTCCGCTAAAAAATTTGGATTTAAATAATTTTTTCTAGCAATACTATTCTAAAAATAATTTTACATATTCATTCTAATTCAACTGACACTAAATATATAAAAAAGGTTTTCATTTATATGACTTTTTTTTAAAATTATGGTTCCAAACGTAGTGCGTCATCTTAATCAGAATATATCAGTGGCGCACACAAAGAAGGGGAGGGGGGGTGTCCCCGGGTCTGGAACCCCCCTAGATTTTTCGATTGATTATGATTCTATATACATAGTACGTAAAATTTAATTAAGTGTTTGTTAATAATTAATTCTATAAATTTATTCTAATTATTAATGCTAATTATTTCATTAAATATTACTTAATTTTTTACTGTTTTTTACACCCGAAAATCGACAAAATCAAAAGAATATGTTGGGCGGCGTATTGGAGCATGATACAAGAATGGTGAACATTCGAACCTGCCCCCCCTCCAGAAAACTCCTGTGTGCGCCACTGGAATATATAATTTGCTAAATACGAATCACTTACATATTTCAGTAATTAGCTTTGAGCCAACCTAAGATGTAAGAGAAATAAAACATATCTAATCTTTAAAATGTACGGTTAAATAAAAAAGTAATTTAACCTTATTAATTAAAATTCTATAGGTAAATTATTAGTTTTGTAAGCGCTAATTAATTATAAAAATAAGTAAATAGTTAATAGTTGAAGTAATAATAAACCATAATCGACAGGTAAAGGTGACATCGATCACCGCTTTTATTTCCTACCTCGTTTTATAATACTTGATTTAAAAAAAAATTCATGAAAAGAGAGGAAAAAAAGGGGGAAAAGAAACACGCGGAATGAATGAAAAGTCTTAACACACGAGATCGAACCGAAACAAATTGACTAAATCCGCTATCCCTATGAAATAAATATTCGAACGGCAATAGCAGGAGTTTCTTAGAGAACAGAAATATAGATATACATATCAAAATAATAGTACTCAAATAAAAACCAAAATAGAGAAGTTTTTGCCAGGCACAGATCTTTCGGGCTACAGTCGGGGAAAAAGGAAGGGAGAAAAAAATACACAAATAAAATCGGAATAAAGAAGGAAAGAGAGAAAAGGAGACGGTAAAGGCGAAGCAGAGAGAGAACTTAGAAGAAGAAAAATAAAAGGAATACAAATGAATGGGTAAAAAATGCCCGCGGTCATTTTAATAATGACACATTTTTACGTCCCAGCGGGAAAACTTGGAAATGAAGCGAGATTCATTAAAGATCGTTAAGACGCTCCGGGGAGGGTGGGGGAAAGAATAAGACGAAAGGAGGCAGCAAAAATGCTAATCTGAAATACGCAAAGATTTTTCATCTTTTTCTGTGTCTTTCAATCCACTTCCATCCCCCACCCACACACTCGGAGCGATTTTTTTCCCTCTCTAAATTTTTGTCATTACTTTTCCTCTCATTGCGGTTCTTTTTATTTATTTTCCCTTTTCCCTCTCTTTCTCTTATTATTTCTCTCTCTCCTCTACCCCCCCTTCGTATATATATTCTCTTTCTCTCTGTCGTGCTTTGAATACAAGACGACTGCATTGTTTCTAAAAAGAGTAAAAGAAGTAAAAAGCGGAGAGGTTTAAGGGGGGTAGAGAAGCGGCCATCTTGCCAATTCCCTTCTCGAAATATATCAAACAAAAGAAAACGAATGAAGGGGGTGGAATAAAGAGAGAGGGGAGGGGGGAAGACAGATTGGGTCGACAAAATACATAGCTAACGGTAATGAAACAAAGCACTAACAAACTGAAAATAAAAAATAAAAAAATAAAATAAAAAATATTCAAAAGATAGAAAAAAAAATTACAATAAAAAGACGGATGACAAGGCAAGACTGAAGCGAAAAATGAAATATGGTAGGAATTTAAAAAGATTATTTTGATATTCAAACCCCTTACCACTCCCTCACCCATTACCAGTCCTCAAAGAGTAAAGTGAGGCGTTCTGGTGTACACTTCCCAAAACTTTTCTTTTCTCGACCCCCCCTTTTCCCAATTCAACTCCTTGTGATCGCGTTATTACAAAGTCATCACGTGAGGGTTTAAATTAATGATAACCGGTTCAATCACATCCGTTTCAGAAGCACTTACAGAAAAGAGATGAGAGATACGACGGAAAAAAAACTATACAGGGGGAAAAGCATGGAAACAAAACCGTTTTCTTACTTCCCCGTTTTTGTGCATTATTTCGGCGCCGCGATGAAAAAGATGGCCAATGAGAAGTCGCCGATTCACTTGTCCACCCCCCTGACTTCCCTATTTCCCTATTGTTTTCGTGCAGAACGTGGGCCATCTATCAGAATTAAAGGCAGTGTTTTTGTTTGAATTTCTTGCGCGCTTCGCACGGCCTATTGAGGGATATAAATTTGGAAGTCATAATGAAATCACGCAGTCATTATAAATAGAAAGCCATTAGCAATCAGTATTTTTACTTGAAATAATACAAATCGACGAGAAGAAAGAAACGAGAAGAGAAAAAAATATCTCTCGGTTTTCTCCCTCCTAAAGAATTTTTAGCGAACGTGATACATGGTATGACTTCTAAACGAGGCAAAAGTAATTACACCGCGAAACAATTTTTTTTTTCAAGCAATGATATTCTTTTGTAAAACACTTTTTTTCCCTCTTCATTTCCTTTATATGATATAAATTAATAGATCTCGAATTCGACTAAAGAGCTGAACCGAAGAATAAATATATTTGCATTTTTCATTTGAATGTGTAAAAAAAACTACAACTTTTTCTTGCAACACATTCAAGAGACATTCCTTTATTTCAATTTATAATTTGCCCAGCAATTGTCTATGCGTCAGACAATAAGACTCTACAGCCGGGTTTTTTACACAACTGTTTTCAATTTATGTAATCAATAGCTCATTGGAGTCTCATAAGTTAATTTAAAAAAAATTCTTCACGTTTTTATAAAGTAAATTTGAATTTAATAATATTTGAGATCAATCATATTTCAGTTAACAATTTTAGCAAAAATTAATTTCAAATTCGTAATTATTTTTTCGACTGTGGAAGAGAAGAATATTTACATAAATTGTCATATACATTTTTAGTCATAAATATATGGGCAACTAATTATCTATGCATAAAGTTAAAATATTGGTTCTATTCCTCTGTATAATTTAAACATTAATGAGAAATTTAGCACATATACGATAGGAAGTTTTGTTCGTAAAAACATCTTTTTCCCAATCCTTCACTTCATCTTTTTTTTCATTTAGCAAAAAATTAAAACTTTATATCAGCATCACATTAACTGATTTATTATTAACGCGTATCAACCGTACTTTAATTTTTCTTTCTAGCAATTTTGTTTTGATAATTCAATATAAATAAATATGACTTTGTAACAATTTAAAAAATGTAGCTGGCACCCGCATAATTATTTACAAAATAATGAGTATAGGATATTTGAGGACCATAGCAAAAGTTCACAGAAGTTTCTTTGATCAATGATCATTGGAAAATCAAGAGCGAAAATCACAATTTCACATAAATACTACAATAGAGTGTTTCAACAGTGTGATACAAATAAGGAATTTTTTTTTAATCTATTAAATCTTTACTGTAAGGTTTACAGATCACAATTCTTTTTTAAAAAAAATAAAAAGTAGATGTGAAGATAGTGAATGCACGTGCCTATTCTTTAAAGAGACCTTTAAGTAGTTTGTAATTCCATGTGAAACAAATGTCATTCCTTCAGCATAATGCAGTGTAAAGAGTTAACACTTGAACGTATGACCTACCAGACACGAAACTTGCTTATCTATCACATTCTGCTACTATTATTCTCAAAATTACTTTCCAGTTACAAATGCGTCTTAGAGGTTTCATGAAAAGAAATGTACAGCACATTCAACTACACTGGTGTGCAAAATTTAAGCAACAGGTGGGTTTATCGCCATAACTTCACGAACAATCATCTAAGAGACATGAAATTCTGAAATGAGGGAGAGTATTATGTACGTAAAAAAAGGATGACGAAAGCATCAGTCGTGCTGAAAAAAGAGGAATACAACATACGGTATGGAATCAAACAAAAACAAGCTTTATTGAACGCATAGTATCGTGACTCATGATTGTCTATCCAACAGGAAGAACAAAGCAGATGTGCCTTAATATGGTATATGCCCTCGCACTTACTACAATGGTGGCTTCGCACCGTCTCCATACTCAGAACCAGCTGGTTACGACATTTCTTGAGGTAGGAGTGCCCATTCCTCAATCAACATCTGTTTGAGTTGTTGGTTGTTCTCCCGTGATGTAAAAGCGTGTGGCAGCTACGTCTCCCCAAAAGCATCCACTCGTGTTCGATGGGATTTAAATATAGAGGGAGAACACGCTGGCAATCCATTCGAGGCGATGCCTCTTTTACTTTCAGCAGCTTCTCAACAGCAAAAGAAGTGCTTGATGTGGCCGTGCATTTATCATCACCAAAAGAAATGAAGCCTGGGCCAATGGCACCTCGGAAAAGACGCAAAAAGGTGAAGAAGTACCTCCTCACAATAGCGATCCCCGGTTACAGACCCTCTGTCGAAAATGTGAAGCTCAGTTCGCCCGTTCAGCATAATGCCTCCCAAGACAAGAACTTCAGGACCACCGTTACGGTGTCTTTCCTTGATGTTACGGGGGATAAAACCGGCTCCCGATCTCTCCCAAATCAAAACGCGTTGAAATCGTTTCTGGTACGAACCGACTCTCATCCGAAAAAAGGACATGACTCCAGATTAGTTGTCCATTTTTTGTGCTCTCTGGCCCACTGTAAACGGTGGCTTCGGTGGCCAACTTTCAACGGGAGACAGCGTTCGGACGGCGGCGAACAGGCCCCAGAAGGCGTCTGGCCACAGTAAACCGCGACACTTGTCGACCGTTGCTGTACAGAGTTTCTGAGCAATGGTGCTTGCTGACTGCTGTCGACCTCTTTTCGCCTGCAGGATGATATATCTGTCATCCCCTGCAGTTGTCGTCCTCGGGCGGCCACCACCAACCTTTCTAACAGCTGTATCTGTGGTTTGGAACGCTTTCCAAGCGCGCGAAACGACACTTTTTTTTGATTCCGAACTCTGCAGCTACACTGGTGACAGTACGCCCCTCCTCCAGCTTTCCGATCATTCTTCCACGTGTGAAGTCGTCCAGGTGATTTCTTCTAGCCATATTTCACGAACTGATTCACTGGCACTTGCAACGAATATGTTGCATTGCGTCTCCGTCCTTCATTTTATTCTACTGTTGAGCAGCGCGCATGGAACACCGTTTTGCGTACGCTCACATCGCTTCTGACGTTTTGTTCCTGATATTTGCATACGCATGACGTTTCTAATACTACGTGTTCATGTACTGATCTCCAGACCTCCTTTTCTGCAATTTCATGGCTATCTGCTAAATTTTTACATTGTTGCTTAAGTTTTGCACACCAGTGTATTTAAGAAATGGCTTTTGTGTGTTAACTAATTTGTAATTACAAATTTGTTAGTGTCTTAATTTTAATTGTAAAGCATGTCTATTAAGAAAATAATAAAATATGCTGAATGACAGCTATTTCCTTTTTGTTAAGGTGCTTACGGTAGCCCAGTGGTCAAGGTCACGCACTCGTGGCTGACGTGTCACGAGTTCGAGCCTAGAGGCGCTGAAGATCCGCCGTGTGTAGAGGGACACTGCACATTGAATCATCTATCGAGGCTTAAACGTCCTCCCGTTAATGCGGTGTGTAAGTAAAAAGAGGAGATGGGGTGCCAGCTTAGATATCATTTGCATCACTTACCATGGTGTACAAGTTTTGTCGTCAATTGCCCTCCTGCAGCTTTATAGCGCAATGTAAATATAACTCTCGGTTCTTTTTGTTAAGACCAATCATGAAACATTTAATATACTTGATACTAAAGTCTGTTTCACACACAAAATTACAGTCTCTTATATCATTAACTTCCTTTCTTAACGATTTATCTTTTACTCTTCGCTCTTTTAATCCTACAAATTTCCTCTTTTAATTGCATCCATTAAATTAATATGTTCTCATTATTAAAAATATTCATTATTTTATTTAGTTATTTGTTATGTATTTTACTATAGTGTGTTATATTAAGTCCACAAGGACCAATCGAGCTAAAACTTTCAATACTGTAATTTTCTCATCGTAGACTGTTTTGTATTTGGAATAGTCTTATAATAATAGATAATTCAACATTTTGAAAAACCTCATGTAAATTAATGTGTCACTAATACTATTACTACTTTAATGTTGTAATTTATTTAATTTTTTTCAATATGAAGAATTGAAATTTTTGAAGACATATCTATGTTGAATGATTTCCATATGTTAATCTTATTAGAAACTTGACCAATATATTTAAATCAACAAATTTTGCATGCCAAACAGATAGATACAACTAAAAATTTTGCATAAATTAAGTTTAGAATCATAATCATGATGATCTTTGTACAACACAAAGCAAAATTTACATCTAATTCTAAATTAATTTGAAGCTATTGACATATTGAGATGAAATAAGACATTTATTACAATCAAAAAATTAATAATAGTTTGTACTACCTTCATAGGTGGTAACTAAATATATCTGTTTAATGCATATAAAACAACTATTAATGTAGTTTTTATTCTAAAAGTTTGTTTTATAACTCCCAAAAGTGATTAGAAAACTGCTCAGATGACTCTTTAAAATGTAATGATTCTTCATAAATATAATTTTCTGATATCAATTATAAAATTGTTGCACTCTCTCTAAAGGTGTCCAAACTATACAACGCGACCTATTATACAAAAAAAAAAATATATACACAATTTACAAAATTCTGTAACATACATATATATTATGTGCAGTGGCACACACAAGGGGGGTCCACGGGTCTGGACCCCTCCATAGCCCTTGATTTTTTTTTCAATTGATGATAATCCTATGTATATAGCACGTAAAATTTTGTTAAGTATTTATTACCAATTTATTTGATTCATTAAGGTATCCGACTAAGTTCGGAGATAAATTTTTCAAAAATTGATTCTCTGAATAATTTTATTGTTTTAAAGAACATAAATAGGCTTAAAATGTCAACTATTAAATAACTAACATGTATCGCCCTTTTTTTGAAAAAAAAAATTACTTTTTGGGAAAATTTAGCAAAAAAAAAATTTTTTTTAAGTTAAGAAAAACGTAATAAATAAAAATAAATTGCACATTATGCAATTTTAACGTCATTGATATACTTCTTGACCCCTCTGAAGTGTCACAAACAGTAGGATAAAAAATATTTTAAGAAATAAATATTTTATTAGCATTTAAATTTGATGGTCAGGGTTTTTTCGTCAAAATTACTGCACGTTCTAAGCAAAAAATGGCTGTAAAATGTGATTAAATGTAGCTGTCTTAAGACCTGCGGTTTGTTACACTCTGAAGGGCCCATAGCATATATGTTATAAATTTCATTGCATTTGATTGGATTATTTAGAAGAAATCCCGTTTTCCGTGCACAAATTATCATGAAAGGTTCATTCTTCAAAAAAAGAATTGAAAAAGATATTTTTATTAATTAGATAAAGTAAATGCTATAAAAAATAACTTAAAAAACTCTCTAGTTTTATGTATTAGTCCTTCTTCCTCAATAATTAATTTCTTTTTTCCCTAATAACCCAAACAACACCAAACACCTAAAAAGTACTTTTTCAACCTAGTCGGATACCTTAATGCTAATTAATAATTAAATAATTTACTTCTTATTGTGTTTTGTTCCCAAAATGGACAAAGTCAACAGAATATGTTTAGCGGCGTATTAAGGTATGATGCGAGAATGTACCCCCTTGTGTGTGTGTGTGAACCTTGTAGCCCCCCTCCTGAAAATTTTTTGTGTGCGCCACTGATTATGTGCATACATATAATTTGATTAAAGATTCCTGAATGCGATTTTATTAGAATAATTAAGTTTATGAAAATCTCTCTTCAGTATTATTAAATACGAAATTTTCTAAAAAAAGTCATTAAACACACTTTTAATAAATAATACACAAAAAATGAACATTTTATGAATTTATAATTAAAAAATGAAGCACTAATAATGACACATATTTAATAATTAATATTAATACATTGTTTTCTACAAGCCTCTTCAGTAGCGCACACAGGAATTTTTCAAGGGGGGTCCGAGGTCGAAAGTTAACCATTCTTGTATCATGCTTCTTTTGATTTTGTCGATTTTCGGGAACAAAACAGTAAAAAACTAATTATTGAATAAATAATTAGCATTAATTAATAAAATTAATCATTAATAACAAATACTTAGTTAAATTTTACGTACTGTATACCTAGAATTATAATCAATCGGAAAATATCAAGGAGCTTTGGGGGGTCGGACCCCAGGATCCCCCTTGTGTGCAGCACTGTGCCTCTTGAATTTCATAAGTTTATTTTAATTTACAGTTTAACTATAATTTTTTAATAAAATAAAACCAATAACTTTAGCTTGTGCAGCAGATTTCGCAGGGAAAAAATTAATATAGATTCGCAAAAAATAATACGGTAATTTTTCGATAATACTCCGTAAATATATGAATCCAGCAACTGAAAATTCGAAAATTTGCTTACACACAAAAAGCATTAAAAGATACAATATTCAAACGAAGATTGAGCCTACTATGCTAATTAAATAAAAAAGTTTATTATGCCTCGCAATTATTTTTTTTATACATACGCGAAAGGAGCATACATTATTTATTTGAATAACAATTACACAGACATTCAGAAACTTCATACACTTGGAGCCATGATCTTCCCAGGTTTCTTATGCGCAAAATTAAAATAATGGAACGATATTAAAGTGTTCGATTACTTTACCAGAAGAGAAAAAGACTTAATGTCTGGCACAATCTTCGAAATACATTGTTCCAAGCAATAACAAAGGCGAAAAAATAAAAGCTAACATCCAGTTCCAGATTCTAAGGAGAAACAAAACAAAAAAAAAAAACAGCAAAAGGTTCGCGGAGGTACTAAAATGGGAAGCATAAAAACCTTTTAAATCCCCAGGGAGGCATCGCTGGGGGTGTGCCTAGTGTTTCACGCCAAACAAGAAACCAAAAAACATTCGGTTCGTAGCCGATATGCAAATGGCGAGAAATCCCACGCCTCCAGGCTACTTTTTAACGAGCGATCCGTGTTCATTTATCCGCACGCACAAATGCACCTACATTCACACGGTCAGGAGATGCTGCTATCTGAATGCGCACCTAGGTGCCGGAGAAAAAAAGAGAAAGAGGAATATAGAAATGGTGTTTTGGATTTGAAGGTGAAACGAATTGGGCATTCGTTCGAAAGGAAAGCAAACGATGGGGATGCGCAGAGGAAAAGTGGACCAAGGGGTTGAATGGTGGGTAATAAAAACTGGAGGAATTTTAAAAGATTATTCATAACACTGCATTACGTATATATATATGAAAATAAAAGATTTTTTAAAAAAATTTGGCCCCTAAAAAGCAACAGGAAAGCTACTGGCAACGGATCACGTAATTTTGAACCATGGTGAAATGACAAGGACGACATCCCTCCCCAAGTCAACGGCAGGATTTTGAGCCTTAAAGGATTTAAGTGCATCAGCCCCTCTACACGGTGGGTCTTTAGTGGCAACAGGGCTCAAACTCATGACAAGCCAGCCACGAGACCATGACCATAACCTTTAGGCGACCGCCCAGAAAAAGTTTGGGGAGTGGTAAAATTTTAAACGTCCCCCCGTTCAGCACAGGGGCTTCCGGGAAAGTTTAAGCCTGGTAAATGACGGGGACAAACCCCCCTCTTTTAAACCCCCCACACCACACCAACGGGAAGATTTTCCCGGCTCTCGACAATTTAAGTGCATCGTTCCCCGGCGGGTTTTTAGGGTACGGGGGAAAACCCCATGACATCCCCCATGATCCAATACCTTGACCATCTGCACCCGAAAAGTTGGGAATAAATGGAGACGTAGCGCACACAAACATTTTTTCAGGAAGGGGGTCCCGGGGCGAAATCCACCATTTTTGGTTATTCCCTTGCCCAACATATTCTCTTTTATTTTTTCGTGGGGCAAAAAATACAAAGTTAATTATTGAATAAATAATTGCTTTTTAAAAATTTTATTAATACAAATACATAATTTTTTAATAATACTAGGATTATAAAAATCGAAAAATCAAGGGCTATGGGGGGGACCCCAGGACACCCCCCTTTTGGGGACCACGATGCGGAGAAGATGTATAAGAGAATAATTCAGTAAAAGAGAAATTAAATTTTTAGTTTCTTTCAAAATCTAGTAATTAAACAGGTATCAAAGATTTTTTTAAAAGAAATTTCATATGTTACGAAACAATATAATTATTGATCATCATTTAATAACAAAATATATAAAATCTAATCTGATTGAATAGACTAACTATTCGGATCCTATGTGTATAAAATGGATGTTAGCAAAATTAATTGCATTTCTGATTCTCTGGCCAGAAAGTCATCACCTATATATTAGACAGGGGAAAACGTTTGTTCTGTGGAGCGAGTTTTTATAACAACGCAACACGAGGGCTATAAGAGACAGACTTCGAACAGTCAACCACAGTCAAAATTACGAAGTCAACCTGAGGTGGAAAGCCCCTCTCCGAACTTCTACGCCAGGCCAATGAGAGAACTTTTAGCTTACACAGATTTAATATGCAGAAATAATATCAATTTAATATCCGGCGGGTCTTCAGAGGCACATTGTAGCTCGAATCCGTGACTGGACAACACCGGTTTACGAGTTCGTGTTCATGACCACTAGGGTACCGCGACCACAAACATATAAGTTTAATCAAATATTAGAAACGAAACATTAACTAAAATTACATAACAGTAATTTAATGAGATAAAAAATCTTACCCAAGAAATGCACAGATATTAAAATAAAATTGAAATACAATACAGTGCTTTTGAGTGTTTTTATACAAACTAAATATACAGATTTTCAAATAAAACATTATGTATGCCCATCCCTGAAAAAAGTTTAGCTTCGCCACTTAAGAAACCATGATGCATGTGTCAAAAGAGATGTATTAATACAACTACATGTAATTAAAATAACCATGGACGTCCATTAATACTCCTTAACTTCTGAAACCATAAACGCAATTCATCCATCACACGAGTTTAAAAAAACTTCGAGATATCCCGTTCCCTCTCTAATCCACAGGTGCAGAATCTATAAATATACAACCCCAATAGGAAAAAAATCACCATGGACTGTGTTCTCGGAAATCGAGACTTAGAAAATGAGACGAATAATACTGTTGCTTATTAATAACAATCTGAAAACATACATAGGTCGAAAGCAATGTTAAAAAAGCCAACATAAAGGCATAAGACCTATTGTGTCGGACATAGTTCGCTGTTACTCAGAACAGAGCGCATGGAAAGAAAACGTTTCAAAAGGTGGAAAAGAAAAGCTGTTTGACTGCTGCAGAAATTGTTGAAAAAAGGAAAGAGAGTAGAAAGTTGAATGTTTTATGTTCACTTTCATATATAACCTCAAGGTATGCTGTGGAATAAACTGGCAAGGAAATAGGTCGTAGAAAAGGCCTTCCTTAAAGGACTAGATTTCCGGAAGATGGTTTGTTTGAGCAGCATATAATCACGTAACCTCGCCCAAGGAATACATTTACGTGCACGAATTCCACTTTCATTTTGTTATATTTATACATCCATTGGGGTTATTCGAAATTCACCAAAGGAAATTTGATGTCGAAAGAAAGAACCTTTTAGTTATCTAAATAAAAATGGAAAAAGATACCATCCAAGAAAAACATACTGAAATTCATGTTTCGAATTTTTAAACGTAGCCAATTTAACTGCTAAATGATGTCTGTTTCCCAAGGACATTGTAGCTTTTAAATTCAATATTTACATGTTTTAACATTTAGCAATATGGGTATGTGCATTTAAATATTTCAGAAATAGAAGTGTAAGATATATTAATTTTGCTTTCAAAAACACCAAAAAATATTTTATAAAATTAGGCTACAGTCAATAAAGCTTAAATTTGTTTTACAAATCAGTAAATTAAAGAATATTTAAAAACATATTTATTTTAAAAGCAGAGATACACTGATACAGTGGGTGATCGGTTAACGAACATAATCCGTTCCAAGACTGTTCGCTATCCGAATTGTTCGTTAACCGATCTCTCTCATCGATTCACCATAGACTTCTATGTGAAATCAATTCGTTCTGGAGACCCTAAAAAAATGAAATCAAAACCGAAACTCATGGTCTAATGTGTATGAATATTCTATTGGATTTTTTTTTCAATATAACTTTGAAGTTTAATAGGTAAGCAACATAATTCAGGAGAGATGAAAAACGAATTTTAGTCCGTTTCTCATATTTCACGTATTTTTACGGCGGTAGCGCGTCATCGGAACCTTTATATTTTATAGTCTGCACTGTTTGAAAAAATTAAGAATTCGCTTGATTTATTTGCCATGTCAGCAAATCCACTCGCCCATAACTTATCAGCTGTCAGAAAATATTGATATTCATATTGAAATTCAAGTATTCAAGTGTGTATTGATTTTGCCTAATAATAATTATTGAATGACCAAATTCATTTTTAAATTCAAGTTTCATTTAGTAATTATCGTACAAGCATGTTTAAAAACTTTTCCCCTTTCAGTGATCTTATTTTGTATCCCAAAATGATAAAAAATGTTTAATTTTAAATTTTTTTTCAGACCCGAGAAGTTTCGTTAGAATTCGTTTTTTTCATTACCCGAATATGTGTTTTTCCCCCGGTTTTTTTCCGATCACAAAATTCTTTCGTGAAAGTGTTCTTTAAACCCGTTTCCCCTTAAAGCCTGGGCCTAGAAAATTTTTTAAGTTTTTTTGAGGCCCGGGCCCCCATCAAAAGCAGGCCCTACCTAAGATCTTTAAAGTACACGGATACAGCATGCATAGTCAAATATTCCAAACGGTAATTTGAAACAAGAAAATTTGCACGCTCCAATCAAAAATCTAGGCAAAAAACCGGCTCGCCCGACGGCCGCATTTCAACAAAAATATTGAATGTTTGTTTTTTTTAAGGTTAAAATTTACGTTCGGAACCGTTTTTTTAAAAAAAGGCACAATGGATAATTTTTTCAATTTTAGTTCACTTAGATTGGTATAAAATTGTTTTAAGGATTTTTTGGGAAAAAAAATTTAAAAAAAATATTTCGGAAAAAAATTAACTTAAAAACTTTTTCGTTTTTTTGAAAAATTTTTTATAATAATTTTTTTGTTTATATAGCCACCACGAGGGCTCAACAAGTTTTTTGAAAATTTCACATTATTTTCAGAGTTACAACCCATTGAAATATAATTTTTTGCGTTTTTTTTTTTTAAAAAATTTCTCCCCTGTTGTCAAAAAACATGGATAAACCCAATTTCTAAGTTATATATTTAAAAAAATTTTTGAGAGGTTTGGATATACGGCAAAATATTATTATAATAGAAGATTTTTTACAAAAAAGGGGAATTTTTGAAAATGGGTCATTCGAGTTCATTTTTGTCAAAATATTGTCTTAAACTTTTTTATTGTAATAATATTCTTAAAAAAATTTTTATATATAATTTCAATAAGTGACACTTTCCCTAAGTATTATCCTTTTACCTTTTGGAAAAACACGGTTCGAACGTAGTCGGAAAATTCTACCTAGACATGGACAATGGCTTACAGAATAATAAAGTCTTTCCACTTTTTTTCGTTATATGCTGTTTAAATTCCCCGATTTTTGGAAAAATATGTACGGGAATAATATTTGACCATTAAAATTATCCAGATCACATGATCTTATTAAGACAGAGTCTAGAACGAAACGAGGCCCGCTCCCAGTTGGCCCATATCTTAAGACGTCACTGGGTCTATTTTAATAGCTGAAATGCGGTAACTGCATCACGTCGTGGGCATTCTGGTAAATGATGGAGATCTTCGATTTTCCATTGTTACGTTTAAACTTTATCCATCATTTTTGACCGGTATCTTTGTCTAATAGATTGTATTATGATGTGATATGGTACATCTGAGTCATGGGTTGCATCTGCTTTGCAACTTTTGTGCGGGGAAAACTGGTTTTTTTTAAAAAAATGCGTGTTGGGGGAAATTTTATCAAAACTTTCTACTTTTTCTTCCGCAGGCATCGATAAGTTCTCGACATTGTGGAGAACCTCTAATGAAATAGTTTTCTCTAGAAACCCAGCGGCCAGTATTGTTGCTCTTGAGTCTGATAGCAGAACAGCATTCTCGAATTTGTAATGGAGGATCGATACTTGTTTAAAAGGATTCCCAAAGGGGACTCCATCTCCCCCATCAAATTTTTTTGTTTTTGCCAGTGGAAGAAACAGAATGAAAAACCCCAAAGAAAAAACCCCCTGAATCTGCACAAAGTGGCGTACACAAGGGAGTACTGATCGTTCATGCCCACCTATAGGCCAGAACATTTTTAATTTTTACCAGAGAAAAAACCTTTCGGCGCTTTCGTTTACGTGTTTTTTAGAATATTAAAACCTTCTATGAGAGAGGTCTGTGTAAGGTAATCTACAAAATTCACTATATTCTTCCCATACATGTAGTTTTTAATTATCATGTTACAAATCAACAATTCATTTACCGAAAATAGAAGGGTTGAAAATACGGTACATGCAGTAGCGCACACAGGAATTTTTCAAGGGTGAGGTCCTAGGTTGAAAATTCACCATTCGTGCATCATGCTATTTTTTGTTTTTTGTAAATTTTTTCGGGGAACAAAAAACAGAAAAAAACTAATTATTGAATAAATAATTAGCATTAATTAAAAAAAATTAATCATTAAAACAAATTTTTAAATTTAAAATTTTTACGTTTAAAACCTTAAAAATTATAACCAATGGGAAAAAAAAATAAAGGGGTTTTGGGAGGGTCCGGACCCCAGGACCCCTTGTGTGGCCATTTGGGTACAGGGTATCTGTAATTAAAAATGTAAACTTCAACAAAGAAACATAACATAAGTTAGTATAAATTCACATATATAATAACATGGAAAAATAGGAAAACTTGAATCAATAGAACTCTTTTTAAGGCTAAATTGGACGGTTAAAATAGGGAAAAAATTGACTAAAATTTTTCAAAAAAATTTTTTTGACTTAGTTTAATATTATATTTGTCTTTTCAAAGAAAAAAAAAAATTTTGTGGTTTCATGAAATTTTTTTACTGAGTTAGGGGGTATTTCCCCGATTTAGTCACCCATGACCACCCCCCTTTGTTTACATTCTGATGTCATGCTAACAAAGCTGTCTGTTTTTTGATAGTGAAATTTTTATATACTGAGACATAGCCTTTTAATTTTTATTTTTAAGTGATAATTTACCCCAAGGTCTGGTTTGGCAACAATTTGTTTTAACTGTATCTGGGGCCTAAATTGGCTTTTTGTTTACAATTCGTTCGAACTTGCTTTTGGGCTTTTTTTCGTTAAATTTTTATTCAAATTTTATATTGTTTTTCCAAAAAAAAAAGTTCTTTTCAGAACTAAAGTTCATTTTAAATTGCCTTTGTTTTTAAAAAAACTATTAATATGGGATCTTATATATCATCGAGATATAAAAAACCAAAAGGTCGTCCTATCAAAAGGGGGAAAAGATGTTGGCTGAAAATAGCAAGAAGCGATGGCAGAATGTCCTAAACTGTTGATAAAAAAACGGTAATGGTATAACATTGCAGAAAATTCCATTATCTGAACCGAGTACATCTTCCCAACCTGGGGGCATGCTATATTTTCCCCCAAAAGGCCGTGTTTTCTGAATTTATTGCAAAAAAGTTCCTTGTAAATATTGTACAAACTGTCCCCCTTTGATAAAACAACACCATTCCATGGCGTTTTCCAAAGATGGAACTTTTTTTGCGAACGGGAAAAAAAACCCGGGAAGGGTTTTTTTCAATTTTTTCAAAAAGGGGCCAAAAAATTACATATAAACAAAAAAGCTGGTGAGTGCCTTCCCATCCATAGGCAGAGGGCATGCTGCTTTGGGAAAATTTTTTATCTGTTCTCAACATGCCAACAATGGACCGAAAAAAATTTGCCAAATGCATGCACAACTTATCCGTGAAAAAAAAGAGGTGAAGAAAAAAAAAGCTCGAAAAAGTCCCTCAAAAAAGCTAGAGAAGCTTTCCCTAAAAAATTTGGGTCTTCACTAAAAGTTAGGGGAAAAAATTGATGTGAGTGTGTCAATTGATGGTACTTTGGGAAAAACGAGGACATAACATCTAACCTAGGATTGGGAATAATCGTTGGCCTTGTGGACTTGTCCTTTTTTACTTTGAAGTATTGTCGAAATACCGCCAAAATTTTGCAGACGGTCAAATTTTGGGGCAATTTGGGGGCAGAAATTTCACATATGGAAAAGGACATGCGGATGAGTGTGACCCAAAAATTTTTATGGAACTTGGAAACCCCCGGAGATGCATGCTGCACTGATTATGTGGAGAGGTCAATTAAATGATTTTAAATGAGATTAGTTTCCATGCTGGGGTGATGGACTCCCAAAAACCAATTTTTTTTTCGGACAATAAAAAAATATGGTTCTGATATAAAAAACAAAAAGGAAGAGTGCCTTTAATCATATTGCAAAAAGGCTAGGACATCGTTACGCAACAAAAAAAGGGAAAGGAAGGTGAAAAAAGTGACTTTGGTTGGGGGAACAGGGGGAAACTTTACAGATAAAAAAATCACTTTAAATTGCAAAATTACTATAGAAAGGCAATAAAAGATAATGTTCCCGATACCAATAAAATGAAAACTGCCATATATGCCAGCCTGATGCATTGCTCGTCAACTAAAAAAGCCTATATATGGGTTGGCCAAGTGTCCCGAAGGGGGTCATCGTGGTGTTCCCATAAAAAAGCTTTTAAAATGAAACCCCCCGGGGGCACACATTTCCTGAAAAATTACTTGTCGGCACAAGTAGGGGGAAAATTATGCCCCGTTTAAACAACGTTTAGCTTCGGGGGTTCTTGAAAGGGGGGGGAGCAGGCAAGACGCAAAATTCCAAAAGAAAGTCTGCATAGCTGCATTTGGCGAAAATGTCCAAAAAGGCATTGTCTCCAAAAAAGGGGGCTGGAAATAATAACAGATGCCCATCGAAAAGCACAATTTGGGCTATGTAAAACTCTTTTAATTGAAAAAGGACTCATGCCTAAATGACAGTTTTTTTTTTTGACTATTGCTGAAAAAAACAAGATAAACGACGCATTTCTCAAAATATTTTCCCAAAAAAAAGGTAAAGAAATCCAAAATACAGATGCAGCCTATAGTGCCGGTGCTTTTTTAAAATTTTTTTTTTTTATCAGACTTAGCAAACAGTTTTCTTTTTTATGTGCAGTTGAATTTGTTATTCTTTGGGAATTTTTTTTAATTTAATCATATTGAAATACTTTATTTTTTCTCATTGTGATTAATGAAATGTATAATATACTATGTGGTTTTAGATGAAAAAAATGAAAAACATTCTGCTAATTTACTTCAGAATTTTAAGAAAGTTCCAGCTTACTTCAATTTTTTTCACTGTATATACCACGGGCAATGTGAAATGTTACAATAAAAAATTGCAGAACCTTATATATACATTCTGCATCTATCTTATATTTGTATGATATTATTTTTTTTAAATTTCAAATTTTTTTTATATCCCTTTTTTTTAAAAAATATAATTTAAATTTTCCTTTAAAAAAAAAAGCTGTTTTCTCAAATAAAAAATTTCCCTCAAAAAACCCAAAATTTAAAAAATTTTCCCATGCGTTGAAATTTTTTTGTTTATAAAAAACTTTAAAAAATGTTCATCGATAGTCAAAAATTCTTGGATGCATTGTAGAAATAGTGATGAGCCCCGAAAGAAGAAATTAAAGTTTTTATGTAGGAAATCATTAAAATTTTGAAATTTTCATAAAAATTTGCGTTTACCCATTTTTTTTGTAAAATTATCATGTAAAACATTACTTGCATGCATACATTTGAAAAATTGCAAAAGAAAAATAAGTTGAAAATTAAAAAAAATTCAAAACCCAATGGAACTTTTTGAAATTTTAAATTTTTCGTTAAATCTTTTAATTTTAAATTTTTAAAAAACTAATTTATTCCCCAAAATTTTTTTTATAGGGTTTTAGTTCAAATTTAAATAAAAAGTAAAAATTTGGGGCATGTTTGTAAAAAATTAAAAAAAAAATTTAACTGTCCACTGTAGCCTTAAGTCAATGTTAGAGGACTAAAATGAAGGAAACTAATCATACAATTTTAAGTATTAGAAATCCGAACAACATATGATTAAAATGTTTTTACAGAGAGATGAAAATAGTTAATTTTACTTACATGCAAGAATTTAAGTATATGGTGCAAGAAATTTCTTTATTTTCTTCAAGTATTAAACAAATCAAGTTAAGAAATGATACGCTGATGTACGGCTATTCATCAGGTAGAATCGGGGATGAAATATCCTACAAAGAATTTCCTATGACAAAGCGGAACTGCCAATCGATACCGAATCATCTGATATTTGAGGGGTTAATATAACTCTTAATGTGCAGGTTAAGGTTATAACAAAGTATGTCTCAGAAGAAAGGAATTTTATCTGCCAGTGCACATACAGAAAAGGGTGATCTTACTTCGATAAAGAATAGGTAAACGGAAGCAGGTTGCTTATCTTGGAGGCCGGAAGTTATTTACCACTCTAAATAACCTTATCGAAACACGTGAATAAAGTTCAAGGTCATTAGAGATTAAAAATGAACTAGAAATCCACCTTTGGAGGTCAAAGAATCAGTGGTACAAGTACTGAGGAATTTAAAGACAATTTCTAATAATACACTTTAATTAGTTTCTAATATTTCGAAAAATTATGAGTTAAGAGACAAAAATGATTTGGAAACTAAAGAATAAAATAAATTATTTAAATTTTGGCAATACAGATGAATTTTAAAACATTTAAATGGAGATTTTTTAAAAAAGGGTTAAAAATGAAATTGTAACGGTAAAACCTTAAGAAATTTTCCCAACGTCTCTATAAAGTAAAAGGAAGGAATTTTGAAAATATATTAAAAATCAACAATAACAATAAACACAGGATGTTTCACTGATAAGATAATTTGGTACTTTTCCATTTAGCAGGCGAAATCTCCCCTCCCCAATCCAGCTTTATTGACGAATGCTAGCTCTCATAATAAATGCTAGCTCTCATAAGTTTTTCATCTATTTTTGATGCATTATGAAAAAGACGTTACTAATAAGAAAGACCACAACCTGTTTTGAAATGTTGTAAAAGGTTAGAAGCGAAAATATTCTGTGAGGAGTTGGTTGTATAATTTTTGACGGCTTTATCGCGTGCGCCAGCGAAACGAAAAAGTACCGATAATTTTATTTTTAAATGTTAAAATTTAATCAACCAAAAATTTAGAACCTTTCAACGTAAATATCGACATAAAGTCGCGATTTTGAAGTGAGCTGATGATGATTGAGGCAATCATTCATGGATTATCACTCGCGCTTTTAAGGCATAATAATGAAATGTGTAGCTGCGAATATACACTGCTGGCCACCATAAATGCAACACCAAGAAAGACAAGAGATAGCACAACAAAATTTATTTTGTGGATAAAATGGCCAAGTATCAAATATTAAATTTATAGACTTCTGTGAAGTGTGGTTCCCCAGAATCAGTAGCCAGAGTAGCCGCCATTGTTGGGGATCACCGCTCCAACCCCCTCGACATTGATTCAAAAAAACTTTGGGTGTGTTCTTGGGGTAAGCGACCAAGCACTTCCACGTTCCAAAATTGATCTGGTGTGGCAGTGGGGGGGTAATCTGGGTCAATCGTTGAGCAACCGGGGCCCAAAGTTTTCTATCCGAAGTCGGAGACAGCTGGCAAGGGAAGCAATTCAATTTGGTGATTGAAAGAACCTTTGGGCAATGCGTTCACGCATTATCCTGTTGAAATATGGCTGTGGCCAAGCCCTGAAGGTAAGGAAGGACAACTGGCTCCAACACCTCGGAGATGTAGCGCTGGCTGTTTAAAGTACCGGCAATGCATTCTAGAGGAGTGCGAGAGTGAAATCTATACCGCCCCATACCATAACACCCGGTGCAGGACCAGTGTGGCGGTGCATAAAGCAGCTGTTCAGCATCCTCCTTCCACGGTGTCCCCAGACTCGAATCCGACCATCATGGTGTTGCAAACAGATGCGTGGTTTCGTCAGTAAAGACAACTTCATTCTATTCTGCCTCTGACATCCTTCTTTCATCGCACCATTGGTGGCGGCGACGTCTGTGGTTTTACGTCAAGGGTAGACCAAGCAATGGACGTCTTGCGGACACACCACTCGGCTGTAAACGGCGTCGAATGGTACGCGCAGACACTGAAAGATGCTTACAGACTCAATGTGCTGTGCTATAGTTCGTGATGTGACTGAGCGATCCGTCACTGTCATGCGCCCAATTTACCTGTCCTCACATGAAGTGGTGCACTGAGGTGGATGCGATCGACAACGTCGGTCCGTCGTACCCTCCTGCATCCAATGGTCCCATATCCGCATTACAGTTTGGTTTCGTCCAACACGACTACCGATTTCCCTGAAAGATAATCCACAATCTCGGTAGGCCACTATCCTTTCTCTGTCGAACTCGGATACTTGATCAAAAGCTGATTGCTTTTTTCTACGAGACATAACTGATCGTTTTTTGAAAATCTGGCCTTTGCCGATCAGGTGGCATCAGTAACAACCAAAATTATCTAATTAATTTTTTTTTTTAAAATTACTCTGCTTATTTTTTTAAAAAGAAAATCCATCGGTTACTGTTGTTTTTATCCTTAATGAATAGTTAAGTACAATTTCGAACAAAGAGAATAAAGACGTTTAATTAATAAAAATGAAACGAGTCTATAATGGATTGATACAACACCTTTAGTAGAACAATAGTTATATTTTTTAAATTAAATTTTTAAAAAAAACATGTTATATGACTCGTTATAATATGTCCAATGTTAAAGATGACGAAAAATTTAAAATCTCTTTTGTTTTAGGCATAAAAAATTACATGTTTTCAAAGGCAAAATATCTTTAAAATTATGGAATTATATAAATGTTAGTTTTTGATTACCTATTCAATAATGCTACATATTTGCACTTGTTTTAAGCTATACTCAGTTTTATTTCTACATTCATAGAACAATTGCCACATTTTTGCTTTTTTTCAGTATACGCGTCATATTTATAAGGAATTTTTAAAAAAAATATGTACACATAACAAACAACTAATTTATTACTTCATTACTTTACACAACAAATTTTTTAAAATCTAGATGGCATGGGGAAAATGTATTTTTATCTCTTATCTTTCATTAAAATGCAGAAAAAAATTCGAAATGTAATTAAAGTAAAAAAATCACAGAGTAGGTTCATTATTTGGAAAACATTTCCGACAATAAAATTGTTCCAATATTAAAATAAGTTCGAATAGTTTTTACGCTCACATTTATATACCATCGCATATTCCTTAAGATTCCGAAATTTTATAAATACGGTTTTTTTTACTTTATTAGTTAAAATTAAATATCAAATTAGAATCACAATAAAGAAGAAAATAGAAAAAAAAATATTTAAAATAGAAAAAAATGATTTTTCAAACAGAATTGACAATGTAATATTAAAAAAAACTTCTCTGCACTATAACGAGAAATCATGTTTTGAACACAGAGTATATGAGTATATATCTATAACTAACTTAGTTAATAACAATGATTAATTTTTATTTTATTTGAATTTTTAATACTATTGAAATTTTTAGCACCATATCGGTGCTTATTGATCCTAATATTAACATAATTAGAAGTTTCAGATTTAATGTTTGCAAATCATAAAGAGAAAATGTAGTTAAAAATTTAAAAAAAAATAAAATTAGAATTTTCTAAGATTTATTTTTCATTTATCATAGTACATTACATCTGTGTGTGGTCTTCACATTTTACTATTCTATAGCCAAGTTTATCACTTTTACGATTACTTGAGTAATTTCTATGAAAATTGTTTGTTTTTTTGTAGAAATTATTCAGATCTTATTTTTGTAGGATTTAAAGTATTAGGGAATATAAATATATTCCGATCAGTGAGGTTACAACCTCACCAATAGATGGTGCTACCAGCAAATATACGCATTCCCCATCCCGGAACTGTGGGTTTTGGGAGAGAAGAAAAAGCGACAGGAAGCGAGAGAGACGTCTGAGGGACAGGCTCCATTTTACGAACGAGGTGTCACGTTTTTCGGTCAACGGGCGTCGCGAGGCTTAGCGACGATTGAAAATAGTTGTAATCAGTATTTAATTGAAAATAATCTAATGTTTCATTAAACAGTAATTTACTTATCTGCTTATTTCTTTGAATATCAAGATCCGAAACATAGTGACTGATCCCTAGACAACAAAAGAAAAAAGCCACTTGTATAGATAAAATACACCCCTACATTTATTATTGCATTGGTTTTATGGAAAAAAAACTAATACTTGTTAATTAATATTTATTCCAGAAAACTCTAGCATTACATACAATTGTAACTCAAATAAATGTAGTACTTGCAGAAAAGATCTATTCATTACCTTATAGATTTTGCTCAGAAACATAAACAGAAGGAGTAAGAATGGCTAACCACTAAAGCTGGCCTTCATTGCACAAAGCAGTCCTCATCCCGTTATGGTTAAAGGTACAAAACATTCATCTTGGAATGTTTAGTATTGTTCTTAAATTTAGATACATAAGTTTACTTAAACTAGCCAATATACAACAGAATACAGATACATCTGTACATAGTATAAATCAGTGATTCCCAAAGTGGTCTACACATCGACCCCTAGAAGTCAATGACGACCTGAAAGGGATCCACGTCAGCGAGAAAATAATTTGAGGGTTTACGAGGTTTAAATGGGGGTCTATGATAGTGGCTCTCATTATACCTGATCATGACTGTAGAAGAAAATTTAATCAAGTAGAAACCAGATTTTACCTATTTTACAGATTTATTTACTAAATTGAATGAAGTTAATCTGCAGTTACAAGGTGACAAGCATAAATTTTATTAAAACGAGGACCATCATTTCAAAGTTTCTTGCCAGAATTAAGCTAAAAAAGTATAATTTTGCACGTCGCGAATTTTCCCAGTTCCTCAATTTGTCAGAAAGGTAACGTTTCAACGAATGTTCAACATTTAAATGGTTTTTATTTAGATTCTGAAATTAGGTTTGAGAATGCTTTGACTGTGGTAATTACCACAGTACATTTAGTTCATAGGGTCACATAGAAAAAATATGTATTACAAGAGGAACTGACTGGAATAGGCACTGATTGATTGATTATTAACGTCGCACTGTTCAGCTACACGAGGGCTTTTGGCGACGGACCACGTAATTTTGAACCATGGTCAAGTGACGTGGACAGCACCTGTGAGCTGGCATTCCCCTCTCCTAACTACCACACCACACTAACGGGAGGACATTTCAGCTCTCGACAGATTTAACGTGCATCGCTGCCCTACACGGCGAGTCTTTAGTGGTACTGGGATCGAACTCGTGACAAGGCAAGCCACGGTCCGATACCTATACCACTCGGCTACCGCGGCCACCCGGAATAGGCACTAACGAAGATCTTAAAGTAAAGTTAAGAAACGGATGCAGACAATTTTGAATTAAAAAAATTTATACCTGTTACTTATTCAGAATAATGAAATACCGTGAGAAAGTTTTTAATTGTTTTTCCTAGAGTGAGGAAAAGTTTCAGTGCGGTTGCCAATTTCCAAAATTAAATAAATAAATAAATAAAACTGGACACTACTAACTGAGGAACTTTACGTTTAAATTTTTCGCCAAATGTTGAAAATTTGTTATGGAAGTACCAGATTTATCTCTCCCATTACAAGTATTTGTTTGTTGCTCAGTTATTCTTTGTATTATCTAAATTTTAATTTAATTAACATGTGTTTCTTATATTTCAAACACTATAATTCTCTACAGTTAGAAATTGAAATCTTTTAAAGAAAGTAGTTCTATATCAGCTGTCGAAAAGACATTTAAGTTGATAAATTTGCAAACATTCAATATTAGGTAAGCAGGGCCAAAAACGTGGCAAGGGGTCTATGAGGCAAAAAGTGTGGGAACCTCTGGTATAGATTAAGGGCGTCAAACTTGGGCCAAACAAACAAGATATAACATTAGGTGGTCCGAAAAAAAATCAGTATTCATAAAAATGTACATTATTATAATTAATAAACATTATCAATAAACATATATTATTATATATTATCAGGTACCTATATATTGGTCATAGCGAAGAATATTCATTGCGACCCGCGAGTTTGACACCCTGGTATAGATCATAAATTTAATAGTTACGTTTATGAATAACTACTAAGTACCACTAATGATACTTTTAATATTACTAAAATTCATTCTTGAGCCGTAATATTAACATATCAATATATACGAATATAATACTGAATTATTGCGAAGCAATTATTTAATAAAAATGGTATAAAATTATAAATATAATGTTAATAATTTAAAAAAAAATCTACTACGGATTGCTTAGAATGTGATTAGATTATTAAATTTTTTCTATCATGTATTTGTTATAAATGTAACGTTAATCGGATTTAACTTACGTTTCAATATTTACTTTACCGAATCATAAACATTGCAGCCAATTTACATGTTTTGATAATTATCTGATTTTTTTCAGCTTATTAATTATAATTTTAAACTTTCACGTTTTGAAAAATTATTTAAATTTTATAAATTGTTTTCTCAAAAAAAATTTGCTTAACCCTGCCTTTTTCAGTCTAAGCCTAAGAGTTTGGTAATGCATCACTGTGTGTGCAATTATATCATTTTGTATTGTACTATATTTTTATTTCCTTGCTCACTATTTCACTTTAAAGTAAGATTTATTGTAATTTAATGTGCGTATATATATAATTTTTTTTTACTCTCTTAACATATTTTTCACTTAACTTTTTATTCAAATTTCTCTTTTTAAAATTTTATTTGAATATTATTATACAATTATATAATATTATATTATTGTAACATTATTGTATTTTACACAGATGGCATCATTACTGTAGACAGTATTTAGTTACAATTGTCATTTCAATTTCCAGTTCACATCCACATTACATTTTATTTCATTTCTTGATTTCATTTCTTTTCATTCATTTCTCAATTTTACAGTATTTTAGCTATGTTAGGATAACTTTTACTTAATTTTTGTGTGTAACTTATCCTTTTATAAATAACATACTTTCCGTAATTTATCAGATTTACCTGTTTGCATTCTGTTCGAATCCTCGCGTAAATTTAAAACTTGTTTGTAGTTCAATATTTTGGTTCTTTGTACATTTATTTAATTCTTGTAGTGCTATGCATAAATTTTCTGCTGAAGAGGAAAGATTGGATCATATAAAGCAAGCTGAATCCTACATCACATCTGTAAGTTTGACTGATTTAGAAAACAAAGTACCGTAAAATCCGGCGTATAACTTGCACTTTTAACACAAAAAATAAGATCGAAACTTTTGGGAGCGCGTTATACGCCGGGTATAAAAATGAGAGCTTTAAAAATGAAAAAAGGTGAGCATAGAAAAAAAATTAGACTTCTACATATATCGAAAATATTGTTTATTTAAAAGAAATGATATTTCTTATAAACTTAAAGGGTTGTATTGTGACATCTCTCGCGTTCTTCTAACATAACCCCTACGTTCTTTAACGGCCACGATTAATGGTAAAACTTTTCCAACACCCAAATCCAAGAAGTAAAAACGAAGCAAAGATGCAAATAAGATAACCTTTAAAAGGATAAAAAGTTTAGTGAGCAAAAAATGGCAATTTAGAGAAAGCTTAGTTAGGAAAAGGTGGAAGTGTAATTAGACGGCCTACCAAGGAATCACGGAGATCCCGCCAGTAGTACAAGGTGCATACTATTGCACACGAGCCCATCAGTCTACCTGAAAGTAACTGTATCGTTGAGTATTCAACCAAGGTAGGAGGATTATATTCTGAACACTAGTATAATATTGGGATCGATATTAGGCAGATATAAGATATTTATATTGATAAGTGATCTAATTGCGCGACCTGAGTTAATTAAATCGGCGTACTTTGGTTTATTCTCACTTAATATAAGTTTGTGTTCGATACCTCTAAGTAATTTAAGTTAAATTCTTAATAAAAGTCATATTAAGAATTATAGAATGTCTCATCCTTCCGAGATAATCCCACACCTCTAACTTACGCGGAAACCCCAAGACATAGCTATCGACAGATGGCTATGTCGCAGTATTTCTAGAAGTAAACTATTTCTTCAAAAGCCTGGAATAATACCTTGAATAAAACATACGAGCACTGCATACGTGCATTTAAAGTTTCTTCGTAAAAAAGGAGGTGCGCGTTATACGGCGAATGTATCCTAAAAATTAAAAATTGCAGCTCTACAGCATGGGTGCCCGTTATACACCGGATTTTACGGTAGTTCAGAATTTTGTTCTATTGATTTTTTCTATTATCTTGTAATAAATTTAAAAGATAACAGGAAATATAAGGAAATATCGAATCTAAGAAACATTCCAAACAATTCTAACAATCCCCAACGAATAGAAATCCGACAAAGTCACGCTATGGATTGCGGGGGTGGAAGAATTTCCAGCGATTAATTAAAGCTCCGGATCCTGTATCTCCTCCACTGTAATCGGTATCGACGTTGTCTCCAAAAGCGAAACGAAAATTGCGCATCAGGTAGGCCCTAGAGGGGAGCGATGCGACATTTATATTTGGATTGTCAACCGTTAGAGGTAATTTTATTGGTCTCCGCGGAGGGTCTACCTAAAGCAATCAATCAATCGGAAGGGAAGGACAATTCAATCTCACCGCATCACTTTATGTTTATCTCTCCTGCGTTCGTCAATCCAAGAAAGCTTTTCTTTCTTCCCCTTTCATCTCATCCCCAGTCTTCTTTTGTTTACTTTTCGATAAAGTCGACGCCGAGTCATTGGGTTGGCACCGGCAGGTAAAGATTTGAGGATTATGGAGATTTCCACCAAGAAAATGCTACGCGAAAGATATTTTGGATATGGACGGCGTTAAAAAATAGTTTCTGGGCTCCGAAGCTTTCTCCAATCTTTTACCGTTACCTTTTCTTCTGCAGTTGTAGTTTGGGTGGAATTTGAAAGGAAAATATTCGGGATCCCGATGCAGAAATCTTTGATATTTCAACAGGAAATAAAACAGAATCGGAAGATCAAGCAACAACTATGCTTCGCAGTGGAAAAACTATACAAGCAATGCTTTTTTTTTAAAAATATATTTATAAGCGCAAACAATGATAGATATTTAACCAAACACAAATTTATAAATGAGTTTCTTTTAAATGAACGATTTGCACTGTCTCAAACATAGTAATAAAAACGAGAATAAATTCGTTTTTTCAGAGGAATAATATAAGAATATGTCGAAATGTTCAATTTTTTAAATCTCAGTTGAATGTAATATTTTATTATTTAATGGTTATTCCTGAATAAAACCAAATTATAAATCTGCTGATATTATTAAAATAGTTAAATTTGTTCAGGGAAAAATTTTCTGGAATAATTTTCAACAGCCTGAAACAATTTTTGAAAAAAAATAATAATAATACATTACGCATTGAAATATGTTGGTTTTAAAAATAAACTCCTCAGCCGTCAATAGATAACATAAAAAGAGACCAATTATTTTTTTAAACAAAACCGATCTAAATATTTCTAACATTGATTTGATAAATTACATAATTCAACTATAGCCCATATTATATACAATGTAGCAACCTTTATTTTCATAAAAAGCTTTTTGGCATTCACTCCGATTTATTTACTTATTTTTGAGAAGTAAATAGAACAAATATTGTAGATAAGGAATAGAATTAAATAAAACATTGCATTATTCTACATTTCTTTTCTCATTAAAAAGTATTATATATAATATATTTCTATTTTAATCTTTATATATATATGTATATACATTGAGATTGAAATAGAAATACTTTTTTAAAAAAATAACCATACTTTTCGTCTACATAAAAACATAAGAAAATTGGAATTTAAGAACATAAAAATTTTACAATTACTTAAACAACAGATTCAATGTTAAAATGCTTCTTCAGAACCATTTTTAATACTTCCCTTTTTCTTAAAGTTATATAGATAGAAAAGATTACTACGTTTAATAATTATTTAAACTAATGAAAAATTTTTGTTGTTTCAATACCTAAAAAAGTTTTTTATTTGGTGATTACTCTTTAAAACGGATATTTTGCATAACGCGCTCATGTGATTTTTTTAATACAAAAAAAATTTATCTTAAAAATGACTTAAAAGGTTGAAAAAAATAATAATAAAAGTCATTATTAGTTTATTAAATGTTTATTAATGTCACCCTAAAAGCAATATAAGGATTAGTGATGGAGGAATAATTTTGAACAATGTAAACAAGAAAACTACACCTAAAAATACAAGTCATTCGCCTAACTTACGCACAATGAATTGGTTCCACAGCATACCGGTTTTTAAAAGAACAAGACTCGAACCTGCTAAACATCGGTTAATTTAATAACCAGGCAACATTATTTCAAAGCCGTTGCATGATTGTGAAATATAGATTTTAATTTTAACCCTTTCACGACAAAGGGGAACATTTTCCCATTTGAAAATGGGTAATTGCAGTATTTAATTATAACTTTATTTGCATTTTATATAGAGAATGTTAAAAATAGAACGCATAACGCCAATTACGTAAACGTGAACGTTTAGAGGGAAAAAAGAACGAAAATAACTTTCAGATCAATTATCATCAATGACATTAGTTTATTGTATCGTGTATTAATATATTACTTGATTTCTCACGTGTTTCTGTTATGCGTTTCGTATAATTTTGTGCAGTAATAAAGCTAGATTTGAACAAATCAAAACAAATAAATTCTGAATAATGACAATTCAATGGAAATAATTCTATATATTTTTATTCTATTTCCACAAAATTAAAGCAAAAAAAATACACAAGTTATGTATTTATTTTACATCTAAACAAACCAAAATAAACAGTTACATGCTAATATTTACTCTTAGCAATCTTATGGTCTCACAAGGGCTAACACTGCCCTGCAATTGTTATGCATAAGAAATGAAAAATATATATAAAATTACTTTATTAACACAAGAAACCGTTTCTGATGATGTTCACATTAAAGACTTACTTATAGATCATTCGTAAAAGCAAGTACTTGTTTGAAATTAAGTTTTATTGTCGATTGAAAAGTAATAACTAAATATATTAAACAATGTTTACAACCAACTTCAATATCAGAAGAAGAATTTCCGAGTTATTCTTCGCCTAACTTCCATACCCACAATAATCTTTAAATTATTTTATTCCGTTGAATAAGAATCGTTCAACTATATTATTTACAACGAACTTTACAGAACACAATATAGTACAATTTCTTTACGATAGAAATTTTGCAAGGAAAAGCATAAATGTCGGATGAAATCAATAATCCAAACGGAAGAGATGCTGATTATCAAGAAATACATCTAAAATAAAAATAATAATTAAGTAAATCTTAAGACTAAGCAATAAAAAAAACGTCAATCTACCCTTTTTAAGGGGTTTTAACAATGAATAACAGTACATCAATTATGATTGGAGTATTTTCTTCACTGGTAACTTTCAACTAAATCTTTCCATTTTCCTCTTAGAGGGAAAAAAAATCCCCAATGCCACCCACAACTGACCGTTCTTCAAAGGCATTCTCATTTACTGGCATAGTCAGGGGGATGCGGAGAGAGGTCGAAGAAGACGCCCCAGCCAATCAGATGCCCTTATCGAGAGATTAACCCTTTGTGGCCGCAGGGACCCGGGTGCATTCTTCTCTGGCAGTTATTACATTCGCCAAATGACGTGACAAAGGGGCAGCCTGTGATCGCTTGTCACTTCGGGGTATGTCATCCTTATTATTAGACTCACCAGTGGACAGGTTCCGCGGCCGATCGAAATGCCGCTTTTTGACGGCCCTCCTCTCACAAGTAAACAAACCCAGAAATTTCGTGTTAAAAGATAACAAAAAGAATGTCAGATTATAGGTGCAGTCAGTCTGCTGGATGCGTCACATTCAATTAATTCCGCTCTTGTTTCTGCGGATGCTACTAAAGATTGCGACTGTAACTAGATTTAGCAAAGCTCTACAGCTTCGAATGTGATTTGCTTATGAAAAATCTTTATAAACTAAACCCGTCCGTGATCAAATGAATTTAAATTACTATTTAATTATCAGAATGGATTTTATTTCAGTAATATCAAGAATATAACAAATATTACGTACATGTTGGAGCAGATAAGATTTAAACCCTTCATGAATTAGCTGATAATAGCAAGATTTAAAGGGGATATTCAAAAATAAAAGACAGTGTATGGAAAATTATTACTAAAAATGACAACCATACCAGAGATATATTGATAAATAATTGGTATCGTTTTAGTTAATGCATAATAATTCTCAAAAATTTTAGTCTCGCAATCACCTTTGTCGTTCTTTTTGATGAAGTTTGTTATATTTGTGTTTGGAACATATTAAGAACAAGTAGTATAAAAAAAATTTTAAGCCAATTCCTACTTAGATCAACAAAGAAAAATTTTACTTTAGCTACTTTTTATTAAATAGTTACAATTAATATAAGTATGTACATACATAGAACAGAATCACAACATTAAGTGGTAATTAATTTTTATTACTTATGATTAAAGTATCGTATTGTCATCGAAAACAATCGTGTTTATAAAATTTCAGTTCAACTGAATGCTTTAAAACGTGAGAAAAAAACCTTTTCCCGTTTTGACACAAGTGGCCAAAAAGGTCGCTAATTCACCAAAAATGATGCCAACGTGGCTGTATTTGTAATTCTTTGAATAATTAGTTTTAATCAATTTGTATTAATTATAGTTAAATTATTGTATTGTCATCATTATTGTATATAAAATTTCAGCTCAATTGAGCGCTTTAAAATGTATTTTATTAACAATTGAAAATTCCACCAAGATAAATAAGCAGGGAGTGTGAGCTAATAGTAAGAATTGGAAAAAAAAGATGCATGTAGGACCGGAAATAACAAATTCTCCCCAAAATCGGTGTTCTAAAAAATTAAATCTCGCACAAGTGAGTGAGTTTTTTAACGTTGCATAATATAGCAACACGAGGGCTTTTGGCAACAGACCCGTAATTTTGAGTCTCAGTCAAGTGACGAGGACGACATCGACCTCCCACTTCAAACTACCAAACCTACCAACGGGAGGTCGTTTGAGCTACGACAGATTTAACGTGCATCAATTCCTCTATAAGGTGGTTCTTCCAGTGGCACTAGGTCTCGAACTAACGACAAGCCGGCCACGAGTTCGAGACCATGATCACTAGGCTACTACGGCGACGACTCAGAGAAAGAAATTATGAATCCTCTACCAAATTAGTGCTCTAAAAATTTTAATCTCACACAAGCTCATATTTTAAGTTTATTGAATAATTTTCGATTCTCATTCAACAATCTTAAAAGCTTCAGCAATAGCATATCACATTCAAAATAAACTGAACATTTTGGATGTATCTCATTTTATGAAAATTAGAACATACATTTGAAAACTTCATTAACTCTAATCAAATTTAACATGAGAGCTATTATATTACCATTAAATTTAACATGAGAGCTATTACATTTGTTTTCCACGTTCGATTTTAACTTTTTTAATACGTACTTACAGTTAGGATGTATAGATTAACTGTTAGCAGTGGGCACAAAGGGTGTCCTGGGTCCGACCCCCAAAACCCTTGATTTTTTTCCGATTGATTATAATTCTAAGTATATAGTAGGTAAAATTTAATTAAATATTTGTTATTAATGATTAATTTTATTAATTAATACTAATTATTTATTAAATAATTATTTTACTGTTTTTTGCTCCCGAAAATCGACAAGATCAAAAGGAGCATGATACAAGAATGGTGGACTTTCGACCCTAGACTTCCCCTTCCCTCTTGAAAAGTTCCTGTATGCGCTACTGACTGTTAGTATAATCTTATTTCGCAACGTCGTTTCAGGAAGGTGTTTACTAATCGAATTGATTAGAAATAAAAAATATATGAGCTAAATTAACTGTCGTAGTAACATCAGAAATCATACTTTCTCGTTAAGAAAACCAGAAATAAATCAATCAAAAATCGAACAAATTTTGGAATGAGAGATTTCCGTTATAATAATAACTGTCTCAGTAATAACAGTAATTTGATCTTTTTTATTAACAGTGATTAGAGTGCATTAAGATACTAAAAAGTCACTGCCAAAAATTCGCATTGTTTTGCGAACCATTTTGTCTTCCGTTTAGTAGGTTAACAATAGTTCACGATGAACACTCTAAATGTCACTTAATGAGTTCTCTATGTGCTTGGGAAAGAAAGAAAAGCTCCATGACAAATAGCGTCTCTGCGCCATTTCTGGCATTCAGATCATCAATTAGATATTCCCACTAACGACAAAATGCGTCAGTCGGCGAAGGAGAAATGTCTGCCTTTTTAAACCAGTGATGGATTCATCCACTAGTCGACCCCGATTCCTCCCTGTATACCTTCACGCTAAAGCCGCAACAGCTGCATTACGGAAGCAAATTTCTCCCTATTCAAAGGTGGACAATATTAATAGCCCCCTCTTACAAGCATCTCTTTAACTTCCCAACAAACACTCAGCGAGAAACCCATTAAATTCAAATTCAACCGGAAAGAAAAATGAACGGAGGAAAAGCAAGACCAAGGCATTCCAGCATGTAGAGATGGATCTCCTTAATGGCCGCTTTTTTTTTTTAGCATGATGCTAAAGGGGAAAGAGGGAAAAAAATGGAGGGAATAAATAATCCAAAAATATATCAGATGATGGTTTTAACGGAGGGAGAGGAGAAATATAAAGAATTTCCTTTCCTTTTGTCCTCTGTATCCTTCCTGTTGTCATTCTTGGGGATAAATCTGGCGAGTGAATCAAACCGCGGCTAATGTAGCGCACTCGCTGCCTGGGCCCAAACCACTGTTTCGAGACGTGGGATGCGGTAACCTGGCAATAACTTCCATCCCAGAGCTTCGCATGACAGCGGGTGATGGATTGGCACTCGCCGAGAACACACCCCCGCTCGCCATCCTTTATCGGGCTGACCGGCTGACCCACCCCTCCTTGGGTAGGAGGAGAGTCTTTTTCTGATGACATGCCGGGGGGAGAGCACTCTGCTCTTCCGCATCTTCTTCACTTTATACGTAAAATCGTTTGCATTTTGTCTTTTGTCTATCTGTCTGCAACGCTACCGTTCGGTGGAAAAGTGAATGTAAATATTTAAGTTCGGAAAAAGCCGTGTCGAGTTTTTCCTCTCACCGCCCCCTTTGTCTTTTATCTGCCTCTACCTTTCTGAGGAAAGGTATCTAACAATCGACTGCACGAGATGACGTGTAAGAGTACAGTGAGTGAAACATTATAGCTAGTCACGTGATATAGGACACAGCCTGATTTGAACATTCCCTGTAAATAATTTGAATCATACGTTACTTGAAAATGCATCTAATTGCTCAATGTTTCTCCTTTGAAGAAGAACCTCCTAATTGCATATATAATACATTTTAAACAAAATTTACTTACGTTTTAAAATCCTCACTATCAATTTAATATCACAAAAGTACAATTAGGTTAACATTTTATTCGTTTAATATAGCTAAAAGTGACGGTTTACAATAACAAATCCGTCTATGATAGATGTGGGCAATTGTTTTGGCTTGATGGTCACATTGTGGAAGCGGAGGATACCATAAGGATACCTTTTTTAAAATGATTGCATTCATTAGTTAACTTTGCATCTTAGAAAAGGTATAAATTGTATCATGAAAATCAATAAATATAAGATAAATAAAATATGGTGGCAGTTTAATTTAATTTACTTACTGTGCTAATTTAATATCAACTATCATGCAAGAACATTTTATCTTAGAATCAGTTTAATGAGACAAATGCATCCTATTACATTTTTTTGCAATTTTTTTTTAAATGAGGAGTGAGATTGCTTGTTAAAATTCTCATCACAGCCTTCAAGTTAATGTCAACCAACCTGCATCTCTGTATTTACTCTAGTTGATCTTCATGCAATGCTCACAAATATATGCTGACCTAAACATAGAGAACATATTTGTCTTTTTTGGTTTTCTGACAGTCTAGGTGGGATATATGAGGCTCGCACAATGCTCTATTTGCCCCCTCCACCGATCTATAACAATACACAGATCATAACTGACTATTTTTGAGAACCTAATCATATATCATTGAGTTTAATTCGATCAAAAATTATCCTTCCTCAAAATAATTTTTTTTAAAAAAAATTGCTATGTAACGCTTAGGACATTTTAAACCTCTAATTTAATGCTATTTATACACAGGAACAAGACTAATTTTTACAACAACCACAAGACCATTTTTTTTGTACAACAAAAAGAAGCCAAGCCACAAAATTTAGTTTTCAATATATAAATCGTCTCTAAATTTTAAAAATTTAAAAAAATAATTTAAAAAATGTTGCTAATAAAAGAATAAAGAAAAATACATAAAAAAAAGTTTTCACCTTGTTAAAGTATAACCACATTGTACAGCACATCTTAATGATAATCTTAAAGTAAGATGCCATTATTTTACGCAGATAGTGTCAATCTGATGTCTAATCAGTGACATCTTGAGTCCTTGCCAGCCCCACCTATGACTCTTAAAAGTAGACAGTACATAATATACATTGTCAAATACTCGTACAAACAATAACCCGAAACAAATAAATAGGATTTACAATCGCACAAACAAGCTCGACCGACTGCCGCCTTTTGACTGAATGAGTGATGATGGTGTATGGTGGTAGGCCTAGGCCTGTGCGTGGTTGACGATCATCACATGTAGCCAGGTGACATATATCCCACAATGCTCAGTTTTACGGAGAATACAATCGGAAATTCTATTTAACCTTTGAAATTATTCGAATTATGATCTTAAGTCTAAGTCGAGAAAGAAACGAGGCCCCATTGCGGCCCCCATGCCTTAAGACGTCCCGTATCTAATAACATTTTCGTTAACACATCTTCCCCTTTCACTTCCCTTCGCTTTAAAAATATAAAAAAAATAATCACACAATTAGTATTACAATAAAGCAAAATAATATTTTTGAGTAATAATAATATAGCATTAATATCTTCCGAGTCTTTTACCTTCTATTTTGTGCACAACCTGGTAAAAAGGGGCTGACATAATCGGGATTATTTTCACCAATAATTATATTTAGTAGCGTTGTCAAATATGTAAAAATTCAAAGAATTAAATGGGCTGGCCACATTATTAGAATGAACAAAGAACGTTTAGCACAAAAAATCTTTTTGGTCCAGCCCACTGGAACAAGAACTAGGGATCGACCCTATTTCAGGAGGGTTAACTGCCCAGAAAGGGATTTCTCAACCCTAAGAGTGACTAACTGGACGACCATGGCAAAAAAGGAAAGGCCCGGAGGAAAATTCTTGAGAAGACCAAGGCTCTTTGAGAAGAAGAATAAAGACTGATACATGTTAAATCGAACAGGAACCTGAACATCTCACACGACAAAGAATTGAAGAAATGAATGAAAAATATTAACTTAAATATCGCCTTCATCAACAGATGACAGCTAAAAATTATGCAATTTATCAATAATAATCCTTTGAAAATTCTACTACGATATTAACCTAATCGGATTTAAATCTTAATCTTTCGTATTATAATTGTAACTTTTATCTTTCTTTATCGGATATACAGTGAAATATGTTTAACGCGAAAACGCTTAAGACGAAATATCGGTTAACATGAAATACGAGTAATACAACGGTTCCGACCAACTACTATGTATTTTCATGCACTTTGTTCTCTTAACACGAAAAGATTTCCCTTCTGGGAATGAACAAACAACGGAAAACATCAGCCGAAGTTTGAGAAAGTTTATATTTTATTGGACTGTGCTACTGTATTATCGGCAGAATTCGTTGCAGTAGATTAGGATAATGTGTGTACAACCTTGTTTATGTTAGACAAAGACATTTTGGAGTTTGTTCAAAGCTCAAATATATCATTGATGCAGATTCCAATTAAGAAAAATGAAATGAATATTGCAGCTCTTGTTCCTAAGTTGTTCGAAATGAGGAACATCATGAAAAGTATGAACAGATATTTAGACACATCCAATGGTGAAATGAATAACAAAATGGACGACATCGAACAGTTTGTTGACAATTTGATGCTAAAAATGAAAAGAAAAATATTAATTTGTTCGAAAAACTCAATTAATGTTTTGCTTTTCAAAAAACTTCAAAATTCTGTATTCAATTTCATTACGATCTTGTGAATGTTTTTGTTTCATTGGTTTTTATTAAATACATGCATGTATACATATCCGTGTAAATTAAATGTACCCTAATAAGCTTAATGTTGTTGAATATATCTTTCTTTTTTTTAAATATCCTTTGAAAAAATATTTCAGTCCCCTCAGTTTCGTGTTAAGCGATTTTCACTGAGCTCAAATACTGAATCTGGAAATGTAACTGAATTCGTAATTGGCCTAAACTTTTCCCTGCTCCTTAAAAAACTATCTCTAACAAAGAAGTTCCATAAATCAACTACGTTTTACAAAGCATTTATTTTTTTCATTAAAAAAAAGGTTGGCTTCCACACTGAGAGCAAAATTAACAATTCCTTTTTACTCTCAGCAGCTCCCAGCTTGAATAGAGTTTTTAATAATAGCTCCCTCATATTCCTAATCATCCATTCTTTTTCCAAGATCCGTTTTTGCTGGACAAACAGACCGCTTCCAAAAGTGGACAGTGCGAGAAGGGACCGCAACCTCAGTTAATGCGCCAATGTTTACATTTATGCTTTTCCCTACGGGGAGAAGTGAAAGTAAATATTTAAGTTCTGACGACCCACCGACGTAGTCTTTCTCTCCTTTCAAGACAAGGATACACGCCGCGCACCTTTTCCCATCGCACGCACGAAGCTACTTTTTAAATTAGCAGATTAAATGAGACAATTTTCCCTATTAATATACCTTTCTGCAGTCATTTTAAAAATGAAAAGGGGAAAAAAAATTAAAAATCGGTGGAAGAGAAATCGATTGGTTTTCAATCTTCACTGATTGGTGTTTGATTACATCATAAGGTAAACCGTACGGTAAAGTTCCTCATTTCTTGATATCTTTAATTAAAAACCAAGTAATATAAAAAAAAAAAATTTAAAAACAATTCCTACTTAGGTCAAAAAAGAAATTTTTTGTTTTAGTAGCTTTGTATCAAATAATTACAATTAAAATAAATATGCAGTAGCGCACACAGGAATTTTTCAAGGAGCAAGGGGGGTCCGGGGTCGAAAGTTCACCAATCTTGTATCATGCTCCTTTTGAGTTTGTCAATTTTCGGGAACAAAACACAGTAAAAAACTAATTATTGAATAAATAATTTGCATTAATTAATAAAATTAATCATTAATAACAAATACTTAGTTAAATTTTACGTACTATATACTTAAAATTATAATCAATCGGAAAAAAAATCAAGGGCTTTGGGGATGGGTCCGGACCCCCAGGACTCTCCCTTGTGTGCGCCACTGTAAATATGTATATACATATGACAGAATCACAATATTAAGTGGTAATTAATTTTTATTAATTATCATTAAAATATCGCATTGTCATTCAAAACAATCTAGTATGTAAAAATTCAGTTCAACAGAATGAAACGTGAGGGAAAATAAATATTTTAGAGTTTTGACACAAGTCGCCAAAAATGATGCCAACGTAGCTATATCTGTAATTCTTTAGTAGTTTAGATAATTTGAATCAATTTTTTATTAATTATAATTAAATTACCTATTACCATCCAAAATAATCGTGTATACAAAATTTCAGCTCAAATGAGCGCTTCAAAATGTATTTTATTAACGATTGAAAATTTGAACAAGATATAGGAGATTGTAAACTAATAGTAGGAATTGAAATTACTCGCAGTTTTATCTTTATTCAAAGATTGTGTGCTTAGGATGTTTACCCCCCTCTGATTAAACGTTTAATATTGCTAAGAATATCTTTTAAGAAAATAGGTATGTTTACTTAAATAAAGGCGAAAAACAAGTTATTTAACCTTAAAGAAATATAAAATAATAATTTCTTATTCCCTTCTAAGTATTAAAATAATTTATATGAAGACATTACATCATAAAAGACAAAGTATAAACTAAATATAAAATACAACATATTTTTCATCTCTCTCCTCTAGGTTAAACAAATATTAAAATGTTAAATAATGATAGTTTAATAAAATTCTCACAAATCTAAATCAAAACGGAAGAGTGACTTTTACACCAGAGACAAATATAACTTTTAAAATAAGATTTTGTTACTATGATATTTTTTTAAATTTTTTTCATTTGCTAAAGTAATCTCGTAGTTTTTCCATCATTTTTTTTTATCTTCAAGTGGAATAACCAATAATTTTATTACAATAAGAGACAGCTATTTAATTTAAAAAACTGAATTAACCAAAAGTGATAAAATTAGCCATAAACCTACATTCTAAAGAATATATTACAATTTTTTAAAAAAATTTATTACCCCTTAAATGTGATTCTTTAAATAAGACAATATTTCCTTATAAGCAAAATATGATGGTATAGTTATCGCAATTATATTATAAACAATAAAAGAGGTTTCTAAAACTTTAAAAATTCGAAATAGAATGTCTAGAGATTAAATGTGGAAAAAAAAATCCAAACAGTTTAGTACCAAATTATATAATAAAATAAAAATTTTAAGATGAAGAACATTTTACACACCACGCGTGACCATAAATTAAAATTTGGTACTTTTCTGTTTCGCCAAGTAGGCGTTATTGGAGACAGCACGCAATGTAAGACATTAAAAAAATATTAATAAATGTTTTCTCATTAGTTTTTCATCCATTTTTTGAACTATAATATAAAAGCGATTTAAGGTAAGAAAAGACAGTAACTTGTTTTGAAACTGTGGTGGTAATAGGCTACCAGCAGGAATATCCCATTTGGAGTCGGTTGTATCATTTTTGATGACTTCATCGCTTGCACCGGAGAAAATCAGAAGAGTACTTTAAATTTTTATTATAAAAACTGTATTGTGTATTAAATTCCCACACAACATGATTTCAATGTAACACAAATTCTAATAGTCTAAAGTTTAATCCTGTGAAAATAAAGCACACATCGCTTATTAAATCAACCTTTCAAAATATCTTTATTGATACTAAAAAACCGACAAAGGTAAAAAAAAAAGCAAATGCACTATAGAAAATGTAAGCTCCAATCTAAAAATAATCCCTAGTCCAGAACTGAAAGAGGGCATTGAAATCAACCTTTTTCAAGTGGATTGTTATTCGATTAAGCCGATTTCGTGGAATAGTACCACACCCACGGTACTTGAATTTCTTCCTTGGAAAGTCATTGAAAACACAGAAAGATCAAATACATAAAAAGCCCTCAATTGAAGCCGAGTTTTTTTCATACAGAAAGATGAACCGAAATTATCTCTTTTTTCAGACATAAGAGAACCAGGTGTTGACCTCGTCGTTTGACCGTGTCTTAACATTGAAACTGATTTCTCTCGCGTTAACAGGCAACTGAAATGGGCGGTAACAAGCAGCTGGGAACATTTTTCTTCTACCATCAAAGGCATTTTCTTTCAAAAAATTAATAAAAAAAATATTGCACAATTATGAAAAATCGAGGGAAAGTTTCCTTTTTCCCAAAATGTTGAAAGGGTAAAAGACGCAAAAATTAGTTAAATATTGCTGACTAGTAACTTTCTAAAAATTGTACAAAAATTACAATTACTTTAATAAAAAACTTTGAATATTATTAAAATTACAAATTATCGGCAAAAAACATTTAAATTTCTCCAACAAAAAGGGGCCTTGGGCCCCAAAAAAAGGGGTCCCCCCTTTTGGACCCTTAAAAGTAGACGCACTTTGTCAAATACTCGTACAAAAAGTAACCCGAAACAAACAAATGTGCATGACTTACAATCGCACAAACCGGCTCGAACGACAGCCACCTTTTGACAGAATGAGTAATGATCAATGGCGTACACAATAATATATTCAGTGGCGCACACAAGGGGGGAAAGGGGCCCCGGGGCCCGGACCCCCAAAACCCCTTGTTTTTTTCCCCCAATTGATTAAAATTTTTAAAATTTTTAAATAGGGAAAAGTTTAATTAAAAGTTTTTTAATGATTAATTTTTTTAAATTTTAATACAAATTATTTATTCAAAAAAATTTTTTTTTTACTGTTTTTTTTTTTCTCTCCACAATCGAAAAAATAAAAAGGGAACATGATACAAGAATGGGTGGACTTTTGCCCCTAAAAACCCCGGGAAAAACTTCTGAAAATTGCGCTACTGGTAATAATGGTGTATAATAGTAGGCCTGGGCCTACGGTAAAATTAAAAAATGCAGTCTTAACACTGTTGCCAGTTGACATATAGTATTGAAATTCCAGTTTTACGGAGAAGCATTTATAAACAACGGAAAAAAACTTTTAATCGTTAAATTTATTCGAATCATGATCTTATTAAGGCTCAGTCGAGAATAAGACGTGGCTCCTATAGAGGTCGAGGCTCCGGGACCAGTTGACCCATGCCTTAAGACATTCCTCATAATCAGTAGTATGAGTTGGTTGAGTATATAATACTATATAGTGGTATCTATAAATACATATTTAACTCTCTAAGTGGTCTGCACATAAAGTCTTGCCGTTCTGGAGATGCTTCAAAAATGATCCGCAAGTATTTTTTTGCCGTCGGTAATTCTAAAAAGCGGTTGGGGCTGTATTTTTAAGGGTGGCTCGGCCGCTTTTGTGAAATCCTTTGGGAAGGCAGAAAAAGACTGGAATGCCCCGGGTTTTTTTAGGGCAGACCGCTTGAGGGGGTTAAAAACTTTTTTTGTTTAAATGTTACAGAATAGGAAAATTTTGGGGAATATCTTTTCAAATAAAAAACATATTCCAACATTATTGTTACTTTTTTGATTTTGCTTTCTATCCCCCCTCGGGGGCCCTTCCACCTTTTTTTAGGGGGTGGGTAGGGGTGTCAAAACCCCCGGGGAAAAACCTAGTGATTTTCCCCCTTTCCCCCCAAAGGGGGTTTTTACTATTTTTTGGTAAACAGGGGTTTCACGACCTAAAGGGGTACCCCGGGACCCCTTTCTACTTTTGACCCTCCACTTGTCACCCAAATTTCCCCTTTTTTCTTTTTTTCCCCGCCCAGCCCAAAGCCCTTAGAATTTTTTGGGCAGTATAGCCAAAACTGGCTTTTTCCATAAAACACCAAACTCATTTAATTTTTCCCTATAGAAATTAGCCCATTTTTTCATGCTACTCCTTTATATATCCGAGTTGACTGTTTTTTTTTTTCCAAAATAAAATGTGTTTCGTATTTTTTCTTCTATACAGTGATGCTAAATGAACTACCTCTTTTTACATGGTAAAAGGAAAAAATTAATAAATATGGAATTTTTTTGAAATTTTAAAAACGTAATATTATAAACAAATGAATGAATTAAAAAAGGTTGTAAATTTTCGTGAAAATTGAAACATTTTTCTGTCTTAAAATATGTTACGAATTCAGATCAAGTTCTCGTATATTTGGCAAAGACAATTTTTAATGAAATAAAATTTTTTTTTTCAACCCATTTTCAAAATAAAATTTTCTTTTTTTGGGAAAATATAGGGAAAATTTGGGGTTTTAACTTGAGTCAATTTTAAAGTCCTGACTTATGCATCAGATTTGGGCATTGACGTTACGTGAAGAAGCTTTGGGAATTTTTGACAGAAAGATCTTACGTTGGATTCTTGTTGGGATCCTAGTGGAAGAAGATCATGGCGAAGAAGATCAAACTTGGAACTCTATAACATTTTAAACAACCAGAAATTGTAAAATTTGTTAAATTACGGAGACTTAAATAGACTGGTCATCTGGCTAGAATGAATGAAGATCGTTGCTGGGGAAAATCTTTCAAAACCCCAAAAAGGGAAATAGGCATTGGGGACAACCCCCCAAAATGGATGGGGTTGTATCGAGAAAAATAATATTTTTTAAGATTAAAAAAAATGGGTAACAGTTCCAAAAGTAAAAAAATGCTTTAAAAAGACTTCTGGGGAAGCCCAGGGGAACCCGGGGGGGGTGGAGCCATTGAAGAATTTTATAAAATTACTAATACATTAAGTTTTGGAACATTTCGTTAAAAATGTGAACACTTATTCCGGAAATTATGAAATTTTTCTTTTTTTAAAGAAGAGTATAAAAAAAAATTTCTACTTTACTACACCATTTCTGCTTGGGTTTAAAAGCAGAATACATTGCATCAAGTTCTATGCAGTATTATCGGCCCCAAAAAAAGATTTTAAAAAGTTTAAGATTTTTAAATTTTACAGTACCCCACCCCCCGCTTTTTTAAAAAAAAACAACCAGGGGGCCCTCATTAGAATCCGCATAAACTATGCCGAAGAAAAATGTGGTTTTGTAAAAATAAAATGCTGAAACCTTTCGGGGTAAAAAAACAAAAATTAGGGCTTTAATTGGGAAGGGGTTTATTCTCTGAAACATTACACTACTTTTTCCCCTACGGGAAAGGGTGATTGATTTTTTTAGTAACGACCTTTTTTGGGCTGTTTTTTGAACAGCGCAATTCAAAGCACACTAAAAACTATTGGCAATTTTGAGCTGTCAAATGATGAGGGATGGGCCCCCAAGGATTGATACAAAAAAATCCAAAATTTCCCCACCTTGGTTGCAGATGTTTTGGGGAAAAAAAGTTTTTTTTCGCCCCGGGTTTTACCAAAAAAGTATAAAAAATAAAAAAAGATCTATTTTGAAATTCGGGCTTGGAAAAATTTTTCATAGAAAACAAATGGAAAAAAAATTTTAACTGTCAATTTAAAATTTTTAAAAAAAAAAATTCTTTTTTGGTGGTAATAAATTTTAGATATTAATTTCAAAATGTGTGATTTTTTAAAACCCTTTCATTTTTTTTTGGGTTTAAAAAAATTCATTATTTTTTAGTTAGTTAAATTTAAATATGTATTCGTAATTTTAGAATTTATGCCTGGTAATTTATGTTTGTGTGAGTGTGGTGTAATTCTCTTTTCAAATATTTTTATCAAATAATCAATTTATACGTTATTTTCAAGAGCATTGCTATAAAGTCACTTTAGTACTTTTTCGCAAATATTTTTAAAAAGTAGACCATTTAAGCTTTCTCATACAAAAACTTAAATGTTTATGAGCATTCAAATTATTTTATTTGTTTCTGATGCATGATTTATAACATGCCTAGAAAGTGAATAACAATATTAATTTTTTTCATACAATATTTATTATTAATATAACTAAACACGGTCTTCTTCATTTGAAAGAACGAAAAATGAATATCGAAAATACACAACGGAAGTACAAAAATATATTTATATAACTGATATAACAATAAGGCGACTCTCGCGAATTATTAAGTGGATGATTTAGGAACAGCACGGCAGTTCTCCGTTTTCACAAGTCTCTATATCGGTTAAACAAAAGGATTAAACAAATTAAAACTTCCTGAATTTGCGCTACATTACATCGAACAAAGGGGAAAATAAAAGAAATGTTAAAATATCGAATTCACAACCTAATTAAAATTCTCGCAAAAATCTAAAATTCAACCAAGGAAACACTACAACATCCAACTCCTATCTCAGAAGTGGATCTTCTGATTTTACTCTGCCATCACACGTGATCAAAGCTCAACTTTCTTCCAGACAATCTTTCACCACCGATGATTCTGGACCACCATCCGTCAAGAAACACTGGACAAGATGGAAATATTTTTTTCGTCTCGATGACAGTGCTTTCTCCTTCCATTACACGCACCGGCCCCCGAACTTAATAACTTCCAGAGATTGGGCCCGAAAGTGCTTCCAAGACTGGTGATGCGTGTGCCCGTATGCAATGCCAAGATGGCGATTAAATACCAGCAGGATAGGGCTTTATTGTATCGGTTGCCTCCTCCTTCATGTCTGGCGAGCAGGTCAGAGGTGAGTTTGACCTCCGTCATCAGTCATAGGACGCACGTGCATTCCACGGGACTTTGACAGGTTCCTGATGGATGGGCCCTCTAAGATCTTCTTACTTTACTCACCTACTTCTACCGCTCCAAGGGAAAAGAGAAAAGAAGTTTAATGCTGTAGCAATAAGAGGGACCTTAGAGATTCAATCGATTATTGTTGCCTTCCTGCATGTGGGAGGAGTGCCTACGGGTTGGATTAGATATAATGCAGGAAACAAATGAATTCCAGATATTCTACCTAGAATAAAAGCACTAGCCGTTTACATACGAATAAAAACTTTTACGTACACTGTTCTATATTTACCACTGTAGTTCTTCAGTTGTCCGTTATTTTTATTACATCAACAAAACATCTATATCTGTCATGAAATTAAATATAATATATTTTTTTTTTTGTTTGTTTCAATTTAAGAGAAATTTTTTTGAAAAAAATCTACTCCTTTCTGTATTTTAATGTCTAACATTTCTTTTAAGGTATCCGACTACATTCGGAACCGTGATTTTAAAAAAGCACATAAATGGATAATTTTCATGATATGTAGTGTCATTTAGATTAGAATACATGTATAAAATTGTTTTAAAGACATTTTGACAAAAAAAATTATTTAAATACACTATTTCGGCAAAAAATTAACTTAGAATAACCTTTTTTTCAAAATGTTCTCCTTTTGTGAAAAATGTTTCTTTTATAATAATATTTTTTCCTGTTTAACTCAGACCTCTGTACAGAGGCTCAACTATGACTTTTGAAAAATTCACATTATTTTCAGAGCTCAACCCATTGAAATAATTATCGGCGTTTTTTCTTAAAATGTCTCCCTCTCTGTGTTGTAAAACATGGATAAACCCACTTCTAAGTTATATATTTCAAAAATTCTAGTTGACATCCGTACAGAGATCTGAGCTATATACAGGCGAAAATTTTTATAATAGAAGCCTTTTTCACAAAAGGAGAAAATATTTTGAAATGGGTATTCTATGTTATTTTTGTCAAAATATTGTACTTAAATAATTTTTTATTGTAATACTATTCTTAAAACAATTTAATATACATTTTCTAATCTAAGTGACACTAAATATCATAAATATTATCCATTTATACGCTTTTGCAAAATCACGGTTCCGAACGTAGTCCGATACCTTAAACTTTTTAAAAATACTTTCCTTACAACTTTACAGTGAGTGATTGCTTTTTAAAAGTCGCACTTAAAGAAGCACAAGGGTTATTGGAGACGGACCTCGTAGTTTTGAACCACAGTCAAGTGACGAGGACGACACCCGAGCTGTCATCCGCCTTCCTCTAACTCCCACAACACGCTAAGGCGAGCACTTGGAGCCTAGACATCATAACAACGTGCATCAGCTCATCTACATGGAGCTTCTTAAGGGCATTAGGTTTCTAATTCGCGACCCGACAACGCTGGGACATGAACACCGATTTGATACAATATAAAATTGTAACCATACAAAATAAAGTAATTTCTAAAAATAGTGGTAATTTCTGTTGCTCAACTTTTTAACGTCGATATAAAATGACCTTCCGAAGGAAAAAAAATTAATTCAAAAAGGAAAGTTTTACTTTCAACTATCTTGACATACTATTCTTGACTATGTATAAACAATGCAACTATTCATTGTTTTGTACAAGAATAGCTGATTCAAACTGTTTTTGATTATGCACATAATAAACAAAGCAATTAACAAAAATAGTTAAAAGTATACATCGCAATTATTTTTTAATGTATATATATATAATTATTTAGATGAAATGATTCAGATGAAACTGAAATTAACAGTTTAATACAATAATTATTAATGTTTAAAGTCTTATAACACCGGTATTTATTTATTTTTTTTGAAAGGCAAATAATTTGTAAAAAAAAAACTCCGTAATATCTAGTAATTCCTATAAATATCAAAAACGTAAAATTAAACTACGAAATTTATTTTTAGCGATATCTTAGTACTACATAAAAAAGAAGAATATTACGCCTCTGTGAAAGTTAGATTATGAATATTCAACTCACCCATCCAAAACAATTCAATCTTTTAAACGCACTGAAAACCCCATTTGCAACGTAACTGAACAAATCTTAACACCTTCTAATTTTCACTTACCTGAAAAGAAAATACATAACATAATTAGTGGACAAATATTTATATTATAAATAAACAATTTCGAGCAAAAAAAATAGTCGAATAGACACTGTCAAATAGGAATTTCATGCTTTTAAAAAAATAGTATCCTACAGCTTATTACAATCACAAAATAAAAGTAATACTCGTATTGAACACAAAACTTTAAAAGATTTTCAAATATTTGTTAGAAATAAAATTTCGAATTAACTATATCCATATAGTTCCGATACACAATTACGCTATAGCTACTGATATGTATTTAAAAATGTTGTTGTTTCTAATGCCACCTGTCTGACATAGTCAGATCAAGGCTCACGAATTTCATCGCGGCAAAGGGCTAGATGAAAGCCTGTCGTTATCCGTAGCTTTGAGCACCATACAGGTGAGAGTGCGATTTGGCTCGGTTCTACCCCAATTTTGAGGGAGAGCACCCTGGGGGTGGTCAGGAACACTATACATTTACAAACACCCACTCGGGATTCAAACCAAGGCCCAACGGCACAGCAGTCAGCATCACTAACCACTATACCGGATGGGCGGCTGAATCTAAATATTATACTAGCGGTCCCGACAGACGTTGTCCTGTACACACGTCTTAAATCCGAAAATTACAAACTTTTTTGAACAAGTTGTAACAATCTAGACCGTTTTGATGAAATTTTTTATAAAGAAAGTTATTACAATACCTGATATCATCACATGTACAATTGCCACAATTCGACTTATCGATTACGTGTGAGTATGTATTTACTATGAACTAAGTTGAATATAGAAGCTATTCTGAATAGAAACTTAAACTTTTTTTGATTAAAGGGTAAAAAGGATAAAACTCGATCTATTTTCCTAACAGGTATATGTTTTTAATGCACAAAAAATAAATTTTTCGTAATGACATTGAATATACAATGTTTTTGGTTAATCCTTGAGGGGTATAAACAAACAAATGCGATGGTTTGCTGAACCTCGGACATGCAACATATGATTGGTAGTGCGAAAGCAAGGGTTTTCTAAATCTAAGCCACAAATTGTCATTGTTTGACCTTGTGGTTTTTTAATGGTCATAGCAAATGCAAAGCGAATTGGAAACTGCAAACATTTGAATGGGTAGGTGAGTCTGAAAAATCATTGGATCTGTGGTAGAAGTACAACTTCACCTTGAAGTTTGCCGCTCAAAATAGTGGCCTCAAGAATATTGCCCATGATTTTTTTATGAACAATCGTGCGCCCTTAGATAATTTTGGTGCATTTTTAACTAATTGCGATATCGGACCGAATTGGGAATGCAAATCATTCTCGAATCCACTTGAACCCCCATAAAAAATGTCATCAAAATCGCTCCAGCCGTTTAGGAGGAGTTTAGTCGCATACACACGCACAGAAGATTTTTATATATAAAGATTATACAACTAAAATTAAAAACACATTAAAAAAATACAAAACTTTACATTTAAAGAAAAAAATCTCTTTCGTGTTTATATTATTTGTTCTAAAACGAATTTAAATCATAAAAATTTATAAAAAAAACTCTCATCGACACAATTAAACAATCATATAAATGGGTTACTTATGATAATTTATTAATGTAAATGAGCCTTTTAATTTAAAAATTAACTAATATTCAGTGGCAAAAAACAAGTAGTTTAAACAAAATCAGAATGGGTATCTGTTTATGCATTCAAAATAATAATTACGGATATATAATCAAATCTTAAACAATTTTTTAAAAAATCATTTGAGAATTATTGAATGAACCTTAAATTTCTGGCTGAAGGAAAACGATTCTTTGTCCATTAAACTCAATTCAACATATTTCTACTGACATAATATATAACGCGTGTCAATTTATAAAATAATAATGTCAGAATACACATGGCAGTATATATAAAACTAAAATATATTACACTTATTTCAAAACTTCAAGTGTGCAAGCTTCTTCCTTCTGAAACACTGACCATTCCAGAAGTTCTAGAACTACAAACTAAAATAGCTTTTATAGTAGTTTTATAAAAGGAGAGATAAATAGAACGAAATTCAATTCTCCTATTCTTATGTCTCGGACATCTTCTTTTATCCCCAATTTAAAGGTTGTTTGACTTAAAAAGCATCATTCTTAGAAAAATTTCCAATCGCAAATAAACAGTTCGCCCCAACCGGATTCAATGTTCCAGGTATAACACACTAAAAGCTCCTCAAACGGACCAGAGGAAAAAAAAGTATATATAAGTGTGCTAAAAAGATAAACAGCAGGAAAAACTCAATAGTTCTCGACGTTTTTTTTTCTTCCTGCTGCTTCCTTAACTCTTCAATCCAAGTTCACCTGAAATAAGAAAAAGATAGAGAAGGAAGAAGAAAATATGTAGCGAAAAAAAGAAAAATATATATATATAATCGATACCTTTTTCACGTCATCGACAAACCCGGACAAAACCGGGGAAAAAAGGAACAAGCAAAGAAAGAAACCGGAGAAATATGGATATAAAAGAAATAAAATTTTCACCGAAGCAGGTGCAATCATCCGTTCTCGCAGGTAGGGCCCCTCTGAGGTGTGTTTTATGGGGAAGGCGATAATCTTGGGCGGTACTCCCCGTTATCTTCGATATTCTTTTTATCTTCTGTTCCGATGTGCAGGTAATTTTATTTTTCTTCCACCCCTGCTTCGATCAGCGGAAGCTCCGAACCAGCTTACTCAGCATATGATTTCAAATGAAAAAAACTTTAAAATGAAACGCCCTGTAGCAGAAATGGATTTTCTAAGTTTGCAATCATTTTAATGTGATATATCCCGCAAAGATAGATATTTAAAAAAAAGGAAAGGAAAATATGTAATTCTCTCTGAGGTAGGTAACGATATTTCCCGTTTGTTTCTGTAACAGGATGACAACAACGGAGATGTGTTTGGGAAAAAGGCGAATACAAAAAGAATGTAGATAAAAATATTTATCGAAATACTTTAGCAAAAAAAAAGCTTATTTCTCCTACATTTAAAAAATGAAACTAAAATAAACATGCCGAAACTCAAATTGGTTTTTTCCTTTTTGTAAAGCAGAAAAGAAGTCAGATGTCTTGAAAAATTGTAAGTAAAATTAATGCAGCATCTGAATAAGTCCAGGTACATGGTGATAAAAAGTAAGCATTTTATTCTAATTCTATCAATAATTTTTGAATTTAAAAGGCTATATTCTATGAGCTAAGATAATCAATTAATTTTAAAAATATTTTATGTGAATCATTTAGTTTAAAGTAACAAAAAATACATGACATTTCCTATTTTTTGACGGTTTTGTTAATAAATATTAGCAATTAAAAACAAAACCTAATTCATTTAACAAAGGGTTATATATTGAAGAACTGTTCGAAACGTGATGATATATACAAAACATGAGTATAAAAACAAAGTTAGCCACATTAATAATCCACTGAAATTATTCTAAATGACATACAGAAGAGTTATAAAAGATTACAAAATAATTTTTCATTTAACTGTTTATTGTATGCATAAAGACAAAGAAAAATCTGTACAATTTTTTAATGCATGTATACAAGCTTTTTTGATTTAAAGAATATAAACAACACAATTTCAAAGTGATGAAAATTGACTGGTTGATTATTAAAGTCGCATTTCGCAGCTACACTAGGGTTATTGGCACTGGACCTCGTAATTCTGAACCACAGTCAAGTGACGAGAACGACTTCTGAGAACGTAACCCTCTCTCTAGATTTTAATACCACGCTAACATGAGGACTTTGAGCCTTGACTTTTTAATAAAGAGAGCGTATCAGTTCCACTACACAGAAGATCTTTAGTGACACCAGGACTTGAACCCACGACTCGACAGACACAACGCCGGCTAAGAGTCTGTGATCATAACCACTCAGATAATGAGAAAACAAAAATCAGAGTTTACACATTACCCATGAAACCTCTTTTGGATTCTATAAAAGGAAGATTATAAAACATAGGAAGATTATACACACCATAGGAAGATATAACCTTCTCTATTCGTATTATTCTGAGCAATTATCTTGGGGAAAATATCAACTCGAAGTACAGGAATTTTCAAATTCTCAAGATCAAGAGATCTTCACAGTTCTACCATTGTATAGTGAATGCGTGAGTGTTAATTAATATCGCACTATAAAGCAACACGAAAGCTATTGCCGACGGACTTCTTAATTTTTAACATCGGTCAAGCGATGAGGACGACCCCTGAGATGACATCCCTTCTCCAAATTAATATACCATGCCAACGAGAGGTCTTTGAGCCTCAACAGATTTAACATCCCTTTATACCAGGGCCATTAAACCATTTTTCCCGTTGGGCCGCAAACATATGGCACATATTTTACGCGGGCCGCAATATGAGATTAATGGGGAAAACATTTTAAGACCAAGACAATATTGGACACTTAAGATGTGAATAATTTATCAAAATGTTCAAACATTTTCGGCTCTTTTAATACTATATTAATCTCTATGAAACACACATAAAAAAAATTTTTCGGTTTTATGCATTCTTTACTGAGTTATGGGGTAGTTTCGGTTCCCTCATTCATGTGTGTGATCAAACTCTTAGTTTACATTCTACTGTTATACAAATAAAGCTGCCATGCCGTTTGATAATTTGATTTTTTTTCTTTTGACAAAGTCTCTCCAATTTTTATTTCAAATATTAATTTATCAAGTGCAGAAAGGCAGCAAAGAGGAGTTTCAACTGAATTCCAGACTTAAAAAAACCAGCATTATTTGTTTATAACTAAACCTCAGTTTTACGCATAAAATAGCCACTAGTCCAGTTCAGTTCACTTCTTCACAGTTATTTGTTATTGGGGGACTTCACGGCTATAAATAGAAAACAAATGCTTGCAATTCGTACCCGCACGACATCGACAACGAAATTGGTAAATCGGATTGCTAGATTGATGGATCTGCATTTTTAATAAGTTCTAAAAAAATTTAACTTTTTAGAGTAATGGGCTATGACCGGGCCACTCAGAAAGGCCCGGTGGGCCACAGGTTGAGTATCGCTGCTTTATACGGTGGCTCTTCAGTGGCAACAGCACTGGAACCCTGGCCACGAGTTAGTAACTATAACCTCTAAGTCTACCATCACGTATGGTGCCGCAATATTTAATGGAAGTAGCATGTGATTTTAATTCATAGCATTTAAAAAAGAAATCGCGAAGTGACATGCATCAGAACTACATTTTAAGATGTGTTTTAAGGTATAATAAAATATAATATATAACAAAATCTAATTTTGGACGAAAAAAAATAATAACCGAATAAAACACATAGCCATACATATATTTCGCAAAGCTAAATACTTCATAACTGATAGCTAAATTAGAAAATAATTCATACACAAAAAGGAGCCTTTTAAAATAAATATAAAAAACAATAACACACATCCTAAGAGATAAAGAAAAAGCTAATATGGTTTATTTTTTAGAAAGAATCCTTGTCATGAACCATAAAAAAAAGTTCTGCAAGAAAAACTCACAGACATCCACTTAATTTCTACAGGCAAGAAAAGAAAGGAACAGTTTAAAAAGTATTAAAACATTGCGGTCAATTAAGCAGTTTAAACATAAGAATAACTTTCAGAATTCTTCGCGAAGTTAAAAGGAAGTACAACAGCTTCATTTGTTTCTTTCTGTTGCCAAAACGTGAGGACAAATTTTTTTTTCTTTTTCCTCCCCTTCCAGCTTCCCTTACGCTCCACAAATTTCTTCGGACTATTAAAATTGTTGAGAACTATAACTTATCACATAAAATACAGAGATCCTCAAGTATTAAAAAAAGAATATGACGACTAATTAAGGACGATATTTTACGAGGAGTAAATCTAGCTATAAAGAAATGTATTGTACATTCGCTTTCGACGTAGTTCTTGGCAGCTCTGTGCCATGTTTAAGGAAATTATTGTCTGCTGTTTTTTTTTTAAACTTTTTTGAACAAGAACAAAAAAGTGTTTATCAAATGACTCGCAATTAAGCTTAGCTTCAACATCATTTTAATAAAAGAAAAGTTAACAGATTTAAAAGCACACACCGTAAATAAGTTATGTACACTTCATGGGATATTACAAATTGGCAATGGAACTTGAAATGAAGAGATGTGTTGATATAATTTCTATTCTCTGCGACATTATTTTTCTACGTAAATCTCAAACATGAAATGAAAAAAAAATATATATGTGTTTTAACGTTCTTTAACTGATTCAGATAAAAATTAATGCATAAATGTACATTTCAACGGGAGAAAGATTTGTGCGAATGCATTCTGTCACTCCTATCGTAAAATTGAATTGAAGTAAAGTTATATAATTTATTTTACAGTATAAAAAGTACGAGTTTTTAAAAATAATGCTTGCGAAATAATTGTATTAAAAAGAAGCCCAAATAAGTGAATGAGTTTTTCTTAACGTCGCACTATAAAGCAACATGAAGGCTATTGGCAACAAACCTCGTAATTTTGAACCATGATCAATGGATGAGGATCACTTAAGCTGGCAGCGCCCTCTTTAATCTACAACACCAGGCCACAGGGGACTTAGAGTCATGACAAATTTTTAAAGTGCATCAGCCCTTCAATATACGCTGGGTATTACTTGACACACGGGCCACGAGCTCGTGACCATAACCACTACGCTGCCGCGGCCACAGTAGAAGAACAAAAATATGTTTTCGATTATAAAATATTTGGCCACCCAAGATATAATTCAGAAACAATAAAATAAAATGATTTGAACTAAACAGCTACGTGAGTGCACAATTATTATCTTAATTGTAAAATAAAACATTTATACAAAATTTAAAAAACTTTTTTAAGATTAAATAAGTAGTCAAGTTATCAAAGAATTAGAATGAAAATAATTATATTAAGCAGGTGTTTTATTATGAAAAATGGAACTAAAGACATGTATTCAAATTAAGATTTCAAATAATAAAATCATCTGTTTGACAAAAATTTCAAAAATAATATGAAAAATATTAATAACAAATATAAAAACACATTTCCTTCTTTAAAAAAACCCTTTAAAAACTATTTTTTAATAAAGAACAGCTAATTTTCCTTCTCATAATTTAAATATTTCTTAAGTTTAAATTAATTTTCCACATAGCCATTTTTTGAAGAATAAACACATTTATGTAATTATAACAGAAAAATACAACAATCTCTCCCGGAATCAAATTTGAATATTAAGGCAATTGGATATTAAGGCATTTAAAACTGCATCTTAAAAACAAAATCAACTGCAGCATAAAGACTTAACTAAGAAATTCTATTCTTAAGGAACAAATATATATATATATATATACACCATTTACACATTATATTTTAACGTAAAAATTGTCAACAAAAAACAGAAATAACTATTTTCTTTTGTGTCTACCATCCCAAACCTATCTCCAGCAAAAAACCAAAGCAATGTTATTCATCCCAACACAACTCTTTAAAAGCATCTTTAAATTTCCCTCCAACCAATATATAACCACAGTAAGCCTACCTGTGGTAGACTCGGCGCTAAAACAAACATTCTTCGGGCCACCCCCTTCGCCAACCACTCTGACAAAATAGCCGAGAAATAACTTCAACCCCAATTTCACAGCCTCACCTCGATATTACGGATGCTGACTGCCTCCTTCTCAATATCCTCCAACCCGGACAGACGGACGGGAGTGCCCATGTTTACCGAAAAGAGTAGCCCACGGCTAGAAAGACTCCAATATGCGAAACGAGCCCAGGGGCAAGTGCCCCCTTCCATCCCATCTCCCTCCCTACTTCTTATGTGTCAATGCCTGCACGCGTAACGCATTTAGAGGTGATATTTGCATCTATCGGTAAAAGGAGCACATCCCCCTATCCGTAAATGTATATATGTATATACAGAGAGAGAGTACAACACCATTCGTATGGCCTCTCAAACCGACGACACCTCAAGCAATGAGGAAGCTATAGGACGGAAAATGCATTAAGGGTCGCCCCATGTGGCTTGAACGCGCGCATGAAATGTTGCATGGATGTCACAAGGGATGTTGTTGGCGGACGCACTTAAAATGCTTGCTTGCTCAGCAGCTTACCTGAAGCATTTCCCGATGTCGGCGTTGCGAAAGATTTATGTGTTTGGGAAATAATGTCAACTGGAAAAGAGTATGTTGTTTTGAAGCAATTTGAATTGTGAGTAAATTTAAGAAATATTATATAATGAAAGTGTACAGTAGTGAGGGCACAAGAAAAAAGATCCGGAGCAATCCTCAGATGGAACAAAAAAAATCGAGATAAAATAGAGGAAAATTCGGATACTTTGAATTTCTACGTGAATACCCAAGGAAGAATTAATTGGTGAAAAAAATAAGGAAAAATATCGGTACAATTAATGAAAAGATATAATAGTAAAAAAATTGTGTCAAGAGTTTAAGAAGGAAAAAAAATCCGCCTATTAATAAAGGCCAAAATAAATTAATTCAATTGTGAGGTTCATTTCTCATCGCTAAGTAGAAAAAAGGCTTTTTATTTTAATAAAAAGTCATGAGTGTGTTCAACGACGAACAAAATTTGGGAGAAAAAATATTCTTAAAAAAGTGCATAAGTAATCTCTTGATTAAAAAATAACTTTATCTGCATACAAATTTTTAAATAATATCTATCTATTTATAAAAGGAGAATGCATAAATATTATACACAATACACACACACACATACACACACACACATACACATACACACACACATACATACATATATATTGTGTGTGCCAAGGCACTTCCCAAAAGGTACATAAAATTAGTTTTATCAAAAATCTTTTTCGAAAAATATCAAATAAATAAAAATCAAATCATGAAACACCAAAAAAATTATTCATTTATACGCTTTTTTAATGTCACGGTTCCGAACGTAGTTGGACATCTTAAATGTTATTTATCACTAAAACGTTGAATGACAGTCGTGCAGGTAAAAATATAAATCCTTTTTGAGCATAGATGGTTGGATTCCATTCATTATCCAGGAAGTATTTGGGATAGTTCAAATAATTTTACTCGTTACTTTGAAAGTATACACATTAATAAGTATCATAAGTATAGATAGCACTATCGTGAAAAGAAATAATATATTTAAGCTTCATTCATGCATCAGTTATTACATAAATCAATAACCTCTGAAAAATTCATAGCCATTATAGATTTATTTTTAATCGAATGTTTTACGGTCATTTAAATTCTAGAGATAAATTCCTAAGCATCGAAATAAATTCTTGATAATTTTTAAATGCTATAAATTTAAGTGTGAGTGAGTGTTTATTAATTTTGCACCATAAAACAACACGAAGGCTATTTTCGGCCCTCGTAATTTTGAATCTCAGTCAAGTGACGAGGGCGACACCCGAGCAGGCACCCTCTCTCCTAACTCCCCACCACGCCAACGGGTAGATTTTGAACAAAATATTTGACATACATCAGCCCTTCTATATGTTGGATCTTCAGAGACACTAAGGCTCGGACTCATGACACGCCGGCCACGAGTTCGAGACCATAACCACTAGGCTAACACACCTCATCAAAGCTTAGGACATTTCTTTTTTTGAAAAAAAGTATAATTAAACTGTTGTATACAAAACCACTGAAATTTCTACGGTACATTTCTTTAAAGGGTCTCATGGGTGTAAATTTTGTCTCGACGGGTGAAAATATAAAACAATTTTCGAACAGGTACAATTCTTATAAATTTAAATTAAATAATTCGAATCTTTTACACATTTTTTGCAAAGTATTATGATTTTAAATAAATACAAATGTTTGAAACATAATCATAATTTAAAAAACTATAAGCTTATGAAAATAAGAAAAAAATTTGTAATAAATATTAAGTAATTTTTGCGTTGCGCACGCTATTTTATACAATAGTAGCTTTAATTACTAGCAATAAGTTGATTTATAAAGTTACAGTAGGGCACAGAAAATTTTTTCAAGGAGGGGGTCCAGGGTCGAAAGTCCACCATTTTGGTATCATGCTCCAATACGTCGCCCAACATATTCCTTTGATTTTGTCGTTTTTCGGGAACAAAAACTATACAAAATTAATTATTGAATAAATAATTAGCATTAATTATTAATAACAAATACATAATTAAATTTTACGTAATATATACATAGGATCAAGGGCTATGGGGGGTCCGGACCCCTAGGACACCTTCTTGTGTGCGCCACTGTAAAGTTAAATGTATCCTTATTACACTGTAGTATTTTTATATAAATAGAATAATAAATTATACTTTTAAAAAAATTAAAAAGTTACATTTTCAATTTTTTTTAAATTTCAATTTTTTACAAATATTTTGAAATACAAAAGATATATTATTCTTAAATTAGTAGAGTTTAAAGAGCATGATACATTTTATAGTTCTACAAAGTTTTATACATCAAAAGCTACTGTTTTAGAAAACAGCGTGTGCAACGCAAATATTACTTAATATTTATTACAAAATTACTTCTTATTTTCATATGCTTATAATTTTTAGAATTATGATTATATTTCAAATATTTTGTACTTTTTTTCATATGCTTATAATTTTTTAAATTATGATTATTATATTTCAAACATTTTGTACTTTTTTTTTGAAACGATAATCCTTTGTAAATATAATGTGTAAAAGATTCGAATTATTTAATTTAAATTTAAAAGAATTATGCCAGTTTGAAAATTGTTTCTATTTTAACCCTTCGAGACCAAAATTAACACCCTCGAGGCCTCTTAAAATCACCAACACAAATATATTTAAAAGTATCATTACTCCATTAATACATTATTCAATTCGATCCCAATCCCCCGTAAGTGGAAAACTCTGCATCATCTCACAATAGTTCTCTCCAGGTAAAATAATAATAATAAAAAAAGATAATAACATTTAATAAAGTTGCGGGTGCTCCTTTAACTTTCTTACAGGAGGATCAAGACAAAAGGATCAAATAATCTTTACTAAAAGTAACCAGAGTTGGATACCCAGAAAGAGAACGAATTCTTCCCCCCCTCCGCAGTAGCAGCGGCTGGACGTGAACAAAAAAATAAATAAAATTCAGTCGACACCGAAGAAAAGAAATCAGTACCTTGTGATAGGATCTTATAAGAAGGGATAAGAATACTAGAATACATATAATACGACAGGTCTGCTGCTAAATCGAAGGGTGGAGAACAGTGGCGTAAGGATATGGATATGTTTTTATCGTGCTACATTGTCGTTGGTGGTTTATGTAATGTATTTTATTATTTCGATTGCAATTTGAGAGTTACTTTATTGCACAAAGAATAATTATTTGTAAAATATTCTAGATACGGTTTTTTTCGTTTCGTTTGGATGAAGAAAAAGTTATCGAATTCATTTTAATTAATTTTTTTTATACAGATAAACGAGTCATAATTAACTACACATATTATACTGTACTTCTTTCCTATTCTTTTTTGTACAGTGTCGTTTTTTATTTACTTATATATTATACTAAGTCAAAAATGTTTAGTTAGATTTTATTTTATTTTTAACTTTTTTTTTAAAACAATACAAAATAAATATTTTTAGATATTCGATTGGAAAAATAAAAAAGCTAATAATTGTGGGTTGTTTTTTTTTAAAAAAAAATATAACCAGTCAATTTTTGAAAAATGAAATAAATGGTATATATATGTATAAAACATCAATTTTACAAAAATTATTTTTATGCAAATTTTTTTAACAATTTTTTTCACTTAAAATTACATCAAAATTGCGAATGTTAATGTTGCATATTCTAAAAATTTTTTCTTAGTATTATATGTAACAAAATAAATAAAAATAAAGTGGCTTTCTATTTAAGTCAGGCTTTTAAATTCTCTTTTAGCAAGCACAAGATGATTTTAAACTGTATAGGAATATTACTTAACTTAAAAGCCGAAAATCAACGACAAGCATACAAATTTTATTTCATAGTAATTTAATCAGTATTGTTAATTTACTAATTGTCACTTAACAACTTTTTTATAATAAATCATTATATAAATGAAGAAGAAATTCTCCAACACAATTAATAATCAATGCACATAAATAAATAACACTTTCTTTAAAACGTAGCGTGCATTTAAGTTTACTTTTTATTAAGTGTTCAATAAAGCCAAATATTAACCAATTAAAATTTCTCAAAAACCATACATAATTACTTATTTTATATAAATACTAATACTATAGCCTTTTTTCCCAATCCAAGTTATTTTCAAAACTTCACAACATTTCCAATATTTTTCAGTCAATTCGTGAGACACATACACCACTGTTCTGTTGGTACGGAGTGGACAAAAAGGTCACCCCCAGTGAGCTTGGTTTTTATGGCAAGGTGGAAGGCGGGCAACCCTCTTCCGCCTGACCTTTTTATCCTCCCCCCGATGGAGGGGTGGAGGCGTCCGTCCACCTTTTCTTTACGAGGTGTGTGCATTGGGCCTCCTCCCGTGGGGGTAGAGGTAACGGAACCGGGTTATGCCGAGGGGACGGGCCATGCTCATTGTAATTTTGATGAACCTTGGGAACAAGGGACTGCTTCACCTGCGACAATGGTGAGATTGGAAAAAGCGCCGCCTAGACGAACCAAAAGAATATGGCAACAGATGGCGACCAGGGGCAATTCGAAAAGGGATTTTTCTCTGGAATACTCGGTATTTTAGACACGCGTTCTTACTCAAATCTGGGGGACAATGAACATTTTGGGGGAATAACAAGACTCATATGATGCAGTCGATCTTTTTCAATACGGTTAAGGTATCCGACTACGTTCGGAACCGTGATTTTAAAAAAGCACATAAATGGATAATTGCCATGATATTTAGTGTCACTTAGATTGGAATACATGTATAAAATTGTTTTAAGGGCATTTTGACAAAAAAAATTATTTAAATACAATATTTTGGCAAAAAAACTAACTTAGAATAATCTTTCCTTCCAAATGTTCTCCTTTTGTGAAAAATGCTTCTATTTTAATAATATTTTGCCTGTATATAGCTCAGACCTCTCTACAGAGGCTCAACTAGAATTTTTGAAAAATTCACATTATTTTCAGAGTTACCACCAATTTAAATAATTATTGGCGTTTTTTTCTTAAAATTGCTTCCCTCTGTTGTCGTAAAATATGGATAAACCCACTTCTAAGTTATATATTTCAAAATATTATTATAATAGAAGCATTTTTCGCAAAAGGAGAACATTTGGGAAAAAAATTATTATAAGTTACTTTTTTGCCGAAATATTGTTAAATAATTTTTTTTGTCAAAATGTCCTTAAAACAATTTTATACATGTATTCTAATCGAAGTGACACTACATATCATGAAAATTATTCATTTATGCGCTTTTTTTTAAAATCACGGTTCCGAACGTAGTCGAATACCTTAAATGATCGAATTATAGACAATACGAATTGATGTCACTTAATTTGTCTCTCACAGCTAATTTATTCTATTTAATTCATCAAATAAGAATTTGAATTGATATCCTAAAAATTAAATGCATAATTTTCAGATATTAATAGGAAATAACAGAAACCGTATCGTTTGGTTAAAGTGGAACGAAAGTCATTATTTTTAGCTTCAATTAACTTTTTCCTCTTATAATATATCTACATCTCTATTCTAAAACACTGTATTGAAAACATAAAATTTGAAATGCTTTTGAATTTATACTAAGACATTTAGTTTTTATCTGAAGATATCATTTTCATGCTTATAAGGCTATTTAATATCTGTTAAAAAACAAAATAATTTCCTCAGTATTATAAATGCATGAAAAGATTTTCTAACTTAAAATAACTCTTAATCCAATATGTTTCCTTCCCAGCGAAATTCACATTGAATTTTAAAAACTGAATATTAAAAGAATCAATTAGATGCGTATCGAGAAAAACTCATATTATCTTAAAAATAAAACTATTCTTTTTTATTCACATTTCCTTATTTCAACAAAACCAAGAAGGCAAGTTTTACTGTATAAATGTGTGATATTTTCTAGTACTAAATATATTTAATATTCAAATGAGTTTTTTTTTTCAATATTACACTGATAAATATAAATCTGGATAACTTATTAATATTAAAAAATTTAATATCCAATAATTCTGTTAGAACTGTGTACTAAGTCCATATGACATATTTCTAAAAAGTATTGCAAGAAACAGATCTTAAAATAATGAATATATATATATAAATATATATATTGGGTAAATGTATCATTTTACACTTCAGTATATATATATTTATAATAGAGCCATTTCATTCAGCTTTTGTGTTTTATAAATTACATATCTATCAGTTTAATTTGATTTCATGTAGTCCTTAAAGAAATTAATTATAAGTCAAATGCCACGAAAGAAATTTTCTTTCACGACTAATTAAATGGAATCCGAAAGATACAACAAATAGCTCAATCAACCATTTCGAGTTCTTAAAATACGTTTAGGAAAAAATTTCAAGATTTAAGAAAGTTAAAGGTAAAATATTTGTATGTATTTTATCCATATTTTAAATCAATCCACGGTGTTATTTCTACAATGAAATTAAATACGTTGCATTTCATGAACAATTACACGTGCGTGCGTGTGTAATGATTCAACGTTTCAATTTTCTTTCGAGGATTTTAATTAGCTCATAATGTTCTAGAGCCCTCCAAGACTTCGCGTGACAGTTAATTTTTCAGTTTATCCGCCTGAAGGAAAACATACTGTTAACCACAATTTTATCTCCTAGAAAACTGCCAAGTTTGCATTTTTCAAAACAAAATGATGCAATATTGCATCATTCGCGTATTCTGACCAATCACAGAAGTTAACGGAAGCTAAGTGCTTCCTGTTGAAGAAGCAAAAAGATGAAATTTCCGGAACGAAAAAAGAATATTTTTATGTATTGTCGCATAACCGCGCGTTTTTGTGTGTGTTGTCGTTTAAAATGATTTAAAATCTAAAATATATATCAAGAAATCTCACATTCTTTCAACGCGCGCGATTGCAACAAAATAAAAGATTTTAATTCTCGAGAACTTTTCACACACACACATATATATATATAAATAAGAAAATTAAAATAATACTATTAATTATATAAATTAACAATTTAAAAATTCTATTGACATATTTTTAATAATAATGTATCTTAACACAAAAGGACACACATTCATTTCAGAGACAAAAAACAACTCATTAAAACAATATTGCAATTTAAATAAGATAAACTTTACCTTAAACTCAATAATTGCTTCTTCAAATTTCGAAGCAATATTAAAAACGCAAGATAATCACACAGCACAAATTACGGAGAAATATTTCATCCCAACCCCAATCGATTACCCCCAACGCCTACTTATTAGAAAACCTTTCAAATAATATTAATTATGCACAACGAGAACAAAAAGTTCTTGCACAGCGCAATTCCACCTTATATAACTAGGAATAATATTAAATAACACCTTTCCCTCTTGACAAATTCAAAACTTCCTATAATAACAAACCGTGCCCCTTCCTTTAATATTCCAATAATCCAACCCTTCCATAAAATTAACTTTTGCGAAAACCTTTCAAAAATTCAAAAATTACCAGCCTAACCAGAAACAGCTTTCATCAACATCCAAACGGCTTAAAGAGGAGAAACTATTAAACACTTTAAGAGAATTCAAAGAGGCGCCGCGGGACATTTAAGACACAACGCCTAAGTTCAAAAAGCTAATCACAGGCAACAACTTTTCTTCGTTGTTTGTTCATTTGACTTATTTTCTGTGCAGCCCCTCCCCCTTCCTTCATTACCTTCTAATAAACCAAAATATCTCTCCCCTTTCCCTGCCCCCCTGATTCTTCTAATGAAAATAAAAACAGAAGACAATGTCGACGGTTCAGGGTAAAGAGAGAAGAGGGCACCAAAAAAAAAATTGTTCGAAATGGTAGCCTCTGAGACACGATCATTACTTCATTAGGTGTGCAAACATGAGAACGAGACCCGCTTCCAGGTTTACCATAAATAAAGTGTTCAGAAGCAAAGTGGACTGAGGAGAAATTAAATCGCTATCGAGTATGGAAGGTAAGAGAGGTGGAATTTCGTCGGTGATGGTATTATTTTCATGAATAAAAAAAAAGGAACACTAAAACACCTCTGTATAAGGAAACGATCAGATTATCGATTGCCAAAGAATGAAACGTACTAATAAAAATATAACTTTTTTTGAATGTTTAGACACTCAAATTGCATTTAAGTCGTAATTTATTTATTAAAAGCATATTCAAAAAGGATAAGGAAAAGGGCTCCCACACCTTTACCAAGATCTTATTTTTCAACATGTATGAAATTGCATATTGCAGATTAAATTTAAGGTATCCCGACTACGTTCAGAGAGAGAATCATGATTTTAAAAAAGCGCATAAATGGATAATTTTCATGATATTTAGTGTCACTTAGATTAGAATACATGTATAAAATTGTTTTAAGGATATTATGACAAAAAAATTATTTAAATACAATATTTTGGCAAAATTAACTAAAAAAACCTTTTTCCAAATGTTTCTTTTTAAAAAGGGCTTTATTATATTTTGAGATAATCGACCGAAGAGACTAAAAAAATTTTTAAATTACATTTTACAAAATTTTACAAACATTTAGTTACAACATTTGAGATAATTATCGGCGTATTATTTAAAATTCCTTCTGTTTCGAAACATGATAAACGGACTTCGAGTTATGCATTTCAAAATTCTAGTTGAGCCTTGTATAGAGTTGTCATCACAGGCAAAATAATACAATAGAAGCTTTTTACAAAAAGAAATTTGAAAATGGGTCATTCAATTATTTTTGTCAAAATATTGTACTTAAACAATTTTATTGAATACTATTCTTAACTCAATTTTATATACATTGTCTAATCTAAAGAATCTTTGCCCATTTCCCCCTTTAGACTCACGGTTCCAGACTAGTCGGATACCTTAAAAAGGAACATTTCTTTGGATGTATATCTAGAAAATCGAAGAATAATTCTAAAAAAAAAAGAAATTTTTTTAAATCCATTACTGTTGTAAAAATAAGAATTTTAAAACATCAATGCTTTTTTAATCCTTTTTATAAAAATATATTTTCTATGAAATGGTAATAAATTAGACATAATACGAAAATATATATACAAACACTTTTTTTTATAGATATTTAAATTATTTACAAAATATAATATAGTTGATAGCAAAATCAATAACAATTTAAAAGGAAAACGGATAAACTTTTTAGTAAATGAGAAACATGATAACAAGATTAAACGTTTCCAAATAAATTAATCAAGGAAAGAGAGTGATTTTTTTTAAAAATTACAATTAATAAGTAACAATCTAATATTAATTACAGTCCTGTTTTTTTAAGCAGAGCCAATTCGCGAATACTATTTATTGGACAAAAAATCTGACATGATACTTCTATAATTTCCTAAAATTATAAGAATTCCGTTTTCTAAATTTAAAAATATTCAGATAATTAGAACCAATTTATTGGCTTATATCTTCGATTAAATTTCCACAAATAACTAACTTAATTTCCACATCACATGCTGACCTTGAGCAGTATTAAATTAACGTACTCAAAAATTAAATTAAAGTACAATGAACGTGTTTTTGAATTTAATACAATTACATTTAAATTTATAAATAATAAATGACTTCATAAAATTCTTATTACACATCTTTCGAATTTGAATTTTTACAATTCTGTTCAGCTACGAAAATGAACACATGATGCTGTGATAGAAAGAATAAATGACATATAGACAAGTTATATAAAGTATTTCATAATATCAAACAAAAACAAAATGACAAAAATTTGACACTCAGTTTTAATGACAGAAAGATATTATCAACATTTAATTTTTTATTCTTATAAACAAAAACATTTATATTTTATATAATTTCATCCCTCAAAGCCAAAGAATAAAATGACAAACCAAAGAAACATTTCCAAAAGCTTTATATTATAATCATGCACCAAATTTTCAAATATAACATACAGTTATTGAAATAGAGACAGCCAATTCAAATACACAAAAGATAAACTCAAATCATAACCTATAGACTCACAAACTAAAAACAACAGTGGTTTTATTTTAAATCTATTAAAATAATTTATATATCCATGAACATCTACGTTCTTGATGGTACTAAGAAACTGGATGAAGTAGGCTACTTAAACCAAAGAGAAACACTTTAAAACAGGTTAAAAAGACAAAATTATGAACACATTTCCAAAACGAAAAGGCTCAAAGCAAGCAGGTTTCGCAGACTTTTATGACCCAACACATTTCGACAAGCACATCGCGCGCGACTTAACATTACACCAGTTAGACTTTAACGATTTCAAAAATATCTTTTAACATTTGACTTTCTTTCTCCTCGTACCTTTTTTCCTCAGATTATACCTTCTAATGCCATTATGCGTCTAATGAAACCGAGACCTGGCATCGCTTGAGAAAAGCTGTAATTATATTTATCCAACGGAATCGCCGTTGAAAAAGATTCCAATTAACTTAAAACAGGGGCAATTACTGCTGCCAAGGTGCTGCATGCCGTATAATGAGCTTATTACGGTAGAACGCCACTGCTTCTCTTCTGTTGTTGTTTTTGTGACCCTCCCCCGCCGCAATCTTGACTACCCCCTCATCCCCTAACACAGTTTTGAAATGTAAAAGGAGTGGGGTGATACACATAGATGATATGTAGGTTTAAGCTCCCCGGATTTAACGACTTTCTGGATAAAACGGGAGTTGGAGGAAGAGGGAGCGAAAAAAAGGAAAGTGTAATTAAGTAGCCGGGCAGGTTATGATATAGTGAAGTATTTTGCTTTAAAATAATTACATTACAGAGAATAATTATTGATTTAAAAAAGGTACCGTAACCAAACATAGAGTGTATTATAAGACACGTGTCCTTAGAGAAAACAAATGTACACAGAGATTGGGATTTTTAATTTAAAATTAGAAATCTCACTCTTTTGAATGGTGACAACGGGAATTTAAAAAGGTATAATGAAAATAACACGAAGAATGAAGAATAAGCAATAAGTATAATCGAAATAGGCGAGGAAACAAAATATTATATGAATAATTTATATTGCATTACAAATATTTTGTTTTTCAGAAAGAAAAAAAAAATTCTAATGACATCGTTTTCTCATGAAGAAGTGAAAAATGTTTGGGAAAAGTGAAAAGAATTAAATAAAAATATAATTAAAATTTAAAAAGTATAAATATGCAATTTTTTTGAATCAATAACACATTAAATTTTTTTAAAAAACCACAAAGCCGACTAATGAAAAAAATACGTTACTTGTATAACAGTAAAAATATAAGTAATAATTTAGTGTTTTTCGCTTAATAATATTATTTAAATAGTTAATGGACCAGAAGTTGATTTTCATTCTCTTTAAAATTAATAAAAGTTCGCATGTGGCTACAGTAGCGCACACAAAATTTTTTCAAGGGGGTGTCCAGAGTCGAAAGTCCACCATTTTGGTATTATGCTCCGATACGCCGCCAACTATTCTTTTGATTTTGTCGATTTTCAGGAACAAAAACAATACAAAATTAAGTATTGAATAAATAATTAGCATTAATTAATAAAATTAATTATTAATAACAAATACATGATTAAATTTTATGTAATATTTACATAGGATAATAATCAATCGAAAATAAAATCAAGGGCTATGGGGGTGTCCGGACCCCTAGGACACCCCCTTGTGTGCGCCACTGTGTGGACAACATGACGATACTCTTAAAGAAATATTTTACATTAAAAAATTAGAAGTCACTCTACGAAATTGTTTAACAAGTTTTTCTGAATTTTTTTTAAACAAAAATAATGGAGCTTCAGAATTTATAAAAATTTATTTAAAAAAAATAAATTAAAAAGTTTATCAATGAATCTAAAATAAAAATTTTTTAAAAATTTAAAAATTTAAAAAATTTTTTTTTAAAAAAAATAAATAAAAAAAAAATTTTTAATCAAAATAAATGAGATACATGAACATCAAAATTTAAAATAAACTTCAAAAATAAATTAAAAAGTTTATAAGGCACAACATCTAAAATTAAAAAAAATTTTTTATTAAAAATTTTTTAATTTAAATTAAAAGTTATAATTTAAATAAAAATATAAAAAATTAAATAATTTAAATGCAAAAAACTAAACTTCATCAATTAATTCAATTTTCAAAAGATAGTTGGAAAAGTAGTCCAGTATTAAATTACATTGCAAAATAATTCGATATAATTTAAATCGCACCAGAAAATTTTTTAATCACTGACACTTTCCTTAAAATAGAAAATTATATACATTCAATATACTTATATAGAAAAGCTTCCAAAATTTTCATGAATAATGGAAAAAAGGGAAAATTAATGAAAGTAAAAAACCAATACCCCAAACTGAATCGGGGCCAGGCAATTTTCAAATCTTGTCGATTTGTATTTTGTTCGAAAAAAATTTGGTAAAATTGATAATGTAATCGAAGAATTTGCCAATCTTGCCAGGCAAATAAATTTAGTAGTGGATAGTGATGGATTCCTACAATCAGGAGCTGACAATAGATGAGCAAAAGCAAGACATTGAAGAAGTCCGAGTCTTAAGACCCAGTTCAATCAGACAATCGAATGACGCGGCTGGAAATTTGACAGAAGGCCTCAATTTAACTGAAAAAAGGATTACAAATTTCAGAAAATATAGACTCGGATGAAACAAGACAAGGAAAAAAAAAATTATTAGCATACTACGAGGGAATTTTGCGGGGAAAAAAATCTTTGAGCCGGCAGTTTTTATGTTAGATTTTATGAAACGTTCCTCATCCAAATAACTTCGGCTTACGCTTTTGTATGTGTTTATCTAAACCATTTTTTTAATTTTATTATTTTCTTTCGTCTCAGGGCCTAAATAAAAATAATTTACATGTATTTATATGCGAAATAATACCTCGACTTACGTAAATTTGACAAGCGTTATTACTTAGTCCACCTATCGCGTAAGTTCGGGATATTACCTTACACATTTTAATACTTTAGCTTTAAATACTCCATTTATTAATAAGTTACACATAATTTCTAAGCTTGTAATTAAAAATGTAAAACATTCTATGTGCGACCAAAATCTGAAGAAAAAATATACAGAAAAGGTACCCTTAGTAAAATAAGCCTACTGAACAGATGCTTAACCCTTTATCCACCCCCAACGGTATGCTTATAAGAGAACCACTCTCTTTAAAGTTACATAGAATAACCATCTTTTGGAATACTCTGACGATACATAGCAGGAATATTCCGTTAAATTCACTCTTCCAATATATATGGCAGCACGGATTCTTAGATGAGTATTTTAGCGGGGAAGGCGAAAAGTTTATAGCAGAGCTTGCGTAATCAGCTGACATTTTGATCAGATTGCGAAAATTAACATTTTCGTTCCGAAAAAGTAATTAATGTCAAAAGATAAGATTTTTTATACGCTAATAAATACCTTAGCAAACGATTTGACAGTTTATTTTAAGTGTGAACAGAGTATATAAATAATTTTACAGTGGAATATCTTTAATTAATTAATTAGCTCTAACGGATTAAATTTCCCAAAGTTGAGTATTTTGTTTATGTATATCCCAATTTTTTAATGTAGTGATTCAAAAAAAAATATTTTCATGAAAAAAATGCGTAAATCATAATGGGTAGATAAAAGTTAACATTAAATATGTTATTTCAATAAAATTTTAATACTTTTTTAGAAAAAATTATGGCATATGAATACTAATACTAAAGAAGAAATGAAAGTATAAAATTACTACAAATATCTCATCGACTTTTTGAAAAGTAACAGAAAAAAAAATCAAAGTATTTGAGTTTATATAACTGTAGTACAATCCTCTTCCGTCTTCTTCATAAACCATTAAAACTCCCCCATTACCCAGAATTCTTCAATTATATCAAAAATATTTCTTAAATTTATGACCACACAATCAAGCCTTACCAATCTCAATCGGAGAAGATTTCTTTCAAGAAGCAAACATCTCTTCCCTAGAAGACTCCTTTCCCAATTAAGGAATTCTCCCCAGAACCTCAATTGATCATTTCGCTGATAAAACAAAGTCATACCAGAGAAGCACAGCATAACTATAACTTAATACAATGAAACTATGAGATAGAGCGAACAAAAGTGAATGATTAACGATATGCATTAACTATTTCTCCAATCAGAGAAATTTTTCCCCATACTATTATTTAGGGAAGACCGTTCGCACGAAATTCATTAGCGAAGTTAACCCCGTCAGATCTCTCGTTTAGAAAAGGGGAAAAAAAGAAAGCGCTTCTCGACAACATGTAAGAAATTCAAATTTCATTTATGCAAATGGATCCCCAACCCCCTTTTTACCCCCTTCGGCCCATTTAGGCTTTTCATCTTAATAGAGAGGCGAAGTGAGATTCAGAGGGGTTCAAATTGACTGGGGGGATGGGTCATAGGTAGATACGCAAATGAATCTGGCGTAAGGAAAGGGGAAAAGAGGGAAATAAAATAAAAATTTTAAAAACTAAAAAGAAAAAAAGAACAAGAGAGAAACAGTTCGATTTACAGAACGTGACACTTTCCCCCTAACGTAAGTACGATTAAAGATAACTGAAAGAGAGGCCATGTTTTCCATTGAGAAGCGTAATTAAAAACTGACTAGTCTTATCTGATAAGGAAAAGGATGGATTATATTATGCTCGGTAAAGAAAAAAGTGGGAAAAAATTAAACGAATAAAAAGGCAGCCACACGGCGTAGGGTCGTTTATGATCGAGCGAGCAGATAAGGTATTAAAAAATGAGTCACAATAATTAAAATTTAGAAGATAAATAACAAAGCGGCGCTTTTTTTTTTCCGGGTAATTTTCTTTTTCACTTTGAAAAATGCATGGAGTTTATTGTAATAAACGCCGAAAGGGGTAGCGGGAGAGGTTATTTAAGGAGTACAAGTTTCGCCACTAAGTACATAATTTACTCTTTATGAGTTTGACAGCGGTTGGATTTTCAAATGAGCGTTTACCAAGACGCTTTTTTTATACATTCCCCACTCTCGCTACATCTCTTATTCGCTTCAATGAATATAAAAGACACGCAACAAAGGGTGACACTTCACTGTTTTACTCTAATCTCTCAAAACAATTGAAGCTCGTTAGGGTGTGGGAAAAAAAGGGAGAAAGGAAAGAAGTTGCATGGGAAGGATTAGTTGCACAAATCAATCAAAGCGGATGGATTTTTTTTAAAGTGTTATTTTAATCTCGTCAAACTTTTAGAGAAACTAAAAAAATGCGTTAAAAAAATTTACCAATCAATCACCAGCGGCAAAGTCACGATGACAGATTTTGATGTAATTTTTATTTTAAAAGCTAAACTATATATAAATAATTTGAGACAGTAATACACATTTCATTAAGTTATTATTTATTGAATAAATTTTAAAAATCAATATGTATTTAATCAAAAAGATTATATATGTATAATACTTCCCTCTAGCATCCTTTTAATTAACGCTTCGAAAAAAAATTTTAAACAAGCTTTAATTCTTTAGTTCAAAGCTAACGCCCTAATCTTAATAGTATTCAGCTAGTGTCAGAAATCCCTGTCCCGCCCATTTTAACCAATCAGAGCTCTTATTACAAAATAGTCACGCGGTCTTCACTGCCGGGTATAAAAAGCAAAAATCTTGTGATCACTCTCTTTGTCTTTGTGTTCGTCATGTGAAATGTCGCTGCTTGCTATTGCTATGGTCGATTGTGTCTGTTTTCGTGTTCTTATGAAATACCTGTGAAATACAACTGTGAATTGTCCACCTGCGTTATGTACGTGTAAATAAACAAATTGAAATTTAATTCTGAAGATGTTTTTCTTGAGACCTAATGCCAACAAACCAACACTGGCCAACGTTACTATATATATATATATACATAATACATACACATATTTAAGGTATTCTACTACCTTAAATTCGCGAATTTCGTCAAAAAGTGACAAATGTTTAAAGAAGGATAATTTACAAGGCTTGTTGAAAAATACAATTTTTTTTTTTATTTTTCGCTTTCAGTGGTAAAAAAGTTACAACTGTTACAAAGTATTGTGTACTGTGTGTAAGCACTGATATTTTCAAACGAAGTTGAAGTAGTTTTTTTTCCCACTTAAGTAAATAACATGTGTAATTTTTTATGCAAGTCATCTTTGTAAAATAATCAGTTTTTAATATTCGATATTAAAACTACTACAATAAATGCTTTATTACTTGTAAATTGTTTTCATGCATGTCGTTTTTAATCGGATCATTTTCGCTTCAGAAACTGGGATGCTTCAAAAATTAAAAACCAAAAAAACCTCTTTTTATTATTAGTTCAGCAATCTCACTTTAGTTAATATTACAATGAAATGAAGTTTCAAGAAATGTTAAAACTCATTGGGGGGTATTTTTCTTCTTATAAATTATTCAGAAACTTAAATCAAGACTTAAATCTTTCTAAAAATAGTGTATGGAGAGAATTGTACGGATTTCTGAGAATCCATTATCGAATTCAACATAAACAATGCGGCAGAATAGAAATTGGAGAATATTACGCCTCGAAATAAAACATTATTTCCATCATCATTATTTAAGAGGATTTTCCGAGAAATGCATTAGAGTAAATACGACGCGTAGAAATTTGATTTTATTCTCCAAGCGAACTATAAAAATTAATTTGTAATCTAAAATATAGTCGAACCTCTTTATAACGAATCTTGCGAATTTTTTCCTGGAACATTTTACTATTTTCTTCGTAAAAAAAACTTCAAATAGCGAAGTGCATTTTCTATTTAGCGAAATTTTCTCCAGAGAGTCGATTTTTTTCCTTCCTATTTTTGGTTAAGGATATTTTTCAAATTATTCTCTCAATTAATCTATTTTATGGTTATCAGTGACCTTGAACTGATTTTACCAGGCGCCTTACCTGACCTAGAGCAATGAAAAATTGCCTTAATATTTCAAAAAAACTCAAATAAAATTAACAGATTTTACCAATAATTAAATTTAAGAATAGCATGTGGTAGTGTATGCTTAAAATTAATGATTATAAAATAATGTATATTTAATATGACTTGTGGGTTTAAAATTTAAAAAAATGTAACTACAAAATTCATTAATTTTAGTATAAAATTATTTTTTAAAGTTGAAAATACAATGTACTCCTGGACAATATATATATTTTTAATTTTTATTTCTTGTTTTCCTAGCAGATTTCTTTTAGATTGATAAGACATAGAATGAATAGATATTAATTATCAAAAAAAAAAAAAGCGTGAACAATTACTTTTTCTAATAATAATTAGTGTTTATGAATTTAAAATTTCTTTCATGTGCTTTCTAAGTTATATTAAAGGATGAATCTCTATTTAACAAATTTTCCACATAACGAATTTTTTTTCGAGATTTAGTGACTTCGTTAAACAGAGATCCAATTGTAACTCAATAATTTAAGAAAATAAATTTTCAACATTAATTTTATAAATAAAAATATTTCACAGTTCATAACTAAAATTATTTGATCGAAAACATATCGAAAAACATACTTTTTGAAAATTAGGAGTAAATTTAAATACAGCACTTAATAAAACGCCACCATATCAATAACGTATTAAACGTAGTAATATTTCTAAAACATTTTCGTGCTGTTTATACTCTCCCTACTAATTATTTAAATATAAATTTTTATAAAATTTATAGTAAATTTTTATAAATAATAATTTTTTATAAAATTTTTATAAAATTTATAGTAAACATCAGAAAATGAAATACAGTGAAACACGTTTAACGCAAAAACGCTTAAGGTATCCGACTACGTTCGGAACCGTGATTTTGCAAAAAGCGCGTAAATGGATAATATTTATGATATTTAGTGTCACTTAAATTAGAATACATGTATACAATTGTTTTAAGGACATCATGACGAAAAAAATTATTTAAATACAATATTTTGGCAAAAAATGAACTTAGAGTAACCTTTTTTCCAAATGTTCTTCTTTTGTAAAACATGCTTCTATTGTATTAATATTTTGCCTGTGTATTCAGCTCAGACCTCTCTACAGAGGCTCCACTAGAATTTTTGAAATGCATAACTCGGAAGTCGGTTTATCCATGTTTTACGAAAACAGAAGGGAGAAATTTTAAGAAAATACGCCGATAATTATTTCAAATGGTTGTAACTCTCAAAATAAGGTGAATTTTTCAAAAATCATAGTTGAGCCTCTGTACACAGGTAAGTTGACTATATACGGGCAAAATATTAATACAATAGAAGCTTTTTTACAAAAGGAGAACATTTGAAAAAGGTTATTCTAAGTTCATTTTTTGCCAAAATATTATATTTAAATAATTTTTTTTTGTCATAATGTCCTTAAACAATTGTATACATGTATTCTAATCTCAGTGACACTAAATATCATGAAAATTATCCATTTATGCGCTTTTTTAAAATCATGGTTCCGAACGTAGTCGGATACCTTAAGACAAAATATCAATTAACGCGAAATAGTACACAACGGTCCCAAAAAACTAATATGTAATTTCATGCATATTTTTTCTCTTACCAAGAAACGAAAATCGCTTAATACGAAAACATTTCGCTTTTGGGAATGAACACTTAAGGTATCCGACTATGTTCGGAACCGTAATTTGCAAAAGCGGATAAATTGATAATTTTCATGATATTTAGTGTCACTTAGATTAGAATACATGTATAAAATTGTTTTAAGAACATTTTATAAAAAAAAATTATTTAAATACAATATTTTGGCAAAAATTTAACTTAGAATATACTTTTTTCAAAATGTTCTCCTATGGTGAAAAATGCTTCTATTATAATAATATTTTGCCTGTATATAGCTCAGACCTCTGTACAGAGGCTTAACTAGAATTTTTAAAATATATAACTTAGAAGTGGGTATATCCATGTTTTACGGCACAACAGAGGGGAGACATTTTAAAAAAACGCCGATAATTATTTCAATGGGTTGTAACTCTGAAAATAATGTGATTTTTTCAAAAATCGTAGTTGAGCCACTGTATAGAGATCTGAGCTATATACAGGCAAAATATTATTAAAATAGAAGCATTTTCCACAAAAGGAGAACATTTTAAAACAGGTTATTCTAAGTTAATTTTTTACCAAAATATTGTATTTAAATTTAAAAAAATTGTCAAAATGCCCTTAAAACAATTTTATACATGTATTCTAATCTAAGTGACACTAAATATCATGAAAATTATCTATTTATGCGCTTTTTAAAATCACGGTTCCGAACGTAGTCGGATACCTTAATGAAATGTTTGGGAATGTTTCTGTATTATTGGACTGTGTGTCCGACTGTATCATCAAAAGAATTCGTTACAGTAAATGATGATAATGTGTGTACAGTCCCAATTATGGCAAACAAAGTCATTTTGGAGTTTGTTAAAAGTTCAAAAAATATTTTTGAGGCAGATTCCGAAAAGAAAAGTCAAGAATAATGCAACTAGTGTTCTAACGTCATCAGAAATGAAAAGCGCCATGAAAAGTATGCCCAGTTATTTCAACGCACATTCCAATAGTGAAATGAATAACAAAATGGACGACATCGAAAAATTGATGCTAAGACAGACAATGCAAAGAAAAATATCGAATTATTTTCCTAATACTCAATAAATGTTTTGTTTTTTAAAAAAAAACTTGAAAATTTGTATTAAATTTCATTAAGTTGATGTAAATATTTTTGTTTAGTTCTTATAAATACATGCATGCGTACGTATCTATGTAAACAAAATGTACTCTAATAAACTTAATCTTGTTGAATATATGTTTGTTTGTTTTTTGCAATATCCTTTAACACGAAAAGCTATTTCAGTTTTCAGTCCCCCTCAGTTTCGTGTTAAATGATTTTCACTACATTAAAATTAATTAATTCCCACAAAAAGTTAAAATTTAAGAATTTTAAAATGAAATTTATATTTCATTTTCTTTCGTATTGTTAATTTTCAAATGCACATAATCGGAATTTTAACAAATCAAGAAATTAAAAATACCACAGTCTACAATGACAGTCTTAAAACAATTTGATCTTAATTTACGTCGCACTCCGAGGGCTACTGGTGACGAACCTCGTAATGTTGAGCCATGGTCAAATCACGTGGATGACACTTGAACTGGCACCCTCTCTCAAACTTCCGCAGGCAGCCAATGGACGGACTCTGAGTCTTATTTTTTAATCCATTTTTTAAAATCGTGTTTTCATTTCAAAATGAAGACTACCAAATACATTTCAATGTATTATTTTAGGAAAAGTTAGTGAAACCAATACGAAATGGAATACGATAGCATATGAAATCGAATTTAATTAAAAGAAAAACAAAAGCTCTATTGTATAAAAGTCTCTGAAGATCAGTATTAACCTACGCATGTGAAACTTGGTCCATGTCTCGAACAGATGAGAACATGATAAGCATCTACGAAAGGAAGATTTTAAGATTTATTTTTGGAAGAATTCAGGAAAATGGAATGTGGCGAAGAATATCAAATTTTGAACTCTATCCCTCATATAAAGAATCTGAAATCGTTAACTTCATCAAAATACAAAGAATTAAATGGACAGGTCATGTTGCCAGAATGGACGAAGACCGTACCACTAAAAAAAGTCTTCAATGCCCAACCAACTGGCACACGGAGAAAAGGCATGCCAAATCTAAGATGGATTGATGGTCTAGAAAAAGATCTCTTAGTTTTGAAAACTAAAAATTGGAGAACATTAGCAGGAAGAAGGCTGGCCTGGAATAGGCTTCTAGAGAAGGCCAAGGCCCACCTTGAGCTGTCGAATCACTTAGGAAGGAATTTCACGTATAAAAGAGCAAATTTGAAAATTATGTAAATTTTGGATGATAAGTTAAAATAAGTTATAGTGAACAATGGTCGATGTAATTAGAGACACATTCCAAAATTGCAAATAGAACAAGTTTTTTGAGATAGGCAAATGGAACAGTAAATTTCGACCAGTCCTGACAAAATTCGATTCTTTTTGTTAACACGAAACAGTCTCCTTCAAGATATATCTGGTACCTTTTAATTAAAACAAAACATCAAGAATTTATGTCGAGTCAAAACATCGCTGTTTTCCAGCAGAATCTCAAATTCCTGATCTCGCGTTTTTCTCAAAACAAAGTTCAGTCCGGAAAAACTTTTTCACCGTTCATTAAATCCAGCAACTGTAACTCGAGGATAAAACTAAGAACAAATAAATAAGATAAAAAAAAGGAAATAAAAATCTCAATTTGACAGTCACAGATTGCAGAAATGAATGAAACTCCACCCGAGGTGCCATTTCAGGAAAAGAATTTTTCTTTTTCCTTTTTTTTTTTAAAGTATCAAAGACAAAAAGGACTCCGGATATATATTTCAAAACATCCTACCAACGAACAAAAAGTTTTCATCAATCGGTCCTTCGTTAAATCTACAGGACTGAAACCAGCTTTCTACTTTTCTTAATCGGCTAAAAATCTAAATAAACAAAAACAAAACCAAAAAAACTGGGGGGAAGAAGAAGATATTAATCGCTATCCGAGACGAAAGAGAAGACTATCGCTTAAAATCTTTCTTCGAAAAGAACGATCGCGCACAGTCTTCTAAATAAAAGGCTACAGTTGCTTCTTCTTCAAGAGTTGGTTAATACCTGCAGGACATGGAGCTTCATGTTTGGTGGGGGGAAGGGCGGCAAGAAGCATCTAATCTAGAGCGCTTCCTTCCAGAGAAAAACATAATTGTGAAGGAAGGAAGAGAGTTAAAGAGAAGGGAGATAAAATGAGTATTAAACTTCTAGGGATTTGTTTTCTTGTTCTCCGATTTACTCATTTTTTCCCCTCTATTTATTTGTAAGGCTGGAGGAAGAAAATGTAAGTTGGAAGATGAGCGAAGCCGTTTAAAGCTTGATTGAAACTTTCGAATTTTCTCGGGTGTTTGAGGAGAGGAGTTATGTTTAAAATCGGGGAAAAAGTTTTCAAGCAGAGAGAGTCGAGTTTAATTTAGTTTTTTAAGTTTCTCTCCAATCCGATTCGATAAACGAGGTAGAAAGGGGTAGGGGGTAATTTAGAACAGTAAAGAAGGAAGGGCGCTATACCAAATGAATTATAAGGAATGCTTTACTGGGGGAAAAGTTCCTTCGTCAAAATAGTTTATTCAAAAGTAATATTTATTATTACTCTTAAAATATATGATTATAAGATGTATTAGGATTTCAAAAATTTTCTGGCCAATGCAACTTTACTAATAAAGTCTAAATTATTTTTAGATGCTAATTTTATTAGTAAACTTTCAGTTTTAGAGAGAAGCACACACATTCTTTAACACCTAAACATTCATAATTAAAATTTAACAACGCTGCTACATATTACAAGATACATGGATATAGTACAGTGGCGTAACGTACACCCCCGTATTGCAGGGTAGGGGGCTCAAACCCTGAATGACGCCAAGTACGTACTTGTGCTTTGGGCCCAAAACCAGATTTTGTAGGGGGCCCTAATACTATCGGTTACGCCACTGATATAGTAGAGTACAGCAAATAGCGGCCCGAAAAGAGTTCCTTTGCAACTTGCCAAATAGTCAGAAAAAACCAAATATAGATCAGAAAACGTTATCTATGTATCTCTATTTATCAAATGTTCGGCCATTGACCATCAGGTCATTAAGCAACAAGCTCTCCAATACTTTTTTACAATACGGTCTAAAGTGCAGAGCACGTGTCCAAATGAGCATCATCCATGACTTGTCTAGAATCGCACAAAACACATAAAGGTGAGACAGTCAAATTAAAATGAAACAAATTCACACAAAGAATTTTAAAATGCAGATCGTTCTTAAAAGACTTTCCTCATAAAATTTCGTTTAAGTGGATACCGGCTCATTGCGACATTGCTGGGAATGAGCATGCTGACTTTCTTGCTAAGAAAGGAGCCCTGGTGATCCAAAGACCCACGAGGATTTCAACCTTTAATCCCTTAAGGCTTTTTTCTAATATGGCCTTTAAGTATAATTTGAAAATGGAAGTTGCGGAGATGTAGAAGAACAAGAACTGTGCAGGAAACCGCCCTGGGTTACTGGGGCTCCTAGAAAAAATGCTGTTGCTCATTTTAGACTTTTGACAGGACATGGCTGTCTGAGACCTCATCTCTTCAGAATCGTAATCGCCGACTCAAGGGACTGTGACTCTGATCAGCCTATGACAGCTAAACATTTGGTCGTGTGCCTGCACTAATTAGTCTTTGTTCAACTGTCGAAAAATATTGGAGAGCACATGCCCTAATGGCATAGATGCTATTGTAGAGTGTAGCATTTGTAAAATAAAAAATGAAACAAATTAGCACAAAGGCAGTCATGTCCAGTCAATAGACTAAACTCAGCCACAGAAGTGCGAGGAGAGTTCGAGATACAGTCAGGTTTTAACAGCACCGTGCCCCTTTTGATAAGAGGTCAGATAACTCATTTCCCAAAGACCACAATAGGATGACACACACTGAAGAGCAAGCAACCGTTATCTGAATTCTGTTCAGTAAGTTTCTGCAGCTCTGGACTCGGGAACTATGCTTTTCTAGGTTGCTTGTCAGGGCCTGAGTGAGTGAATATTAACGTCACACTGTTTAGCTACACGATCAAGTGACGTGGACGACACCTTAGCTGGCACCCCCCCCTCTCCTAACTACCACACCACACTAACGGGAGGACGTTTCAGCTCTCGACAGATTTAACGTGCATCGCTTCCCTACACGGCGGGTCTTTAGTGGTATTGGGCTCGAACTCATGACATGCCTGCCATGATCCGATATTTTGACCACTGGGCTACCGCAGCCCTTTGCTTGGGCCTGAAGAGCAGAACTTGAATCCGAAAAAATTACATGTTCTCTATGTTAGGATCAACATATATTTGTTAGTAAATATTTTCTTGCATCAAGAGTAAATAAGGTGGCAAGTTGGCTGTGACATTAACTTGCAGGCTCTGAAATGAGAATTTAAACAAGTAATCTCCCTCCTGATTTAAAAAAAAAAATTGCAGAAAAGTATGATAGGGTTCATTTGTCTCATTAATCTTATTCTAAAATTAAATATGCTTGAAGTTATAAATATTAAATCAGCACAATAAATAAATTGAATAAAACTGCCAATGCTTTACTTAACTTAGATTGATTGATTTTTATGGTGCAATTTATACTTTTTCTGAGAAGCGAAATTGACTAATGAATGGAATCATTTTAAAATGGCTGCCCTTCGGTATTCTCAGCTTTCACTACGTGACCCTCAAACCAAAACAATAATCCACCTATGTTATAGATGGATTTATTAAAGTAAACTCTGACTTTTGGTTATCATATTCAACGAATACAATGTTAACCTAATTGCACTCTTGATATAACACGATCAGCTAAAGTTCACATGAAAATTGGCAAGATATTTAAAAATGAAATACTTGTATTCAATTAATGAAAGTTCCGATAAGAATACTGATGATGAATTATTCCATTATTCCATTATTTCTTAGATATAATTCGTTACTAATCACACTCATAAGGTATTCATATTTAATAAATATATACCGTAAATACAAATGCAGTTGAATAATTTCATTAATCAGAAAAATTACACTTTTCAACGATTGTCTACGTTAATTATATTTAAATTAACTTTTACGATCAAATTAATGTATTCATTTATTCTACAACAGAAGGTATACATAAAAATTCAAACTGCATCTTAAAAGAACACATTATCCGGCTAATTCATAGCAGTCTTTTTTAATTCAAATTTAACTTTAGATATAACATACAAGTATTTAAATAAAGTCTAAGAATTTTCTTCTTCTTCTAATGACACAACAACTTAGGGTGGGACAAGGCCTTCCCAAGAACCCTCTTCCATTCTTATCTCGGCATAGCAGTAGTTCTCCAATTAGTTACTCTGAAAACTTTAAATGCTCCTCCACAAAATCAACCCATCTCAATCTGCGCCTAGTTCAGGTTCCTAACAGGTATGTAGTTGAAAATTCTGAAATTCAACAAGGATGAGGGGTCCATATAGGAGATGTGGCCGGAAACCTCAAACGACCAATCTAGGTGGATTTAATGACATCTGCTTCCTTAAATATAACTTGTATAATTCAAAATTCTGTCGTTGTCTCCCAATCCATTCTCATTCACAGCATCAAAGATATATCTAAGAACTTTTCGTTCAAAGATGGCCAGCTGTTCAGTTCGTGATTTATTCGAAGTCCAAGTTTCAGACCCTTAAGTAAGTAAGGGTCTGATGATTGTTCTAAAATGATAAACTTTGTACTTTTGGATTAATTTTGACTTTAAGAAAGCTCTTGGACTATGAAGACAGCAATTAACAGCAATAACTAAAAATTTTCATTTAAGTAAAATTTGAGCTTTTTTCAAAATGAAAAGAAAAAGTTACTATCACTTAAAATTTACTACATACGCCTCAGGACGACGCGTTTAGCATAGATGATTGAAGAGACCAATAACTTAATAATAATCAATCTGAAGTTAATAAATATTTGATCATTTCGAATCCTACGCAAACCACAACATTTTCGCGCAGCAAAGTTAAAACTATAATCCACTTAAACAACCTCACAAACAACTAAGTCGGCACGAAATAAATTAATAATAATTCAGAATTAAAATTGACTTTCATTTCATTCGCACGGTTTATCTTTCATAATTTTAATAATATTGTCAAAAGGATTTCGCAGTCTATCACAACATAGGATGCCAGCTCACTCTAAAACTACCGAAATAAAATCAACAAGGGTAACAGGACGAGCAAATTAACGAATTCACCGCAAAATGCATACATAATAACCACTCACCCAGCAAAAAGAGATCTTCCGAACTCCAATAGCATAACAGCCCAAGGCCAGCCGGGGCTCTCCAGTGGCTGAGCAAACACACCTGAGCCCCGGCACCGTAAGGTACCGTTTGTGTCAACAGAGCCAGCAGTAGCTAGAGGCCTATCCTAACATTGGTGGATCAGGTAATTCCTAGTGTTCTATCCACGGCTACTGCTGGTTGAGCCGTGTAAGTTGGAAGGTAGGTAGGGCTGGATGGAAAAAGGGTTAATGCTTTTTTTTTTTTCTTCTTCTCTTCTCGTAATTCTCATCTTGCTGTATTTCTCTCGTTTTTTATTGCTTTCTATTTTCTTTTTCCATGTATTATAAGGATTTTCCCGAGGAGAGACGAGTTGGTAAATATTACATTGGTTTTCTTATTTTCCGCACAATTTTGTTGAGAAAAATATTTAACGCGGTAAAAATTGTATTAAATTAGCGAAAAAGAAACTTAAAGATTTTTTTTTCCCAGAAGACTAGATATTTATATTTTTGTTCATCAAATTAGATTTTGTTTATCCTTTATATTAATTTGAAACGATTTTCGTTCTAGACATCAGAAATTGTAGAGTGAACATATTTGGCACAGGTGCGATGTGTACATTAAATTACCCGAAAAGTTGAAAAATTTAAATGGATTTGAGTGAGTGTTTTACCTCGCAAGAAGCTACACGAGGGCTTTTTTGCGGGACCATAATTTCAAATTCATTCGACATGGCTGGCACTCCTCTAATACCACACTCACAACGGAGACTTTTCGTAAATCTAAGTGCACGCGTCAGTAACATGGCAGTGGTACAGGCACGAACGCGACATGCCTCCAGTCGATACCTGAAACTGCCAAAATTTTGAGTGGAGGGAAAGCTTGTTAACTAGCAACTTCAGAATTATGAAAAGAAACATTTGCGGAATTACGAAAAAAATCTGAAAGATAACTTTAAGGATAAATCGACAGCTATTATAAATTATAGGACATCATTGCTGGAGAGAATATTTTGAGTCCGCAAAGTTGTTTAACAGCTGAATGTTCAGAATCGTGTCAAACAAAAAGTCACACATTATACCCCTGATATTGCGATATGAAGTAGAGTAGCGCAGAGAGACAAAATTCGCATTAAAATATATATTTTTTATTTAATTAAATTCAAGCGAAATACTAATATTTATGCTGTTTATATCTTATTTTAACCCTCCAAGCGGTCTGCACGTAAAATCCCGTCATTCCAGAGATGCTTTTTCTGCCTTCAAGCAAGATTCCCAAAAGCGACCGAGCCACATTCTTAAAAATACGGCTCAACCGCTTTTGAGAACCCCACCTGACGGCAAAAAAATACGTGCGGTGCATTTTCGAAGCATCTCCAGAATGGCAAGACTTTAAGTGCAGACCGCTTAGAGGGTTAATAAGTGTGTTAAAAAGAGATACATAATTAATAATACATGAACAGTTTTAATTTTTTATTTATGTTGAAGGAATAGTTAGATATTACGTTGTTTATTTTTATTATAATACCTATCATTTAAATTGATACAAAATAATTTATAATAAAACTGTAAATCTATATTCTCGACTTTTATTCCCTAACTCTGCATGCTTCATCGCGGAAATCGCAAATTGTTCCAAATATTTCATACAGTGTGGCACCCTGAAACATTGGTAGATTGTTTGGGCACACCACAGATATAAGGTTGCCAACCACTGATCTAGAGCATCCCAGTACTTTAATAAAGTATTTTCAAATTTACGAACAAAAACCGAATAATTTAAATTTTTCGGTTTATGTTGTTGGAAATTGAAATTTAAACCATTAAAAGAATCAAAATAAAATAATTTAAAAAAAAACTGGCGTAGGAAGTTGCTAGGAAATCACAAGAGAAAGCCAGGATGAAACAACACTTTAAGTGAGAAAAAGTTTTAAAAACAAAGTAACAGTTTGACAGCACCAAAGCATACAACGGTCGAAAACCTTTTAAGTAATCTGCCAGTTTAACTACCTGTAAAATCAACATGTGTTATTTCAATGCGACCAAAAAAAGTATGCTCAACATTCTATTTTAAAAAATTAACCATGGATATCGCAATGATTCTTCTTAATTATAGCAATCAATAAACCACTTAAATTTCACGTAAAATGTAAATTTTGTGAAAATTGTTATTAAATTTATATAATTTAACATTTTAAAGTCAATCCTATAACTCTAAATTTTTTTTTTCTAAAAAAAGAATATGTAGTAATACTACGAACAAAAAAATAACAATATAAATACAAGGTAATAAATAAACAATGAATGTAAGCCAAAAATTATGAAAATTAAAAAGCAAAGAAACAAAAAACATGTATTATTTCCATGACACAATAAGCAAACGAATGTCCTTAAGTTTTATTGTTTTTTTGTATTCAATATTTCGAAAAAATAAATACGTGCACAATGATAAAAAAAAAAGTGCAACTAATTTTTCCAAAAAAATAAGATAATAATATCTGAGTTCAGCAAAATTATAAGCATTACACATCTATTATTGTTACATCATATATATATTAAGAGCATTCGATATTGGAATTAAGATCAATATTGAAGACTATGTTTAAATGACAAAAAATAAGGCACATACACAACTAAGTCTAAATAAATTTAATGAAAATTTTATATGGTAAGATAAAAAAGTTAAGCATTTAACAAACAATACATTTGTATTTTACAAAACTAAACAGCAGTATTAAAATGTATATTTGCATTATAATAAGCTTTCAATGAAAGATCATTTATAATACAACCACTACATCACAGTAAAAAATTAAATTTTATGCCCATAAATTTTAAATGTCACCATTTCTTTTTCTCTAACTTTAATATTTCTAGGCTAACTACTTTATACAAAGAAAATTCCAGATAAGCTTTATATAATATTCATGAATTCTTAGATTATATACTTTAAAATCCTTTCACAATTTAATGAACTTTCAATGTAAATTCGAAAATTTCTTTTCGGAAGCTTTTGAACAAGATTTTCGCTTATTGTTAAGTAAAAAGACAGGCAACACAAAATCCCATCAATTCCCTATATTCACTTTTGTGTTAATTAATGACAATTGTTTTTCTCCTTGAATTCTAACCTTTAATTGTAGTAAGTACTTAAATTAATAATTTAATAACTAAAAGCTGATGCTATTCAGCAATTTATCATCAGATCAACTTAAAAGTTTTATTATATTCGAATGAATCACAATCTTATTCGATCGAGAATTCAAAAGAAAAATTATTTCATCAAAATAGTAATAAATTTATAAATATAAACAGGTTCTATCAGTCTTCTTAAAAGTAATTTACTTTCATAGATTTCAAAATATTTCGGAAAGAAAATATTTATTCATTAAAAAGCAGATTAATTCTCTATTCTTGGAAATCATCCTTAAAAAGAACTGATTGTGAGAAAAATTGTATTTATGCATTTTAAAAAATTCAAATAGAATCTTTTAGAAAAAAACGAAGGAAAACGTAACCGATTATTAGAATAAATTCAAAAACAATAACTTTGATTGGATAACATTTATCAACGAAAACCAACCATCAAAAGAGAATATCGTAGACTTCGAATATTAACGTATACATACACTGAAAATCTTTGAATAGCAACAAACACCCAAGATAACAACAAAGTATTACAGCAACAAATGACATAAACAATCCGAAATTTTCATCCCGAAGCCGTGCCGATCTTTACAAAAGGAATCAAACCTTTTCCGATTCCATTAAATTGCTCATGGCAAAGCTATCCGGAACCTATTGTGTGAAAGGTGCCCAGTCAAGGCAATTAAAGCGGGTGTCAGAAAAAGCAACAGTGGATGTTGTAAATGGCAGATAGCGTACCTTGGGCGCTGGGCCTCGGGACGGGAGTTGAAGAAGATCTCCATGGAAACGGGAGGCAGGTGCGACGTGCAAGGTGATGTCATCTCCAGGAGCGTTAACGTTGTTATGGCTAATTCTGCCGTCTCGCACCTACCTTCTCGCGCTGATGCCATACTTACACTTACGCCACTCCCGTTTTCGTTCTCTCGCACCGTGGTAGGGATTTTCCACAATCCTTCCCGGCGGTTAAAGGTAAACCAGCGCGGGGACTACTGAATGCGGTTCTCTTTACGAAAAGATCATGCGATGGAATAAGTGTTTTGAAAAATGTAACATTCATATTCGGATGTTTCTTTGAAGAGATGTTAGAATTGTGGAACTTCTGAAACATTCGCAGCAATTTAAGAACAATCGAGCTTCTATTAAAAGTGAACTTATATGAAAGTAGCAAGTAAAATGAAGATAATATATGACTTAATCTCCCGATACGGATTGATGCAAAAGTATCAACTTCTTTTCCTACATTACAAAATTTTTTACGAACATGATTTTTTGGCAACAATTAATTAAAAGGGGTTAGGGGGACAGATACGCAAATAACAGAATTTAAAATTATTCATTCGAAGTTATAAAAGAGTACGTAAAATTTGGATTTATTTTTTTAAAAAGTATTAATAGTACATTATAAAACCTATAAAAGTCCAAAATGATATCTAATATTGAATCAAAAATAAAAAGACTTACTACATGGTATAGGAAATTTTAATGTTTCAAATAGCATAAGAAAAAAAAACTACGAATGTGTGTGTACATACATATGTACCAAAAAAAAATTCCAATTATTTTGGAATTACGGCTTTCAAAAAAATGGCGGGAGGGCAAATTTTTCAAAATTTATTTTCTATTTCTCTCTCATATTTTAACTACCGTAAAATCCGGCGTATAACGCGCACTTTGAACACAAAAAATAAGACCGAAACTTAAGGGTGCGAGTTATACGCCGGGTATAAAAATGATAGTTTTAAAAATAGCAAAATATATGAACATAAAAATAACTTTTCTTCTACATGTATCGAAACACTGTTTATTTAAAAGAAACGACTTGCCTTACGAACTGAAAGAGTTGTAGTTCAAGAAGCCTACTATTTTTTTCAAAAGTTTGGGATAATACCTCGAATAAATGATTTCAAAGCATAAAAGCAATGTATACTAATATTTCAGATTTCTTCGTTAAAAAGGGGGTGCGCGTTATACGGCGAATATACCTAAAAATTAAAAAAATCAGCTTGAAAGTATAGGTGCGCGTTATACGCCGGATTTTACGGTATATAAAAAAATCTGAAAAAATAATTTCAGATATCTTCAAAAAGGGATGTGCATTAGCCACTAAGTCAATTAACGAAGTTTATGAAAGAATCAAGTTATAATAAGTTTAATTTTGAAATTTATAGGATATCCTAATAAACATGTATGTGGATTTGAAACCAGATGAGATATAATTACTGACCAACGAAAAGAAATTTTTTGTAATATAGAATTTCAGCAATTTCTCTATCCCACACACAACTTTAAAAAAACTTTATTCATTTATTTATTTATTTTTTTTAAAAACCTTTTTATAACAAAATCCCTAAATATAATCAGAACAACGTTTGTAAATTCTTGTACATTGGACGCATGCGCGAGAAAAGAACGAATCATTCCTTGTTTATTTGCTAGCTTAACAATTAAATTGTAGATATAATTCAAAACGGAAGACCATTTTACTGCAATGATTAAGACCTAGTTTCAATTTTTATCTTCTATAAACGAACTAAAATTTGTTTTTATAAAAAAAGCATTCAAAGAAAAAACTTATATGCAATTAAAACGAGACGAATATGTATAGAAAATTTCAGTTCCTTTAAAACCAATTTGTGCAGTGTCTTTTAAACCATCTTTGCAAAAATGAAGCGAAACAAAAATTCAAACGAGAAATTGCGATTCCTTTGTAATAAGAATTAGTATATTAAATTAATTTAACGGTTTAGAATATATTTTTTTGCAGTACCAAATCGACCCATCTTAATATTTTTTCCCCCGTTCTAGGTAATAAAATTCCTTACTAAAACTGCATTTTAAAAATACACACGTTACAAGAACCATACTCTATCACGAAATACTAATTCAACGAAATTATGAAAGATTCCTAATTTAAATTTATCAAGTAATGTATTCTTATCTCAAACATGCTGAAGTACATTTATACGGAAATAAAACAGCACAAGCCAGCCATTAGAAGTGATACTGAAAGCGACCGATATGCCACCCATTTCATCCAACCCACCGATCCACCAAAGAGCCTTCCCCTTTCGCCACTCTTCCCTTGTCCCAGGTGTCCTAGCTCCTTTGGATAGCAGGTCCGGCGTGGCAATAGCCGCCAGTGTTGATATCGAAAAGGAATTAGTTAGATGGCCTGTAGTACGTGAGGGCTGGTCCAAGACGGATCCCAAGAGTGCAAGCAAAAGTCAAGGGCTAATTGAAGAGAGACTGTTAGCGAACCCCAAACAATTGTCTTCCCTTTAGCATGAGGAATAAATCAGGGCTCTTTAATCTTGGGGGCATCGCGGCACGTCCACCATGCGTGGGGCTATGTGATTTTTATGAAGTGACCGGGGTTAGGCACGCTCAAATGGATGCCAAAGGGTTTCATAAAGTGATGAAAGCACATTTATCGCTTTCGGGCGGTGACGTTAAATAAAAATGACATTTTTCGTCAAGTGGTTTGGTATGATATGTGTAAGAATTATTTGTGAAAAGCGACAGAAAAGATAAGTTTCACTTGGTATTCAATGGTATAAGATTGATGGTAATATTAATCATATTAATGATTGCAAAAATTATTGTTGATGAAAAGAATTCCGGAAATAAAATTCGACTTTTAATTATTTTTTAGTGCTTCAATATTTTGTAATTTAATGGTATTTGTAAATTTAATTAATTATTAAATTTTGATAGATCATTAATACCACAATTAAATATCTATAAACAGAAAATTTAAAATACGATTTACAAAAATAGAAATTTTAAAATACGATTAATTCAAAAAAAAAAAAATTACTCCAATAATAGTAGCAAAATACAGTTGAACCTCTACATAGCGAACTTTTCCAGGAACCTTGCACATTTCACGATTTTCTTCGTAAATTAACCTCTCTATAGAGAAGTGCATTTTCTATATAACGAACTTTTTCTTTTTTGATTCAATTTTTAATCTCCCTTTTTTAAAAGTATTTCTGAAAAAATTTCAAATTATTCTCTCTTTAATAGATTTTATGGTGATCATAAATCTTGAACTGGTTTTATTAGATCCTAACTCGCCGAGAGCAATAGAGTTATGTACGTTTTATTCAAGAAGTGCAACCTTTAACCCCCATTGCCCAGTTCACTAGAAACATCTTCCATATTCTTTCACTCTCAGCGGAGTTGTCCCGTGTCTCCGTGTTCTAATTAGAAAATAACGTATTTTTAAAATTACTTGTATGCTTTAAGTTATAAAATGTCCTTAAAATTTATTAATTTTAGTATAAAATTATTTTCTTAATATTGAAAATACAGTGAATTCTTAGACGTTCTTTTTTTTCCCCTTACATTTTTTCTTTCATTCTTTTTTCATGGGTAAGATATATAAAATAAACATATAATCATTTAAAAAAGGTGTGAATAATTGCTTTTTTAAATGTATATAGTGTTTATTAGTTTAAAATTTGTTTTATGTGGTTTATAAAGTATATTCAAAGATGAACCTCTGTATAACGAATTTTCCATAAAACGAACTTTTTTCCGGGATTTAGCGACTTCATTATATAGAGGTCTAACTGTATTTAAACTTTCTGGAATTATAGGGAACGTTATAAGTTATAATGTAGCACAAAACAGCAAAGCTTTCAATCAAAAAATACCTCTGCCATTTTTTTTCCGACATATATTTCAATTTTTAGATTAACGTTATTATTATGAAATAAAACTATTTTTTCTAATTTCATCTACAAATAGAAACCAATAGTTTTATCTCAATTGATCAACCCATAGTAAAAGCGAGATAAAAAAAAAAAAGAGAGAGTTTTCAAGCAAAGATCAAGTTACGATTTTCCAGTTCTCTATGCATCAAAAGAAAAACGAAAAGTAGCAAAAAGAGGCAATTACAGTAGCTGCAAAACAATTTAAGTGCAATACTACTCTATAGTAAGAATTTGGAAATGTGTTTAAATAATCGTCAAGATATGAATCAACAGTAGAATAAGATTCATTTTGGAAGGGGACCTGTGATAATGAAAAAATTAGTAAAAAAACTAAGCGAAGACTTAAATATATTCCTCTTAACAGAAGAGGCACTATAAGATCAATAGTTCAAGCCATTGAAGATTCCAAATCTGCACTATACCAAATTTTGAAAAAAGGGTAATTCATTAAACCATTTCTTACAGAAAAGAATAATGCAAAAAAGCTTAAACAAGGACTATAAATTAGATGACTGGTTCGGAACCGTGATTTAAAAAGCGCATAATGGAAAATTTTCATGATATTTAGTGTCATCAGTTTAGAATACATATATAAATGTTTTAAAAGACATTTTAAAAATTTAAAATAAATTTTCGAAAATTAACTTAGAATAACTTTTTCAAATGTTTCTTTTGTGAAAAATGCTTTATATAATAATATTTTGCCTGTATATACAGACCTCTACAGAGGTCAACTAGAATTTTAAAAAATTCACGTTTTTTAAAGAGTTACCCCCAATTGAAATAAAATTATCGGCGTTTTTTCAAAATTTCTCCCCTCTGTTGTCGTAAAATATGGATAAACCCACTTCTAAGTTTATATTTTAAAAAATTCAGTTGACTCTGTAAGAGGTCTGAGCTATAACAGGCAAAATATTTTATAATAAAAGCATTTTTCACAAAAGGAATTTTGAAAAAGATTATTCTAAGTTAATTTTTGCCCAAAAAATTGTTTAAATTTAAATAATTTTTTGTCAAAATGTCCTTAAAACAATTTTACACATGTATTCTAATCTAAGTGACACTAAATATGAAAATTATCCATTTAAGCGCTTTTGAAAAATCACCGTTCCGAACGTAGTCGGATACCTTAAAATGCAGCATCGAAATAATTGAAAGTCCAGAAAGCATCTAATACTCCAAAATAAAAGTTCGAAGTAATATTTTTAATTTATTGTTGAATTTAGTCCATTTTTTTAAAGATAAATATGCGTTCAGTATTAATTTTCTTTTACTACTATTATTAAGCGACAAATAAAGTTCAAAGCTATAAATAGTATTGAGGGAAAGACAGGGAGTACATTTGAAAATTTCCCGAGAATTATTTTTTTAATATTTAAATATAAGTGTTATTAAAAAATTCACTTAAATTTCAAAAGGAAACAGATGAGTATGTAAAGTATTATTGAATGCAATTTTGGAGCCCTTAATATTCAAATTTGTTCAACCTAATTCTCGTAAAATAATTTTATCATTTTTAATCATTATACAATAAATTGTTTTTCAAAATATATGTGTTCTAAATCAGTATAAAATTGAATATAATTTAATACAATTTTTTTTTTGGGAGGGAGGGACTTTGAATATTATATTTTCCGTACATTAATTATAGTTTAAGTTTTCAAATTACAAAAAAAAGTCTTAAAAAAAATTTACAGATTTTAAAAAAGTTACTAATTTACAGTTTCTTTAAAAAAGACAGTTCTTTCTGAACACTAAAAAGTTTTTAAGAAAATTTCACTTAAAAGAAGAGTTAATTTAATTATGCACCAAAAATTAGTACCATACGAATTATCCAATAAATTAATGCTTAAAACTGATAAAAAAATAACTTAAACTATTTCGAACTTGAAATTCAGTAAACTCAGTACACGCTCAGAAACTTCTAATACAAGAAGAAAAATTATTGAATTCAACTTAAAAATCTTTTCTATTTAAAAGTTGAAAGCTGTAATAGCAATCCAATAACTTTTCATTTCATAAATCATTTCGTTTCTCTTTTATCAGGATATTTTAAAACCATGTCTTTTCCTCAAACATTTCATGAATAAACTTCTATATTATAATAAATTTTCTCAACCAAAACAAAAGAAAAAAAATTCAAACAGCCTAGAGACATTTCCTAAAAATGAGAAATAATTTTAAATCCTAACTCGTTTACTTTGCTATGAAAATAAAATCAGTGAACATTTGGCATACAAATTTAATCGGCTTAAAACAGGAAAATAAATTTTTTGAACTAAAACAGTTTATACGAAGATTAATAACGAAATAAAAGAAATCTTCTTAGAGTGTTTATTTTTCTCTAATTACTAATAACTTAAGAACTATTCTCTTCGGCTTGATTTTAAAGAGAAATATTTATTTTTGAAAAGCGAAAATCGGTTTCTTAAAAGGTAAAAACTTCAGTTTTTTATTTTAGAAAAAAACTTTATTATTTCCGAACAATAAATTTCAGAAAAGGAGTATGCACAGAATCTATAAGTGCAAGAAGAATTAATATATATTTTACAGAATTAAACAAGAAATCTTGTGCATTTTCCATAAACAACTTTTTCTAATATAAAGAATAATTTAATTTTTAACAAGAAAATTATCAGATATTTTTTTTGTTTGTATCTTGATTTGTTAACAAGTTAAGAAATTCACACAATAAAATTTAAATAATGCACGCTAAAAAATTGTGCACTTTACAAATCGAAAAAAAAAAAGGGTGGAAGGAAAAAGAAAGAGCCAGCATTTCTTTACTTTATCATTTTTCCCCCCTTCAGTTTATGATCCTGATAGCAACAGATTCCTGGGGAACATGATTAGGTTTAACCTCACCAAAATGCGAAAATATGCATCTCAAACATAACACGGTATGAGTACGACATTTACGAAAATATTGAATACTTTTTCAAAGTCCATGGAAACCTAGTGGTTATGGTTACGAACTCTTGGTCGTCGTGTAGAGGTTTCGAGTCCAGGTGCCAATGAATAACCACAGAGTAGAGGGGGCTTATGCACGTTAAATCTGTCGAGCTCCAAGTCCTCCACTTAAAATGGTGTGGTAGTTTAGAAAAGAGGGTGCAATCTCAAAGGTCACTTGACCGAGGTTCAAAATTACGAGGTCCGTCGCCAAAAGCCCAAGTGTTGCTTTATGGTGCAACGTTAATGTAATTCTCACTCACTCAAAAAAATCTCCACACCCCTGATTACAGCGAAAGTCCATTCGAAGCTGATAAAACACATCAGCAAATAAAATGTCCATATTTTAGGTTAATTTTCATTTAATGATCATGGCATATCCTAAACTCTATTGCCGATTTATTGATTTATGACGAAACAATCAATGGTGATTCAAAATGCTCGAAAGATTCTTGTGAATAATTCCTCACGCAAGCATAAAAACCATTACGACGTTCAAAACCGAATGCCTAAAAACGCACCATTCAACCAAAGTGAATTTCGAAAAGCCTCAATTTAGAGCGAATAAGATCTAAATAAGCTCTCATGCATAACATACTAAAAGCGAACTTTTATGCTATGCCCTTTTCGAATGCATACAACTCTGGAAACTTTTAAAGCTTTAAAATCCGCGGCACAGGATAAGTGTGTAATGTTGTCTTAAAATACATATCTGGAAAGAAGTCAGGAGAGAGATTCGCGTCTCCAAGAGCTCGTATGTCAGTCTGCCAATTAATTACTCTTACCTCTTTACGGAGCCCCCCTCTGTCATCTTATGAGGCCCCTTAAATTGGGACCGGCTTAATGACTACGAGCACTTTACGCAAAAGCCGGGTCATAACAGCAAACCAAAACTTCCGCTAGGCACCGCTTTTAAAATCTGACGAAAATTCCCCTATCTCAAAAACAACATCACTCTTGATGGATGAAGTTTACGCCTTCTTTGCTGCGAGAGATTTTAACTCCCGAGTATTTAAAATAGTTTAAACAGTTTTTGATTGGAGTTAATTAATGAGAGTCGTTCCAATTTCCCCCTCTGGCCCCAGTGTTATTTTTTAGCATTTATTATTATTTCTTCGGTTTTTGTGCCCCCTTTTCATTTTTAATGGAAGATGAGTTTGCAAAAATGCGACGGCTCTCTCTTCCCTTCTTTCCAGATTGAGATGGCGTAAAATTAGGATTAGCAGGTTCGTTGTGTCGTCGAGTTTTTGGAACGTTTAATGCCGCGGGAAAAATGTCTGACTCGTTGGCACCGCCCGTTTTGAGGGTTTTGGAGTTTTAAAACTCTTTCGGTATTCGCGGGAAAGAAGAAGGTCCCGGCTACGATGTTGTAAAGGAGGAAAAAGAATCCCTCGATGGCGAAAGTTTGAAACTATGCGCGAATACTTAATAATTTCTTCATAATGTTCGTCGTCCAGCGAGGCGTTGAGAAGTTTTAAATGTTCGTGTGTTCCTAACTCTTTTTTAATTGTTTTTAATGACCTGTACTTCACGATCAATTAATTAAGTTCGGTTTTTGTTGGTTGCGATTCTAAAATTTGTAAAAGTTTTGTCGTTTGACAAATGTTCGGAATTAATGAAGTTCTTCAACTACGTATTTTCAAAATGACGGCGTCGCTAACAGTAGAGGAAAATAAAAGACTCCAATTTTTCAGACTGTCAATTTTCAAAACATGTTATAAAAATAAGTGTTGATATGAATTATAGTCTTAATTATCTCAGTAATGCATGGCTCTGATTGCGGTCAATGACATGCACAAGGATGGGGTTTCGAGGTTCAAACCCCTCTCGCAGACTAACAGATTTTTTTTATTTTTAGCATAAAGATTACGCATAAGTTTTCATCTACGTCTTTTTTAGAATAACCCCCATCCCTATTAAAGTATATGTACGTCACTGATTGAGGTTGTACATAATAGCATTTCTTTGATTGTGGTCAGCGGCATACACAAGGGGTTTGGAAGTTCAAACCCCTTATAGAGCAACAGATTTTTAATTTTTAACAAAGATTACACCTAAGTGTTCCAATTACGTGTTATTTTAAAATATAACGCACCACCTCATAAAAGAAGTCTATATAAGCCACTGAATTCTGTTGTATATAATTACTTTTTATGCAGGTATTTTTATGGAGTAGGCATTGGCGAGAGTAGTACATTGCTAGTGTAGGTAGTAAACATATTTTATCCGCAATTTTAACAAAAAAAAATCCTCTTTTTTTCACTTTAATACTTTTTTACAGAATATAATGGAAGTATAAATATTCTACAAACTGGATGGAACTATAAGTATTCTTCAAACAGATAAATAAATAACACAGAAAAAAAATAAATACATAAAATAAAACAAAAAATAAAGTTAATTTTTTTAAATTATTCGAAAATTTGAAATTAGTTGAAAATTAAAGCTAACTCGTAAACAACCTCAAAATTAATAATTGTGTATGATGTCGATTATGATAATAAATTGAATCACAAGTTCAGTGTTTCCAATTATTTTAAGTACAATAAATTAAAGTTGAAATTGATTTATACAGTACAATTATTTTAAATAAATAAAACTCTCTCACACTTTAATGCACACAATCATCCAAGATATACGTATTAAATATTTCGATTGTAAGTTGTTGAAATCTTTACGAAAATTCGAATTCAATCTCTGTCACGAAGAAACTCATCACTTTCAAAAGAATCAACACAAAAATCCATTACATTTACTCCCACGGAGAACAAAATAAATCACATCAAAAACGAACATCCATTTAGCACTTGTTCGCAAGCCAACTAACCCTTTCACACTCACACCAAACAATAAAAATCCCTCTCCTATGCAATTCATTATTAGCAACAGATGTCTCAAACAGTTACAAACTTTCAAACAAATTACGAACAAAAAGCCTTCGATCACCACATCCCCTTTCATCTCCAAAGACCTCCAAATGCCAATTACCAGTCGAACATGGTTAGAGGGCTAGTCATTTATTAGAAATCACTTTTTAAACTTTTTTTCCCAATCCCAATTTTAAAAAGTCTCCGATCCGTGGATAGAGAACCGAAAACAAAACCCCTTGTTCTTCTCTAACAAGTGACACCTCATCCTCCGCAAATAAAAGATCCCAACTCATCCCCAGCCTCTTATTTTGGCAAAGAAGCGCCATTTTCGCTGAGAGAATGCGAAGAGCAAATAAAACTCCAAGTTAACTAGCCCCGAGTCCTTTTAAAAGTTTCCCCTCTGCCTAAAACTTTGCTTATTCTGATGCCTTTCCATTTCGCCCTGGAGCAGAGACACAGAGAGACCAAAGATCTTCTGGAATATTCCCATCCGTCAAGAATGCAATTAATTATCACCTTCCTCGCAAAGATTCCAGAGGAGGAGGAGGAGGTTTGACATATCACCTGAAGACAGACAAACGGGATAGCGCAATTACCACCTTCCAGGACTCTTTTGCTTCCTTCTCCAGGAACATATCCTCCAGGAAGAGAGTTAATAATAATCTTCTCCGATTTTGAAATCTCGCATTTGACGGACCGGGTGCGAAGCTCTGGCTTGGAGTCTGTCAGCGGGTTGTGGAACAACTTGTCGCCGTCGAGTTGGTTTACACCAAGTTATGGATCTGTCCGACCACAAGAGGGGCTGTCGGCGCATCGAACACGTTTAAATGATTTGACGGGGTGCCAGTTCCTGTTTGTGAAGAGAGAAGAATGTGCTGCTTATTTTTCAGAATTGATTGGATGCAACTGGCTGGTATGTTTCCAGTTCAGCAAATAACAGACACCTACACGAAAAAATTATCTGAAGAAAAAACAAGTAATATAAAAAAAAAAGTCAATTCCTACTTAGATTAACAAAGAAAAATTTTATTTTAGCTATTTTTATTAAATAGTTACAATTAATATAAATATGTATGTACATAGGACAGAATCACAACATTAAGTGGCAATTCATTTTTATTCATTATCATTAAAGTATCGTATTATCATCCAAAACAATCGTGAATATGTCGCAGTAAAATGATGAAATTAGGACTTCCATTGAATCCCTAAGGAAATAGATGATCAATTCACGCAAGATATTAAAACAACATCTCTTCGAGGTCATTTTCTTTATGCAAATAAGTGATTCGATCAAATCCCCGAACTGTTTTAGTGAAATGGTGAAATGAACAAGTCAGTCATTTTTTTTTAAAGATATGGGTTGATATTTAGGGGATCGATAGTACTACCTGTATGGTTAGGAAGTACGAGGACTCGACCCCCCAGGTGTTTCCTCCACCCCTGGACAACATTTTGCTAATGCAAATCCTGACTAGTTCATTTCATCATTTCACTGAAACAGTTCAGGGTTTGATAAAATCACTTGCTTTCATCATGGAAATGACCTTGAAGAGACGTTATTTCAACATCTTGCGTGAAATGACCCTATCCCTTAGGATTTCATGAAATTCCTTATTTTTCGACATTTTCCTACGACATATATAAAATTTCAGTTCAACTGAATGCTTTAAAACGTGAGAAAAAAAACACCTTTTCAAGTTTTGACACAAGTCGCCAAAAGAGTAGCTAAGTCGCCAACGTGGCTGTGTATTTGTAATTCTTTAAATAATTAGTTTTAATCAATTAATTTTTATTAATTATAATTAAATTATTGTATTGTTATCCAAAATAATCATGTATATAAAATTTCAGCTCCATGGAGCGCTTTAAAATGTATTTTATTAACGATTGATAATTCCACCGAGATAAATAAATAAATATATAGAGAGTGTGAGTTAATAGTAGGAATTGAATAAACTAAGTATCATACATAAGTATAAGTTCAATATGACGAATTTCGAAATAGTCTGATAATAGTGAATCAATAACATGATTGATACGAAAGAATAAAATATATATACAATTACAAAATACTGAGTATATTTATTTAAAGTATTGTTCAATGAGTGGAATCATATTAATGTCGCACTATATAAGGCAACACGAGGGCTATTGGCAAAATGACCAAAGGAAACGAGCTCACCCGAGGAAGGTTTAGAGTAGAAGTTCCCAAACTTTTTCGTCTCTTAGACTTCTTGTGCCAAGTATTTAGATTAGACATAATATATATATATATATAATTAATACATAAAATAACTAAACAACAAACAAATTATTTTAATGGAAGGGATGAATCTGGTGCTACAATAACAAATTTTCAACATTTGGTATCAATCAAAAAAGGGATTTTTTTTAATGTGTAATTTCTGCAAACCCCCCTCTCGCTCTTCCTTTTTCTACTTCAAGAGTTCATTTCTGCAAACCTCGTTCTTAGCGAATCTCTACACGGCAGAATAAACACGTAGTATAAGTCTGTATGTTATAAGTCTGTATGTTATAAGTCTGTATGTTATAAGTCTGTATGTTATAAGTCTGTATGTTATAAGTCTGTATGTTATAAGTCTGTGCTTCTAAAAGTTTCGGAAATCTCATAATGAATGATTGAGTAGCTTTTTTCCTTTATATACACAGATAGATTTATCATATAGTTTGCTAATACAGAAATTTAATCTTATGTGTGCTTGAAGAAAACTGTTTTTTTATTTCTAATGGGGCTGCGGATTGGATTTTTACCATTGCAGACTTAGTACATTCCCTGGGAGCTGGTGTCTCTTTTTAGTGCCGCACAATATAGATGGAATACCAATCGCCAAAAGTACTTTAGACGACCAGTTTCTTTCTCTAAGTGAGGCACATGAGCTCTGACAATGCGAAACCGGAATTAAATTTTGCTGAGAGCACCCGAACCAAACAAGCACTCAATGGATATTTTATATACTTGCCGCATAATCACACGACATGGATGCTGTCGATTTTCTGCATCATGAAAATCTACCGACTTGGGACCAAACGCGCAACGTGAAGAAAACATGTGTATAACAAATCTTTCACAAATAACATTTTCAATTAGGATGAAGGAATCGTCAAAATTTAAATAAAAATTTTCGTTTTATAGTTATGAATCGAGTGTTTTGATACCAGTGTCTAGGATTTCGAATCTTCTGCAAATTTCTGAGTCAGACAGGATGCAATCAATTTGATTTTTCTGTACTTCTTATAGCAAATTTATACTCTTCATCACACACAAGTACAACTTTAATAAATGCCATTACTTATGCAAATGTTTAACACCTTAACCAAATGCTGATGTCACAAAACTTCAAACTAGTCGTTGAAAGAAGAAATATTTTAAAATGCCTCTGCCACATCAGATCTCACACACAATATCATAGAACAAGCACAAACAAAACACTAAAAAAAATTTGTATTTCCTGTCAAAGTTGAACACTACCTTAACCCCAAAGGAAGGAGAGAGAAAAAAAAGTGCCATAACTGTAGTGACGAAAGAGAGCATCTCTCCCCCCTACGCATCTCCAGCAATAAAACCCATAGACTTAATACGAATACTTGGCAAGTTGTTCCACCAGGAATGCCAAGGTTCTTCCCTGGGGGTGAGGACAGGTAATTGTGGTGCCGGGGAGGGAGGGTGTAACACGTGCGCAGAATGGGGTGTGGAGGAAAAATAGGAAAGGAGGATGGAGAGGAATAGGAATCGAAGAATCGGAGGTAAAGGTGACGAGGGAGCGTCCATGAGACACGACAGCGATGCTCCTCATAAAAACAAGTAGAAATAATACATCAAATATTACATCGATAATATTAACCATAGAATTCAAGATTGCAAACAAATCAAATTATTCGAAATCTTATATCCTTTCGAAAAATAACATCAACACTTTAAAATTTTCAATTAACTTCATAGATACAATCACTTTTTAAACGTTTTCAAAATAATAAATTTGGCTGCGATTGCCTAATGGTCACGGTCACGAACTCGTGGTTGGAGTGTTGCGGGTTCGAGTGCTGATGCCACTGAAGACCGACCGTGGCTGACGCACGTTAAATGTGTCCTCCAGTTGGAGTACTGTGGTAGTCAGGGGAGGAGAGGTGCCACCTCAGGTGTCGTCTTCGTCATTTGACCGAGGTTCAAGATTATGAAGTCCGTCGCCAATATAGCCCGCGTGTTGCCCAATAGTGCAGCGTCAATAAAACTCTCACTCAAAGTAATAAATAAAATATGGATGACCAATTATTTTAAAATTTAAATGAATGTCTGAAAATCTCTACGTTGAGTAGCATTCTTAAAACAATACATTGATTTTTATTTTATTTTATAACAACGGTACTTATTCTTCAGTAAAACATTTTTACATGATACTAGCTAGATTTTTTGAAAGCACATTCATAATAAAAAAGATTATTTCTAAAAACATTTTCAATACTTGGATGAAAAAAACACATTTACGACTGTGTTTTTAAAAGTAATTAAACACAAATCGAAGATTAATTTTTATAAAATAGTTACCATATAATTTGACGCATGCGCACTTTTAACACAGAAAATAAGATCGAAATTTATGGGGGCGCTTTATTCACTATATATATAAATGAGAGATTTATAAAAATAAAAAAAAGAGATGAGTATTAAAAAAAAATTAGATTTCTACATATATCTTTTGAAGCCCAGTGGTAGCGTATCGGGCTTCAACGCCACAGGTCCAGGATTCAAACCTCGGGCTCGAAAAGGTCAACTCGGCCTTTTATCCTTTCAATGAGCACTAAGTTTTCTTGGGAACTAAACACAAAGGGTTTCTCGTCAGACTGACCAACTAACCGGAATATCTACTCATGCACCTCGGTGCCCAAGGTACAGAAAACTTAGATGGGCACAGTAGGTTTTGGTCCTCAGTGGAATGTTGCATCACTGAGCTTAATTTAGTTTACACATATCTAAATGCTGTTTATTGAAAAGAAATGACACATTTTATGAACTTTCGTGATTGAATAACATGAATACCTCATTCTATTCGTCTTCAAGCACAGAATCGAATTTTATTTCATTTCATTCTCACCATCACTGTTACTCTGATCCACAAATAAATAATCGTCTTCCGTTTTATCTAAATTGTTAGTAATACTATATTTTTAAACGGTTTTTTTTTAACTATATTAGAATTAATTTCATTCCAAGCTTTTATTATTCATTCAGTCTATTTCTACACTTCAAAAGACAACACTATTCCGCCAATTGATTGAATATTTACGTCGCACTGTTCAGCTACACGAGGGCTTTTGGCGACGGACCACGTAATTTTGAACCATGGTCAAGTGACGTGGACGACACCTGAGCTGGCACCTCTCCTACCACACCAACGGAGGACGTTTCAGCCTCGACAGATTTAACGTGCATCGCTGCCCTACACGGCGGGTCTTAGTGGTACTGGGATCGAACTCGTGACAAGGCAAGCCACGATCCGATACCTATACCACTCGGCTACCGCGGCCACACCATTCCGCCAAAGAGAGGTCCAGACGTGTGGATATGATTGATCGGAATGTGACGCGTACACCAAGCTGTTTACTGAGATAACAATGAATGTCTTGGACATGAATGTTTTCTTTATTCCTGATGAAGTCAGGTTACACCTGAGGAGTTATGTCAACCCACAGAATAACCGATTCTAGGCAGCGGAATATCCTCGTAACTTCCAACATACACCATTGCATGATCAGAAGTTTCGTGTTTGGTGTGTAGTACCCACTTTATTGGTCCCACTTTCTTTCATCAGACAGTAAATTTAGGGCGAATGATCGTGAATATCTCCTTCCATCTGCCAAGCATGGAGATGGATCTATCATAATATGGGCAGAAGTGTCGTGGTTTTCTCTGCTGGACCAATCTTAACACTGAAAGGAACAATCACTGGGGAGAAGTACAGAGAAATTTCAGATCCATCCTATGATGCAATCTTTGTTTCCTGCATTAGATGTAGTTTTCCAGGATCATATAATGCACCTATTCATGCAACGGGACTTGTCCAATCCTGGTTTGAACACGATGATAAATTTAAGTATTACCTTGGCCCGCACAGCCACCCGACCTCAATATAGTTGAACCATTGTGGTCTATTTAGAGCGTTCAATACGGAATCGATAATCTTCACTGGCATCTCTCCCAGAACTTTCACAACATCTCCATGAAGAATCGTACAACATTCCTCTATAAACACTATTCAACACTTGTATGAATCGATTCCTAGTCAAATCCAAGCCGTATTACATGCCAGAGGCGGTCCTACACCACACTAATGAAGGATTCTTTATAAATCTAAGGTGTTTCTATGATTTTGATAACTATCTGTACAAGAACCTTCAGAAAAAAAAAGTTTAAACGTATCAAAAGATAAAAATGCAGAGAGAAAATCAATCTTTCCTCCTGAAAACAAACGAGCAAAAATTCACAAAATATATTCAATCCATTATAAAATCGGGGTAATCATATAAAACTGAAGACTTTATTTCTCGGAACGAAGAACACGATCTTCTTATCCGTGATTAAATACACTTTTGGCAGAAAGCAAGCGAAATCTTTCGCCCAATCCTCCGTTAAATTGAGGGCGCAAAGTGATCGGTGAATCTCATTTATCATCAACTTTTTCTGTGTCATCCCTCAGAGCGACTTCTTAATAGCACTTGTTGTTCGTTGTCGAAGAAACAATGAACCTATCTCGGTGGACGCACTACGCTAATCGATGTTGGAGTCATTCAAAGACTTATTAGCCCCTCGCAAACTATTCGGATCATTGGAGTTGGACAAAATTTGTTACTCCGCCAAATGACGCCAATGATTTTTCAATGAGTTTGCCTTAATGCCTTTCATGAATCCTGTTGCTTCGTTAAAAGGGTAGAGTGCTTATTTTGTAGAGAAGCAGAAGTTTTAAACGAGGAATAACTGAGCGGTTGTTACAGTGATGAAAGTTTAAGATGCTTATTTGTTTCCATGTGTTGATGCTCCATAGCAGATTAATTTCTTGAAAGTTTAAAATTACTATTGATTTTTGTATAGTTTATTATTGTTATATGTTTATTTAAAAATTTACTTTTATTTATCTTTCAAATATCAAAGTACAGCTTTGGATAAAATAATTCTGCCCTCTTTTTTTAAGAGAATATTAACGTCACCTAAAACATCGTAAACTACTATAAACACTTTTCATGTATAAAAAACTTTATAGAATAATTATTAACGATCCACAAATACAATAAATTCGAATGAACATTCTCAGTATAAGTTTGATAAATAAAACTTTCACTTTTGAATGAACTATAAAAGTGTGTAATCATTTTCCACAAAAAAACATATGTTATTTACAATTGAAACTGTTGACTGGGTGGCGTAGTAGGTTTGTCGCTGGCCTTGTACGCCTAAGGTTGCGGGTTCGACGCCGGCCCAAGTGGGTGGATTTTCATGATGCAGAAAATCGACAGATGCCCTGTCGCATGATTGTGCGGCATGTAAAAGATTCCTTGAGTGGCTGTTTGGATAGGGTGCTCTCGGAAAAATTAAAATCCTAAGTACGGTTTCGCATCGCCAGAGTTCAGGTGCCTCCCTCTGGGCGTTAAAATTACCTGTGGCGATTGGTATCCACCTATATGGTGCCGCACTAAAGAGATACCACCTAGGAATGTACTAGGTCTGCAATGGTAAAACACCAATCCGTAGCCCCATTAGGAAAAAAAATTGAAACTTATTTAGAGATCTTTTAATATGAAATATGTCGAAGCAGTGGTGTGCACAGACCTCTTATGAAGGGGGAGGGATTACATTAAAACACATAGACAAAAGCACCGTGAGGTAATCTCTATGGTAAAAAGTAAAAATCATTTGATCAATGGGGATTTGAATCTTTGACCTTCCTCCCTTGTAAACGTTACAGTTTCGAAGGAATATTTCAAGTTATGAAAACCAAATTCCTTGTAAATTAAAGAGCACTGAATCGCCGTAACTAATTGCATCTTTTAAATATAAGTACAGTTTTCCCCGTTTAATTTACATCCAAAGCAATTAAGTAAAAAATAGATCGTGTAAATTATAATCTTGGCACATAAACATTTTTAAATTAAATTCAAAAATCCTTTAGTTCAAATAATCAAAATCCCTTAAAAATTTAATGCATGTTTTTCTAATTTTTTTTATCTGCATCTATCTTTTTTTCTATCAGATATTGTTACATTTATCTTTTAAATTTAAATTAAGAGGCAAGTTTTTTCCCAATTCTGTTTTTTAAAATTGGTTTGTTTCGAAAAAAAAGTTTGACACGAATGAAAGAATAGTCGAAAAAAAATTATATGCAAACAATTATAGAACCGATTGTAACATATGTAGCGATTTAATTTTTTTATGCACAAAAATGACATATCGCAACACGACAAATGCTTAGAAGTTTTCGCATGCCTCTAAAACTTTTTTCTGTTGAACAATTCACAAATTACATACGAAGGAAAAATTTTACAAATAACAAATAGTGTTTCAAACAAAAAGTGAATAGTAACTAATGATAGCATATTTCTTCCCAAATTCTAGACTTCGCAACCGACAATTTCAACATGGTTAAAATCAATTTATTTTTTAGCTAGCCAAATTTTACACAATACTATCAATCGCCAATTAGCAACTGTAGATTGCTTCATTCAAAGTTCAACGCTAAACTTCATGAATGTCTACACTTAGCAAACATCATTAAGTTGCAAGAAAAATTAAACATTTCTCAATGAAATTCTTAGTAATTTTCTTCGCCTAGTTCATTATTTCCCGACATTCATTTCAACAAGTAAAAACATGAATTTTACATTTGGAAAATGTTTAATAAAAGGGATTCACATAATTTTCAAAAGAATATTCTCGTTAGATCTATGGAAATAACATTTAAAAGAAGCGAATTTTTTAAAAAATATTTTTAAAACTTGTTAAAAGAATAGGTTTGATTTTTAAAAAACAATTGAGAAATCAGTCTTCAATCTAAGCCGCATCCCAAATTCTCAACAAGATTTTGTGAAAAATGAAAAATAGTGTAAAATGGTTTATTGATATCCAATTTTACGAAGTTAAAATAAATTTAAAATGAAAACTAATAAGTTAATTATTAATTATTTTATATATAATTTTTTAAACCTTTAAATGAATACATGAACTTATAATTGCTATAAACACTTCATCCAACAATTTTTTCCCTTCGATTCTAAGCCGCATCCGATTTTCAGTAGCATTAACATTAGGGGGGAAATGCGGCTTAGATTCGAGTGTATGCGTAATTCAGTAGCGCACACAGGAATTTTACGGGGGGGGGGGCAAGGTCGAAAGTCCACCATTCTCGTATCATGCTCCATTTGATTTTGTCGATTTTCGGGAACAAAAAAACAGTCAAAAATTAATTATTCCATAAACAATTAGTATTAACTAATAAAATTAATTATTAATTCCAAATACTTAATTAAATTTGAAGTACTACATGCATAGGATTATAATTAATCGGAAAAAATTAAGGGCTTTGGGGGTCCGGATCCGAGCCCCCTTTGTGTGAGCCACTACGGTAATAACATTTAGAACATTTCAGAGCATTTTTATTCCTTTTAAAGGGAACAATTCTTTATTGTTTGAAAACGCTTTTCAAAATACTCAAAATACGCTTCGTAAAAATTCAAACTAACGTAATTCTTTTTAATTAACAGATCACACACACATATGTTCTCCATGAGTCTTATTTCATACAATTTATTCAATTACTTTTATAGAACAATTCAACTAACATTCATGAGAAAGTATGAGAAAACTTTTGGAAAAAAAAATCGACACGAAACTTAGATACCTCATTATAAAATTCCTTATAAAATTAAGCAATAAATTAAATAATTCCATTCCTATAAAAGCACCAGAATTAATTTAAGGAACAAAAAACATGAAATACTTTTCAAACAGCACTATTCCAATATTTTCGCCTTCACACCCAAATAACTGAGAGCATTTACTTTGTCCTTGATCCCCAACCTAGTACTGCACCCCAAGTTAGTAGACGCCGGGGCTACTACGGTCAACACTATCATCATCATTGCGGGGTTGCAGGTGCTGGTAACTGCACCGCCAATGGTCCTCGCGGACAACACACTGGACCTTTAACTCCATACAGGCCTTTCTACTCATGAAATGGATTTAAGAAACGGAAAAGGGAAAAAATAAAACGGGAGAAAAAGATGAAAATAAGGAGAGGGAAGGAAAAAAAGCAGATTGGCTAAGCAATTCTAGTCCGCCGCAATATGGGCCCGGGCCGTATTTGGTATTGGCCAGGGAGGGATGGAAACAGTGTATTTTACGCTTCCGTTGCCACTTTTTTATTTATCTTTCTCGGACTGAGGCGATATTTTTACCAGCTTTAAGGTTTTTCCCGAATTTGAGAAAGGTACGCGGGTGGGTGTAGAGAATTCCGACTTATAGACGGAGGGGGGTTGGAACGCAAAGTGGGCTTTCTGCTCAATTCCAGATAAATAAATATCTTCCGTATTTCACCTTAAGCGAGTGTTCACGCCACGGCGATAACTGAAGGGTATAAGATGGAGGTAGAGAGAGGTCAATATTTTATATTCTTTTACCGGGGAAAAAAAGAGAAGTGAATGATGGGGAAAATACCTTTCGATAACGGGGTGGAAAGAGTCGTTCTGTCTTAAATGGGAATCGTTTTCATGTAACAGTAAGGAATAACCGTGGCGGCGGTATCTCAGAAGTAAAGAATGCAAAAGTTATTTTTTAAAACAGACATTTTATAGTCAATAAAAATTGCTGAGAGAAAGTCAAAGTGTTGTGAATATTTTACTTCCCTCAATAGGAGCCTATTTTAAATTAATTCAAATGTCATTAGTTCTTAATAACGTCGTACTATAAAGCAACATAAAGGCTATTGGTGACGGACCTCGTAATATTGAACCTCGGTCAAGAGACGAGGACGACGCATAAGGCAGACCCCTTTTTCAAGCTTCCACACCAAGCCAACGGGAGGACTTTTAACCTCGACAGATTTAACGAGCATTAACCCCTCTACATAGCAGTGGCACTAGGGCTCAAACTTATGACATGCAGCCACGAGTTCGTGACTATAACCACTAGGCCACCTCTTAATTCTAGTAGAACGAATAAAAACTTAATACAACGATCGTATAGTTTCGGATTAAATAATTTTTAATTAAATACATAATTGGATTTTTCCTCCTTTTAGGAAACACAAAATTGAATTTCATTTTTTTTAAAACCATATCTATTTATTAACATCGTTCTGAATAACTCAAATAAAATTTTCCGAGCTATTTAATTTGTAATTCAAGAGGATAATGAATGCCAATAAAAAATCGTCGATAAAAATGGACAGTAAAATACGAAAAAAAGTTTTTAATGTTCTTATGATTTTGAAAATTTATGTCTTCAATATGTTTCACAATCTTTTAAAAACAAACATTTGTATAATATTAAAAAGCGAAAGAAAGGAGAGAATAAAAAGAAAGAGCAGAGAGAGAGAAGAGGAATACATTGTAGAGAGAAAAGAGTAGGAAAAAGAAAAGTAGAGCAGAGTTCAGAGAGAGGAGAGGAAAGGAGAGGGAGAGAAAAGGGAGGGAGAGAAAAGGAGAGTGAGGAGAGGAAAGGAGAGAGAGAGGAAAAGAGAGGGTGTAGAGGTTACAGAGGAGAGGAGAGTTGTCGAGTAGAATATAGAGAGAACGAAATTTTGTATAAACTTCTATAGATATGCATCATGTTTTACACTACAACAACAATTTTCAGATCTCTGTACTACTATGCACCAAAAGTATACATATTTAATAACATGCACAAAATGTTGCTTTGTCATAATGTAATGCAGTTTTACAATTGGTAACAAAAAGATAATCTTTGATTTAACACCGCTATATGCGTAAAGTTCTAATTAAGACACATTTACTAATAAACTATAAAAAAAGAGAGAGAGAGAGAAAGGATTTTTTTTCAATTAATAACTCACTAAAGTTTAACATTTTTATTGAAAAAAGGAATACACTTCTACAAGATAAAAAAAATCTGATATATCATTGATAGTTGTCTCAGCGTTTTTTTTTTTCTTTTCTGCCATCAACTGCACACATGCACAATTCTGATGCCACATGTCTCCTTTGGGTTGATTTAACAAAACAAGAAGTAGTCACAGAAAAATTTCAGAATGTTTTTTTCAACCAAGTTTATCTCCCATGTATCTTCAAAAAAGAACAAGGGATGGAAAAAAAAAACCCCTCTTTAACCTCCCACAACTCACCACTTAACATCAAACTTATTTTAATTTCGAAACCTAATTTCCGTATTTAACTGCCCCTCGCACATTGGGATTCGGTATCTACAGGGAGAAAATGCATAGAAAAGAATGTCGTTTTTTTTTACACCAACGTACCAGTACCCTTGTTCGATTTTTCAGTACACAGTCCTTCGCTTGCACACCCAAATCCTCAGTGAGTGTTAGTTCGATTTTTTTTCCATCGTTTTGATTTTTTTTTTCTCTCTCTCTCTTCCCGAAAGTATTTCAAACGCTTGCAACTTCCCTTCCCTTAATTTTTTTTTTCAAGTCAGGTTTTTCCTCCATACCTCTGTAGGGATTTACGCGATTTTTTTCCCTACTCTTCTCTACCGCCAGTTTCTAATACGAACGATCTTTTTACCTTGTTTCGATTACTATTTCACTTTGTTCTTTTCCTCTCTCGTAAGTTATTTTTCGCGCACCAAACTGAACAGTTTTTTTTCCGTACCTAGTACAGACTTTATTTTTTTTAATTTGCTTCCCGTTACCTCTTGTTTTTTATTAAGCCACGGCGTTGTTTTAATTAGAGTTTGGGGGAAAAAAAGAAATCGAAAGAAGGGGAAAAAATTACACCGATTCCCCAGAGATGGCTCCTGGCAATAAATATAAGAGACACCTGGTGTCATGAGGGATTTCTGAGAGAATGTTTGCGATGAAGACGAAGCATTATTCCTTCTTTTTCTATTCTTTTTTTTTTACTTTGCCATTTCCCACCTTTTACTTTCTTTAGGCTTCTTGCCTCCATTGTTATCCTGCTGTTCGTTATGCTTTATTTCTACGTCTTTACAGTACACTTTTTTTTATGTAAGTACAGCTAACAGAGCATCCCAGGAGTGTAGTAAAAAACTGTCTAAATATTGCATTTTCATATTTTTTTACGCGTTTCGGCTCTCGTCATTTTTTGCACATTTCCGGATAAATAAGTAAAGGAAATAAATTCTGTTCAAGCAAACAGAACCAAATACGTTTCCTCGAAATCATGTGGGGGAAAAAAATAAGACTGCCTTGTATGCATTTGTATTAATGGGAATCTGAATCAATTGAATCATAGCATCGCTTAATGAAGCATGGTTTGCTATTATTCAGACTTTATTTGAATCATTTTTTAAATGTTTGGAAATATCCGGAAACAGACTCGGAGGAATATAGTTATTTAATGAAATAATTCAACACAGACGAGCATAAATAGACGGATAAATTAAACTAACCTATCGTAACACACACAATTTTTTGGGGAATATTTTTTGGAAAAAGTACAGGAGAAAAAAATATTTTTTTAATTAATTATTTCCGAGTCGGTATTTTTAAAAGAGTTGAGTAATTTTGTATTTAATTGTATAAATAGAGGGTTAAGTTAATTATCTCTCCCACACATATTCACAGACTATTCCTCATTCGCATTCTAAATACGTCTGTCAGATGCAATATACATAAATGATTTTATTCAATCTAATATAATCCAATTGAAATCATGTATGCTTCATGCATATTTCTGTCAATGAAATAAAAGGAAAAAAGAACAATAGTTTATATTCAGACTGAAAAAATAAATATTTTACCTTCATTAATATATTATAGTGTAAAATACTTGCTGTTTATGGTTTAGAAACACTGCATAGTACTTAAAATTGTCAAATTGCAAGCATCTGCTAATTGCGGGTATAACAAATGTCAGCCTACCCAACTGCCAGTCGCATAACAGAGAATATTAGGGTCCCCCTGCAAAGACAGATTTTGGGACCCAAGCCAGATCTTACAAGTACGTACTCGACTTCAACCAGGCTTTGAGCCCTCAAGAATCCTGCCTTCCAAGCAATGCGGGGGCAGCGTTACGCCACTGCCAACTGCAATCAGTGGCATAAACAAGGGTGGAGTTAGGGGCTTCCACCATCCTCCCTCCATAGGCCAACAAACTTTTAGTATTGTAACGAAGTTTAGAACCCTTCTAAAACTCTAGGTGGCAACGCGGACTGATCCGAAGCACTGCGCATGCGCGAGTGCCAAGCCAGAGTCCAGTCGGTGTTTACCTCTCGACGAGAGAGGTCGATTCTGTGGGCTCCGCCAGTGAGCGCAGTGTGGAAATTTGGAGTCTGATTTCCTCTCGACGAGAGAGGCCAAGATCTTGTGTGCTCCATACGTGAGCGTGTAGAGATTTGTAAACTGTGTGATTTCCTCTAGACAAGCGAGATTGTATTTTTAGCTCCGTCAGCGAGCGTAAGGGGTTATCTCTCCACGAATGTCATAAATTCGGAATATTAATGATTTTTACTTAAAAATTGTAAATAGTGTACAAATTGTTTATGTCTGTGGACTGTCTTGTGTGCTTGAAAATAAAACTTCAAAATATCAACCAAGTGTCATCACTTATATGCTTAGGACGTTACAGTATTTACTACAGAGAATAATCCTCGTCCCTTCCGTCTACGTGTTTTTAGAGTGTAACCCCTCCCCTAAGAAAGATCTGTGTACGCCATTGACTGCAATTGTAGGTCTCTATTCGGGAGATTCTTCTACCGATCAAGGATAACACCCATCGTCCTGATCAATTTATTTCATTTTTCTTTTGTTTTTAAAAGCTCTTTAAAACTTAAATTTTTACGTAAACTTTTTTAAGACTAAGTGCTTTTTCACGTATGAAAGTAACCACTTTATTAAAACAGATTTTAAATTAATACTGGGCAATGGAGAGCCTTTCATGGATGCAATGGTGGGAGATTAAAACCCTATAGGGCAAAGCAGTAGCGCACACAAGGGGGGTCCCGGAGGTCCCCAAAGCCCTTGATTTTTTCCGATTGGTTATAATTCTAGGTATATAATACGTAAATTTTAATTAAATATTTGTTATTAATGATTAATTTTATTAATTAATGCTAATTATTTATTCAATAATTAGTTTTTTACTGTGTTTTGTTCCTGAAAATCCACAAAATCAAAAATAGCATGATACAAGAATGGTGAACTTTCAACCCTGCCCCCCTCGAAAAATTCCTGTGTGCGCTACTGGGGCTATAAGTGCTCCAACAACTATCTCCCATGACATCAAGGATAACTCCTGGGCCAGGACTAATAACTTGCATGAAATTCATGGAGTAAACGTATCAGTAATTGCATATCAAATGTTACTAGTAAACTAGTTATGCTGCATACATTAGAACACAAGAATTGTTAAGAATTAAAATTTGATTTTATCAGCTAAAAGTAGTAATATTAAAATTGAAATATATTGCACTATTTGTTTGGAGACGTGAGATCTCATTTCCTTGGCATGTTCATTCTTAGAGAACCGAGTCTATAGTGCATTTTAATGACCAGACAATATTCTTTTGGAAAAAACAAGGATATACACTTATATAAATCCTTTTCAAGAATTTAAGAAATTTAAACCTTACAATCAGATTACAATATTCCACCACTATATTTTATATATATTGCTAGGACCAGCTATTGAAGGCTTGGCGATAAAAAAAGGGGACGATGATACATGATGCGAGTCTGTAAAGAGACAAAGCAAACAAACTTATGACATGAAATAATAACGTGAATGATGCGTGTATATATGTTAAGAGGAAATTGAATCTTATATTAATCATTATCTAAGCGGAATCTTGAATTATATGTGACACCCACACAACGACATATAGCACATTAAGTTTAAAAAATGAAAAAGTTTTAAGAATAAATATATATATATTGCCAACCTTAAAAGAGTAACTATAAACGTTACTTTCAACAAACAACCGAATCAGGAACATTTTTCGCTTACAAATGCATGGACGTGTGCAGAGACCTGTGATGGAAGAAAAAAAGCCTTAAAACCGACACTTCGCATGATCAGCAACTACGGTAACACTCTCCCAAAGTGAAACTGCACTAAAAATTCGAGCCACTTCACTAACTCTAGGGCAAAACTAAAAGAGAGAGAGAGAAAATCGACTCTCTGGAACTTAGGTGCCCGGCATACCAATGCACTTTTCTTTCTCTTCTATCGGAACTCCTTTTTCTTCTTGCTGTTGTTTTTCCAAAGGTGCATACACACAGTCCAGTAGAGGTGAGCTGGCTCTCTCCCGCACACACCTCCCGATTTTGCTGATCCACGTGTATTTCAACCTAACCCTGAAGTGGACAAATTGCCGGTACAGCGGATTTCGGAAAAGGCGAAATGGGAGTCCCGCGTTGTTTACTTGGGGATTACCAAGGAAGGGCGAACATTTGCAGCAGCGAAAAGGGGAGGGGGAGGGAATCAGAGTAAAGGATAAAAAGTAAAATATAAGACAAAAACGTTTCTTCACGAGAGAGGGAAAAAGAAAGAGGTGAAAGAAGAAATAGGATATGAAGAAAAGCAAAAAGGAATGACCCGAACCAATCCACATCCTGTGTTGTTCTTGGACGAGCGTTTTCAGATAAGGGCAAATAGGAATAAAGGAGATCTTTTATCCAGAGGAATCTTATACGTGGGCAGGAGTTTTACGATTATGAAAGGGTATCTTTCACCCACCGCCACCTATTCACACAGTGGCGGTGTTTCGTTTCTGCATCGAGAGAAATCGTTATCAAATCTTCTGGAGTTCTGGTTATGGCCTGGCGTTGACAGGCGTCATCACGTACTGAAATAAAAGGGGGGAAAGGTTGTTGGTAGGTCAGAAAACTGAAAGGAGCTGGTTATTTCTGGCTAGGAGGCAATCTAAAAAAATTAAACATTACCTCAAAGCATTATTTGTGTACATCCAGTCAAAATGTTAGAGGTTTAAAAAAACTGTAAGTGATTACGAGTCATTAAATCAAGGTTGCTCATTTGTTCCTACACTAAGAATCAGCAATATTATTTCTAATTATAGCACTGCCTGAATAATAAATTCAAAACGATTGGACTGACAATTGAAAACTAAATATGTTTTAAATTGATGCTTTCTGAATATGGTTCGATTCTCCAAAACGAAAATCTGTCAATTTTCCAAACACGCAAGTCGATGTGGGGCGGGGAGTGGGATACCTTATCAATTTTTTTTTCAGAGCAATATTTAAAAGAACCGTATATTTCTTCGTATTGGGCGCACCGGCGTACAACACACACCCACGGAAGTAGCAATCGCCCGTATTAATGATACAGGACCCCAACGCTACAGGGCCCCAGCAAATGTTAGCAAAAAATTGTAAACTATTAAGAGAGCTCCAAAAGGGTTCCCAACGAATTTTTGATAAAGGGCCCGCTAAGGATTAGCTACGCCAGTGCGCACACCTATACTTTTAATTTAATTTTAGGTCTATAGGTCAGAAGACGTGCACCTTGTAAAGGACTGAAGGACCAGCCCACTAAAGGACTGAAGAACTAGCCCCTTTTGGTGAGAGGGCGCAACAGAAACGCTGAATGCAGTTAGTGCCGAATGGCATCATTGAGAAGAAGAGAAGAGGGGGAGGGAAGCGAGATGTTGGGTGTGAGGTAGTTCGGAACATATAACTTTAAAAAATTTAATGTTTTTTTTCAGTGTTTGTAAATGTATGTGACATCTTGTATTGTGATCAATATGTGAGAGAAAATTAATAAACCAAATTTGGTTTAATACTGCCTTTTCCATGAGAAAATAATCTACACGCTACCACTACTCATACCATGTTACAACCTTATTTTTACAAAGAAATGAGAATGTACATGTGCAGTGCTCTTATTTTTTTCACAAAAACGATTCACATGAGAATAATAAAAGTCACGAAATATATCACAATTCTTCAAAACAGTAGTTCTCTTTCGCACAGTACAACATTAAAACCCAAGGTCATTTTTAAAAAAAAACCTATGCCGAGATTTAATTTCTGGAGAGGTGTTTTTGTGTTCACGTGTACGAGCGGAATGGATAGAAGAAAACGATGTAAAATTGCGGATAAGAATTACTTGTCAAAATAAACCAGGAGTTTTAAAGAATTTAGGAAGTTTTTTTAGTTTGGAACGAGAGAGGTTCAGGTCCCATCTAACAGATGATATGAAGAAAATGCTGACAAGATTTCGACCAAGCAAGCCGCTATTCAAGGCGGATGAAAGCCATTAAGCCTTTAGAATATGTGTACCAATAAACCATTCAAAGCAAAATTAAAACAATGGAACATGTGAATGTTAGAAGGTGAAAAAACATTTATAAAAGTAGCCCAAAAGCATGTGTAGAAATCTAACTTTTATATGCTCATCTTTTTTCTACATTTTTAAGGGATTATTTTTACATCAAGCGTATATAACGGTAACACGATAATTGATTTTCCCCTTATTTCTTCGTCAAACAATAACTGAAAGAAATTTAAAACTGTTTTTAGTGAATATATATATATAAGAACTCAGTGGGCAACAGCCTATGAGGGCCAAGTCCTACTGTGCCTATCTCAGTTTACGTGGCCTTAGGCGCTGGGATGAATGTGCAGATGTTTCGGTCAAGTGGTCAGTCTGACATGAAACCCCTAGTGTTCCATTCGTAAGCAAGTTTGGTACTCATTTATCGACTCACTGAAGGGATGAAAGGCTGAATCGACCATGCCCAGCTCGGGATTTGAACACCGGACCTGTGACGTGGAAGCGTGATACACTACCACTCAGCCACTGGGCTTCGAATATAAATAGGATTGTCATTAAAATACTTATTGTACAATATAATTAACTTAACCTTTATCTATAATTGCTATTGCAAATTCATTTTAAAAACTAAAATTAAATACATTAATCAAAATTACTGTAATTCCCCTTATGGTATATTTCCAAAAGATCTTTAGTTCATGTTAATTTTTATTTTTTCTTAATTGCTTTTTTTAAAAAAAAATTGTTTTGTTTTAAGACTATAAAGGTTTCCGGCATTTCATAACAATAAATGAAAAGAAAAAAACATACACCTCTAAAAAGGCTACAAACTTTTAGATGCAACAAAAGAAATCAGAGAAATTAATTCTTTGTTTGGCTTACAACTGACACATGAGTAAAAGTGGAAGAAAAAACCACCTTCCTCATTTCAAAAAGGTCTTTTTCCTCCGCAATGGCTAAAACATTTATTTCCAGAGTTTTCCCTTTTTTTTCCCCCTATGATTTCCGTTTTCCACCTGTCAGGTTCACCAGAGAGGGCTTGAACTATACGCTTCAACCTGTCAACTAAAACGTAAAAATAAATGCGTGGGTTCTCGCACTAAGCTCTGGAGGGAAAAAAAATTGAAGCAAGATGAAAAAAATCTTAAAGTGACGTGAAAAACATTCTAAAAGAAAAAAAAAACTGTTATTTTTCTCTCCCTTTCGAAGTATGGTGAAAAAATCCCTAATTAATGATAAGGATAGAGGGAGGAAAAAAGTCGCATTTTCGACGGACATTTTGATGTGTAGGTTTTGAGTGCTGATAAGACCTAGAGAAGGTAATGAAATGTCAAGACCTATGATCTTACTGAGAAGGGGAACCAGGTTTAGTTTCCAGGAATTTGGAATGGGGCCTGTGGTAAGGGTTCGCTTCTTAAAACAAGGATGACACGGTAAATGGATGAGTTGTTTAGAGGTATATAATGAGGAGAAATAAGATTGAGATAGAAAATTGAAAGATATATTGACATAAAGACTAATTTTTCCAACTTTCAAAATTTTCTGGCTGTAATTGTATAGGTGGTTTGTAACTCAACACAATTTTTTATATTATTTTCAACAAAACCAACAAATCACTTCGATTACAAAAATTTTGGGAGGGGCCACGCGTTTTTTCTGTAACAAACCTCTGGGTTCTTTGAGGGCCCAAAGAAAGGAAAAATTTTTTCCAAACCCCCAAACCCAAGTGAAATGCAATTGTAAATGCAAAAAAGATGCCTTCAAAAAGAACAGAAGTTTTAGTAAGCGGGATGGAATTTAGAAAGTTATTTTTTAGAGGAGATAAAAGGTAATTTGACGGCCCCAAAGATTAACAGATTTAAAATTACTACAAGGTGCATACTATTGCACGCGTGCCTAACAGTCTCTCTGAAAGTGATTAAAATAGTTTGATTCAAGGTAGGCAGATTATTTGATATTAGAACTTGTAATATTATCGAATTAAGTAGGCGGATAATATAATTATTTAGATAAGTGACCCAAGTTTCGGATCAGGTTTGCTACAGCTGCGTGTTTGGTTTATTCTCACTTAATATGTTTACAATTTATTAGAAATTTAAGTTAAACTCTTAAAAAAAGTCATATTAAGAATTTTAAAATGTCGATTCATTTCGAAACCCCACACCTCTAATTCACGCTGACAATCAAAATATGTCGCCAGAACGACCATATCACAATGTTCACATAATGGCAGATGAAAAATAAAATTTTTTGAAAAAAAACGAGAATTTATTGCATTCAAAACGAATTAAATGTTTTACTTCTAATGGGGCTGCGGATCGGTGTTTTTAATGCAGACCAATACATTCTCCTCCAGCTAGTATCTCTTCTTAGTGCGGCACCATATAGGCGGAATACTAATCGCCGCAAGTAATTTTGACACCCAGTTTCCTCCCCAGAGGGAAGCACCTGAGCTCTGATGATGCGAAACCGTACGTAGGAATTAAACTTTGCCGAGAACACCTAAGCCAAACAGGCACTCAAGGGATCTTCTATATGCAGCATAATCAGTTTCAGTCCAATCTTTTTCCAGTTGACATACAGTTTGAAATTCTCTGTTTTTCGCAGGATATGTACGGGAATAATATTTGGCCATTAAAAGTATCCAGATCATGATCTTATTAAGAATTACTTGAGAACGAATCGAGAGCGAGGCCATGGCCACAGCCGGCCCATGCCTTGAGACGTTTCTGGACGTATCTAATCAGTCTCCTTGCATACAAGCATTCATTATAAAAACGTCTTCGGACCATAGGAACCGAAATTCTTCTTTCGATTACCACAAAATGAGTTGCAATGAATTGTGGAGGACGACACCTGATTTGGTAACCCCCTCTCCAACCTTCCTCGCTGCGTCAACACCTCAACAGATTTGACGTGCATCAGTCCCTCTACAAAGCATGGCTCTAGGACTCAAAGCCACGACCTGACAATACTGACCACGAGTTCGTGACCATAATTACTAACCACAGCCTTCATCAAGAGAAAAGAATCATGTACATTGAAGTAGAAAAAAGTAGATTTCATTAGAGAAATGTAGTAGAGATTCCTTAAATTTTCCTGACCTCTAGAGAATTATAGAAGCCTAATATGATTTAAGGGAAGAAATATTTTTAAATTCATTCTTTTTTTTAGAAGCGTCTCTTCTTAACAAATATAAATTATTATTCATTAAATTTTTTCCGCAGATAACAAATTGAAGACACGTACTTAATTCATAAACAAAGTATAAAAATACAATTCCTGATTTTTATCAAAAAATATTTTTGAAAAAAAATTTTTTTTTCCCAAAAACCTAGACGGAAGATAAATATTGATATCCAAATTAAACGCAGCAGTTTAAGTTTTAATGAACTTCGATTGACTTAAAGCCTGAAGACGCAATGCTCTTTATAATTACAAGTAAAACCATAATCCATTTACACCGCAGTTTCGTGCTAAATGTGCTGAACACAAAACATAAAAAACTCTTCAGCATAGTTTAAAACTAAACATCAATATTCTCATAAAAAATCGAGCCATTTTTTTTTAATTTCGAACCTTTTTTTTGTACATCTTCTCTTCAATCTACACTCTGACCTATCGAATTATTTTTAAGACCCTGGAGCTAATATAAAAGGATTTCAAAGCAGTCCAAAAAAATATTACCGCATGAGCCTCGGATCATTAAAAACGTAAATAAGGAGGTAATTTTTTTTAAAAAAAAAAAGGGGAAAATAATAATAAATTCCTATCATAATGAAGTATAAAAGAAAAGGGGCCACAAAAAATCTCTTGAAAAATTTATCCTAAAAGCTTGATAATCTTAAATTATAACCTCCTACACACCACAATAGTAAAAACCCCGATAAAAACTTAATAATCCCTTCTGAATATTTTTCTCTCTACACCCCCATGCATCACCGGGAGTGAGGAGGGTATAAGAAAATGAAAGGCGATGTCCAAGGACAGTTTTCTCTTTAATTAGGGGGAGGGAGCCCCAGAAGCGACCAATCACGAATGACATAATTAGGCGTCCTTTCATAGCGAGATTTTGGGAACGCCATTTGCATAACACGATTTTCCGTGGGCACCCGCACTAACTGCCTCCCAAATTAAGTAGTCAGGTAGCCGGTTCTCTTCTTTGCGCACTTAAGCACCGCATTAATATTTAAAGGGAGTGTGTACGCACTCCCAGTAAGCTAGATTCAGGTCGCACTCTCCCCTCATCCAGTACAAACAAAAGTCTCCGAGAAACTGTTCCCATGTGATACATTCAATTTTCAATTTGTGATCTGTTTCAAATTTAAATATATATTTTATTGAAATTATTAGACAAAAAGACTCTTAAAAACCATTATTTGTTTAAAAAATTTTATTCTGATCTCCACGCCACTGAAGTATATTTTAAAATTATTTGTAGAAACTTTACAACATCTTTATTTCTCAATTCTTAACGGAGTAATTTGGATGAAATCTGCCAAAGTTAAAATTAAATTTAAAGTTCTGTAACTAGGGACGTCTTAAGGCATGGGTCAACTGGGCCAGGGCCCCGACCACAATGGGGGCCTCGTCTCGTTCTTGACAGCCTTAATAAGATAATGATTCGAATAATTTCAACGGTCAAATATTTTTTCCAGTTGTATTCTCCGAAAAACTGGGAATTTTGAACGATACATCAACTGGCTACATGTGATGATCATCGTCCATATAGGTCTAAAGCCTACCACCATACACCATTACAAACTCCTTCAGTAAAAAGGCGGGAGACGGTCTAGCCGGTTAGTGCAATTGTAGATCACGCACATTTATTTGTTTAGGGATATTGTTTGTACGAGTATTTGGCAACGTATGCTACGCACTGTCTACTTTTAAGGGTCATAAATAGGACTTATATTCGTGTAAGGGTCCTGGATCTACTTTTACGTAGGGACACAAAGCCTACTTTTGTGTAAGGGCCGAGGGGCCTTAAGAAGTCTTAAGACGTCCCTGTCTGTAACAATGAGCCATTCACCAAATCTATCTAATGGTTTTCTGTACAGCCCAAACTGGTACTTTATGCTGGAACAAAGCCTCACCACAAAAGAAAGCCACTACCGAATAACGCGCGAATATTCAACATAGACGATTATATACTATAATAGATAACTACAGATAATGAGATAGATGCTTATGTACAATATAACCTCATTAATGCGTGCCAAAACAATATCGTCCAGCCAGGGACATCTTAAGACTTCTTGAGGCCTTGGGTCCCTACACAAATGTATACCTCACCTATGACCCTTAAAAGTAAACAGTACACAGCATACGTTGTCAAATATTTGTACAAACAATAACCCGAAACAAATAAATGGGCAGAACTTACAATTGCACAATCCCGACTGCTGCTTTTTCACTGTATGGGTAATGGTGGTGTATGGTGACAAGCCTAAGCCTCTAGTACGTGGACGGCAATCATCACATGTAGCCAGTTGACATATCGTCCAAAATTCCCAGTTTTTCGGAGAATACAACCGGAAACAACATTTGACCGTCTAAATTATTCAAGTTGTGTTCTTATTAAGGTTGAATCGAGAACGAGACGGGACTCCTATTGTAGCCGAGGCCCTGGGCCAGTTGGCCTTTTTGTCAAGTCCCGAGGGTTTGCATCTCATTCAGATAACAAAAATTGATTCTTACCCTTGTCATCTTCTCTGCATATTACGTGCTCATTTCTAATGTCCGATTCAATATAAGTAAATTATTAAAATTTCTTTAGCTCGTAATCATTTCGAGTTTACTTCAATCACTTCTCCACCCACGCAGCCATAGGATCCCCTTAAGAGAACCTCAACGATCAGCATGATCTTGATCTTAAACAACATGAGGAAGAGGTATCTCGACAGTTTAAACAGTTATGAATAGAGCTATATATAATGTTGACTCTGCATGCTACAGCAGATTTAGAAACTAAAAATTAGCATTCTTCAAAGAAAACATGTCGCATATTTTTAATAATTTGAAATGTAGTATCCATTACCAAAGTTTTGGGTACAAAACTTTGCCGAGATATTCAAAAAAACATTTAATTTGATTATTACATAAAAATCCCTTATACAGAAAATCATTCGCGTATTCCCTTTCATAGGATGATAATATCCTAAACTACATACGATATAAATTAAAATATATAGTAAATATCATTTCCCTCAAGTGTTAGCTAATTTAAAAAATGTTATATAAGGCGACAAAATATTTTCATGATCATGACTTCATTTATTTATTTTTTGATTTATTTGTTTATTGGTATTTAGTGTCATCGGAATAAATATAAAATGTTTTAAAAATATTATTACAAGAAAAAATTATCTAAAAGTTATCTTTTTGCAAAAATGAAAAAGCAAAACATATATCCGAAACATTATTTTTTTTTTACGAAAAATGCTTCCATAATGATAATATTATGCTATATATAGCTAGGACTTCTATACAGGAGTTGAACTAAGGTTTTTGAAAAATTCACATTATTTTCAGAATTATGATTAATTAAAATAATAACGAGTGTTTTTTTTGTAAAAATTTCTGTACTCTGATAAATTAAAATATGAATAAATCCACTTCTAAGTAATATATATATATATAAATCTCTTACTTCGGACTCTGTCAAAAAAGTCTTAGCTATAGTTAGCCAAAATAATTTTTATAGAAGTATTTTTCATAAAATAAAAAAGAATGTGTCTTGAAAATGTGTCATTTTTTCTTCGGGTTTTTACCAAAAAAAAATCATTTTAATAATATTTTTAAAGCAGTTTTAAACCTATAATCTTATTCAGGTGACATTAAATCTCAAGACAATAATTCATTAATACCCTTATTCAAAATCACGTGGTTCCCGAACGTAACTTTAACTTACAATTATGTGCACAGAAAGTATAAATATGCTTAAAAAAGAATTAAAAATTGTTAAATATTAAACAAAATAAAAGTTTCGAGCATCTTTTTTCTACTACATTATTAGTATTTATCAAAGGAGAGCACAACAATATTTAGAAAAAAACTAGCTTTAATCAAACACATTTAATTTCATTTCACTAGCGTAGCCAGAGAGGCCTGAGTGGGCTCTGTATCAAAATTCCTTAGGAGTTCTTTTTGGGGCCCTTTAACATTTTACAATTTTGTACATACACATGTTGAGGCCCTTGTCACTTGGGGGCCCCGTATCATCGATACGGCAATAGCTACGCCCCTATTTCATATCAACAATAAACTACCGTAAAATCCGGCGTAGAACGCGCAGCGCCGTATAACGTGCAGCTAAACTTTCAAGCTGTATTTTGTTTTTAGTTTTGAGATATATTCGCCGTATAACGCGCACCCCTTTTTGTGAAGAAATATACGGGCGCAAATGTCTTTTATGTTTTGAAGTCATTTATTTGAGATATTAAGGCAGGTTTTTGAAAAAATAGTATACTTCTAGAATTATAACCCATTTCCATCATGCATGTTAACTTCTTTTAAATAAACAGTATTCCGATCTATATGTAGAAGTCTAATTTTTTTTATGCTCATCTGTTTTTATTTTTAAAACTAACATTTTTACAGCCGGCGTATAACGACACTCGTCAATTTCGAACTTATTTTTTTTTTCTTAAAAGTGCGCGTAAACGCCGGATTTTACGGTATATATAACAAAATGTATTTGTTTCCCATTAAACATACAAAAAAAGCCAGTAAACGTAACATGAACCTTTCTTTTCCACCAAAACCCACCGTGACAAAAAATGATTAATTCCACGTCAAAAGAAACAAATATGCCCCGAGAACGGATTTCCCCTTATCGATCATCATTTTCAGCCCCACACTGAGTAGCCGACCCCCTAACCAGGGGTACTTTACCTTGCACTTTCTCTCTCGCCTTCTCCGTCCATCGCACTTTAGAAAAGGCGCCTCTCCCAAAGCCACAATTAATGCGGAAGGATAATAATTAAAACACGAGATTACTCAAAAACACACCGGCTCTCCCATCGGTAAATAAAGAGAGACGCTTGATAAATTTAAACTCCCCTTCTTTAGACGGTGAAATCACTTTTTTCCTTATGTTAATTTTAACAGCATAAAAGAGAGACGATAAAATTTTACTGTTGAGGAATTGTTATGCACATCGACCGTGAATTATACTTTCGTAATGTACTTTTAAGGTAAAACATGCTACGAACAACTCTCCGCTGGAGCAATTTTATTAATTAAATTATAAAGACGATGTACTTTATTAAACCCCGCGTTTAAGCAGATTAGGAAAATACACAGGATGAAAGAAATTACGGCACGAAAGGGGAAAGAAACGTAGGGGTTAAGTTGGAACAGTAATAAAAGATCAAGTTACGTTCTATTTGAAGCAAACGTAATACCTTTGTTTGTTGACAAAGGTCAAAAACTTGTTTTTTTTTCCCCCATGATGACTTGCGATACAGAAATGAATTTAAAAAATACTAATAAAAATGATAAATGGGTAGATTAATTGTATAAAATTAGGTGCTATCAAACTGAAAATTTGAGGTGTCATTATTACTATTTTGACAATTTTATTATTTATACTTTTTCAGAGAAAATATTAAACTTAGCATGTAATTGCCAGAAGCAAAAAAATTATCCGCAATAGAATCAACAGCGTTAAAAGTTGAATTTCACGAGTTATTTTTTCCCCTTAATAGTCCTTGACAGTAGCGCACACAAAATTTTTGCATGGGGGTCCAGGGTCGAAAGTCTACCATTCTCGGTCCATACCTCAATGAGACGCCAAACGTATTCTTTTGATTTTGTCGATTTTGGGAATAAAAAACAGTAAAAAATACCTTATTCAATTAATAATTAGCATTAATTAATAAACTTATTTGTTAATTACAAATACTTAATTAAATTTTACTTATTATAAAAGTATAGGATTATCAGCAATCGAAAAAAAAATCTAGGGCAAGGGTGGGGGGTCGGCCCTGGGGACACCCCCTTGTGTGCCCCACAGGTCCTTCATGAAGAAATAGAAGGGATCTGAACTACATAAAAGCTTTTGAATCCCGAATGCATTAACATGTATGGTCTTGATCAGTGGCGCACACATGGGTGGTAGTCCCCGAGTCCGGACTCTCCCAAAGCTCTTGATCTTTTTTTCAATTGATTATAATCCTATGCATATAGTACAGTGGCGCACACAAGGGGAGGGTTCCTGGGGGTCCGGACCCCCAAAACCCTTGATTTTTTTCCGATTGGTTATAATTCTAAGTATATAATACTTAAAATTTAATTAAATATTTGTTATTAATGATTAATTTTATTAATTAATGCTAATTATTTATTCAATAATTAGTTTTTTACTGTGTTTTGTTCCTGAAAATCGACAAAATCAAAAATAGCATGATACAAGAATGGTGAACTTTCAACCCCGGCCCCCTTGAAAAATTTCTGTGTGCGCTACTGATATAGTACGTAAACTTGTACGTATAGTACTTGTTTTCAATAAGTTATTTTATTAATTAATGCTAATTATTTATTCAATAATTAATTTTTTTACTGTTTTTGGTTTCCCTAAATCGACAAAATCAGAAGAATATGTTGGGCGGCGTATTGGAGCATGATACGAGAATGGTGGACTTCCGAACCTGGACTCCCCCCCCCCTTGAAAAATTCTTGTGTGCGCCACTGGCAGTCTGCAAAAAATGCAGAAGTCACGTGTTCTGTTTTCGCTTCGACAAACTGCTGAAAAAAGTTAAATAATGGAGCTGGAGCTACAAAATTTACATATTTAGAAAAGCCACACAATTAAAAAGAGGTAATAAAAAAAATTTCGATACTTGGGTCATTTTTAGGTTCTTAAATAATGCTCCACCTGTTTAACTGTAACCATGAGTTTAATTGTACGTGGTACTAATAAGCCCCCTAATCCAGCGGTTCTTTAGCATTCAATCGCCCATCTCCCCTTTATGCATCAGTTTGACATCGTGGACCCCCGAAGATTTTGAACACCCTTCCCTGACCCCCATCACATGGCTGAACGATTTAAAGGTTCCTCTCAATAATCCTAAGATTGCATCTGCTACTTATACAGACATTTTTTGACATTGCTTCCCCTCCCCTTTAATGTTTGTGCACATGTTCTTCTACTACACCTTTTGAAAATATTACCTTGTAGTAATTACTTACTAAGTAGTTGCAAACTGTAAAAAAGCTGAATTAATATTCTTGGTCAAAACTCATGTTCTAGTAGTGTTTTTCCCATTGGAAGATTTTAGGTATTTAGTCTAGGATGGCAGATATATATCAATTTTCCTAAGAGGCCTTTCAGAGTCTGTGTAAAAGGGAGATTCTAACAAAAAGTGAGGGACTTTCGCGGACCGCTTAGAACAAGGGTGTCAAACTAAAAGGCTAACTTGAGCCAAACAAACAAGGTTTAACTTTAGGTGGACCGCAAAAAAATCAATATTACGGAAACGTAAATTTATTTCGAATAATACATTATGATATGAACATAAATAAAAGAACAAGAAAGAGTAATGTTTATGTCCTGACTCTTGACATCTCTCCTATCTTTCTTATTTCGGGAGAATATTTGATATTTCATTAGAAATTATTGTGTGCCAATATACTGGCCAGGCCGCAAAAATGTTGTTGTGGGACGTGAATTTGACACCCCTGCCTTAGAAGAATGCTGGGGACCCACGGGGGGTTCACGAAATCAGTTTATAAGATAACTGACTACGTTCGGAACCGTGACTTTGCAAAAGCGTATAAATGGACAATATTTATGATATTTAGTGTCACTTAGATTGGAAAATGTATATAAAATTGTTTTAAGAATAGTATTACAATAAAAAAATTATTTAAGTACAATATTTTGTCAAAAAATGAACATAGAATGACCCATTTTCAAAATATTCTCCTTTTGTGAAAAATGCTTCTATTATAATAATATTTCGCCTGTACATAGCTCAGATCTCTGTACAGAGGCTCAATTAGAATTTTTGAACTATATAACTTAGAAGTGGGTTTATCCATGTTTTACGACAACACAGGGGAGGAATTTTAAGAAAAAAAAAACGCCGATAATTATTTCAATGGGTGGTAACTCTGAAAATAATGTCAATTTTCAAAAAAAAATAGTTCAGACGCTCTGGAGAAGTCTTTACTTTATATAAGCAAAATATTATTATTTTAGAAGCATTTTTTATAAAAGGAGAACATTTTGAAAAAGTTTATTATAAGTTAATTTTTTTCCCAAAATATTGTATTTAAATAATTTTTTTTTTGTCAAAATGCCCTTAAAACAATTTTATACATGTATTCTAATCTAAGTGACACTAAATATCATGAAAATTATCCATTTATGCGTTTTTTTAAAATCACGGTTCCGAACGTAGTCGGATACCTTAAGAATCGATGCCCCAAACAATAACGAATAAAAAAAAAAGAAAACTCGTTTGGTCTTGTAAAAGTTACACATAAATTCAATCACTTCATTACGTGAAATTGTTCTTTATTAACAACAGATCATAACACTATATATCGGAAAATAAAAATTCAAAGAAAATCGCTGCCGACTTCCAAGAATTCCATGACTCAACCTGCATAATATATCGTTTCACTCACTGCCGGGAATTCCATTCTCTCATCCTTGGCCTTGTGATTACGGATTACTAAGAAAATTGCATTTTTACGAGTATAAGAACAGTAGCCAAAAAATTGGTGCATTTTTTTTTTGCTTATTCCTTTTCATCTACCTAACTCAGGAGTATACTTTTAATACTTCCGTAATAAAAAAAGGAAGGGGGGAGGTAAAAATGTGTCGTCCGTTCGTAAAGAGCAGGTCAGACGGAGGGGATGGAAAAAGAAGGAGGCGCTTGCAGCGTCGACCAATGAAGCCCAAGGCCTGACCGACATTGTGGCCCCTTACCCGCGCTCCCGTGGCGCCAGTGGTTTTCTGCCGTTTCTTTTCCCTGCTGCCCTCTACACACACACGTCTTTTGTTTGTGTTTCTTCCAGTTCCTTCTCTCTCACCTTAGTTTTGTTTCTCAGAAGAGTTCCCATTTTCTTTTTGTTATCTCGTTATTTAGGGTCAATAGGAAAGCCGGTGTGCATTTTGTAAAAGGATTTTCGTTGAATCGCTTACTGGAATTGCTTGTGTCTCCGAATGAGGAATGTGGGTGGAGAAAACAATGAGTAATCCGTGTTTGTAATGTTTTTGAAGTGCTTTAAATCTGTTTATAAATGCAAATAAACTTCAAGAATGTCCTGCTTGAAAATGAAATGTAAAGTTAAACGCACGTTGATTTATTATAGTTCGAAATTTTTTATTTTAAATTACGGTAATTAAATGAATGAAGGGCGCTGAAATGAGTCAGTGGGGTACACAAGGGGGAGGTCCTCGGGTCCAGAACATCCCCCCCTATAGCCCTTGATTTTCTTTTTTTTTTGATTAATTATAATCCTATGCATATAGCACGTAAAATTCATTTATTAATGCTAATTTTTCATTCAATAATTAGTTTTTACTGTTTTTGGTTCCCGAAAATCGACAAGAGCAAAAGCAAATGATGGGGGTTGTATTGGAGCATGATACGAGAATGATGGACTTTCGACCCTGGACCCTCACCACCCTTGAAAAACTTTGTGCGCCACTGGCTTCTATTATAACCTGATATAGGGACATATCAATAAAACAATACCATATACAGTAAATAAGAAAAACTGCAATACATTGCACATTTATTTCTGTTATGACTCATAGAAAACAAAAAACCATAAGGATCATTGAATACGTTTTAAATACGGCAAAAAAGAAATTTGCTACATTTTTTTTCTACAATTAAATTTACAATTAATGTTATGAATGAATGAATATAGAACTTAAAATTTCAGTTACATTTTTAACTTCTCCGCATTGTTTGTATCTTTATGAGAATGCATAGTAAAAAATTCATTAATATTTTAAATATGGAATTATTTTGACAAAGTATAACTAAAAATATATCTCGATATATATGGCTGATGATTCATAATATCACCCACTCATCACTCTTATGAAAACAAACTCAACTCAGTGGCGCAACAGCCCATTGGAGGGCGAAGGCCTACTGTGCCCATCGCAGTTTTCGTGACCTTGAGCGCTTAGGTGCATGAGAGGATGTTCCGGTCAGTCTGACACGAAACCCCAGTGTTCAGTTTTCAAGCAAACTTGGTAATCATTTATCAGCCCACTGAAGGAATGGGACTATGTCGGCCTTGTCCTGCCCGGGATTTGAACCTGGACCTGTGGCGTGGAAGAGCGATTCGCTACCATTCGGCCATTGAGCCTCACTCTTGTCAAAGAGTCAAACAATTTCCAGTTCATTGTTTCTTTCATACATTCGAGCGTAGATCATTATCCAGCGGGGTATTTTTTTAAAAAAATTACATGATGATAATGTAATCGTATTATTGTAAATTTTTTAAAACACAACTTTTACTCAAAGAATTATAATACATGCAGCTAAAGATGCGAAAAATTGTGGAGGTACCTCTTAAACTTAACTTCATGCAATGAAAGTCAAAAAAAATAATTTTTTTTTTAATAAAGTATTAAAAATTCACACACAGTACAAACATTTTAATATTTGTTATTTTAGTTCATTACTTCTGAGAGATTTACCATTTTTCCCTCTCTTAAGGTATCCGACAACGTTCGGAACCGTGATTTTAAAAAAGCGTAGAAATGGATAATTTTCATGATATTTAGTGTCACTTAGATTAGAATACATGTATAAAATTGTCTGAAGGACATTTTGGCAAAAATAATTATTTAAATACACTATTTCGGCAAAAAAATGAACTTTAGAATAACCTTTTTTTCAAAATGTTCTCATTTTGTGAAAAGTGCTTCTATATATAATATTTTGCCTGTATGTAGCTCAGACCTCTATACAGAGGCTCAACTATGTGTGTGTGATTTTTGAAAATTTCACATTACTTTTAGAGTTACAACCATTTGAAGTAAGTATCGGCGTTTTTTTCTTAAAATATCTCCCCTCTGCTGTCGTTAAACATGGATAAACCCACTTCTGTTATATATTTCAAAAATTCTAGTTGAGCCTCTGTACAGAGGTCTGAGCTATATACAGGCGAAATATTATTATAATAGAAGCATTTTTCACGAAAGGAGAATATTTTGAAAATGGGTCTTTCTATGTTCATTTTTTGTCAAAATATTGTTATTTAAATAATTTTTTATTGTAATACTATTCTTAAAACAATTTTATATACATTTTCTAATCCAAGTGACACTAAATATCAGAAATATTATCCATTTATATGCTTTTGCAAAATCACGGTTCCGAACGTAGTCGGATACCTTAAATAGAGTTAGAAATATGATGCAATTCAAAAATGACACATCGATTGTAAACAGTGGTGTACACAAGGGTGGAGTTTGAGGGTTCAACTCTCCCATAGACCAACAGATTTTCAGAGACGTACTTAGACCTCTTTTATGGGAAAGGGAGGGTTATACTCTAAAAACGCGTAAACAACAGTGCCAAGGGGTAATCTCAATGGTGAAAATTAAAAATCTGTTGATCAATGAAGAGCTGAACCTCAACACCCCCCCCTCTGTTACGTAAGCCACTCCTCTAAGAAGCCACCTCTCCATCCCCCTCGTAAGCCTCCCCCCCTAGATAACCCCTCGGCACCTTCTCTAGTGTACGTGTTTTCTGGAATGTTACTCCCCTACACACACACAATAAAATAGGTCTATATACACTGATTGTAGAGGTTAACAATTGAACAAGATAAGGATAAACAATCTTATCAAATAGGAGGGGGGATATGTACTTTTAAAACCAGCCTTTATTCTTTCATTTTTCTTAAGTATTTCACTTTATCGAGTACTTTAAAAGTTGATAACTATATTAGTCATTACAGGGAGTTATCTTCTGAAAAAATTAATTAAAATTATACACTGCAAACTTAATATACTTTTTTAAGTTCCAAAAATTGAATTGTCAATATTCTGTCATATTATTATTATTTCAATTATATGCTTCTATAGGAAGGACAAATATTTAATATTTGCTTTTCATCAGAAAATGAAGCTAGCTCACTATATTGAGGTGATACGCGATATTTAACTTATATGTATCTATACAATCTGAGAAAATGCATGAAATAACTTAATATAGTGATATAATTCCTGTCATAGTAAATCATTGCTGCAGAATGAATTTTCTATAAGCGAAAAGCCTATAAATGTTGAAACTTTATCAAACATCAAAGATGGTAAATGCGCGCTGTCACACATTTTATCTTCTCTCTATTTCCATTCAAAGCCACAAAGAGTTTTGGTGTTTAATTAGATTTATGAGCTTCAACGCGCTTTGGAACAAACTTACCTCTAAACATTTCTCTGCCAGCAAGTCACCTTGCCGACTATACGATACGTACAGCCACTGGCGTAGCTAGTTCTAAGTGGGCAGTGTATCGAAGATTTCTTAGGGCCCTCTTTTGAGGGTCTTAATATCTTACGATTTTTTTTCTTAGACGTGTTGGTGCCCATGTACCTTGGGGGGCCCGTATCATTGATACGCGGTAGCTACGCCCCAGCGTACAGCTGTACTTCTAGAAACAGGCGCACAAATCTATCATTTCAAACTTTTACGATACTTTATAATCAAGCAATAATCGCATGCAGCAAGGAATATTGACTGAATACCAGCCTGAAATATAATATAATAAGACCTTGGTGTTAAGACAAAGCGGATTGATAAAGTGAAATATACACGATGAATTTATGAAAGAAGATAAGCATATAGCAAACAAATTATGCATACAACCAGAAAGTTACACATGTCGAAAACGCCTGAAGAGAAACATGAATCTTCCAAAAGATAAGGAAATACTTGAAACCAAACACAGATATATATTACAAACACAAAAGTGGGGAAATCGCGTAATCACTAAATCTAAATTAAGGCTACGTGACTGCGACCTAAGGCCACATATTGTCTTACATGCAACACAATCAGATTTCAGATAACGCACCGTTCCTAATTTATACAGCCCACCATCCAGGGATGTCGTGGACTCTTATGCAAAAGCATAAGAGCCCAAGTAACCCCTTTTAAGCAAATACATTGCCAGATACTCCAACATATGGCAATCCATAACAAACAAATAAGCGTGACTCACAATATTACGAACTTAGGCACTGATCCACTCGAATGACTCCTTTCGATTAAATGAGTAATCATGGTGTATGGTGGTAGACTAAGGCCCAGATACGGGCGACGGATGTAATATTTGCGAACTGGCAACAGTCTTGCCACTGTTTCCAGTTCGCATATAGTTCGAAATTCCTAGTTTTTCGGTGAATACGTCCGGAAATCAGGGACGTCTTAAGCCATGGGTCAACTGGGCCCGGGCCCAGGGTTTTGGTCACAATGGGGACCTCGTCTCCAGCCTAAATAAGATCATAATTCGAATAATTTCAATGGTCAATTGTTATTTACGGTTGCACGCTCCAAAAACCTTGGAATTTTGGATGCTATGTCAACTGGCTAAATGTGATAACCGTCGTCCAAGTATAGGCCCAGGGGTCTACCACCATGCATCATCATTACTCATTCAGTTAAAAGATGGCAGTCGATCAAATTGGTTTGTGCGATTGTAAGTCATGCATTTTTATTTGTTTCGGGTTTTTGTTTGTACAAGTATTTGACAACGTATGCTACGTACTGTTTATTTTTTAAGGGTCATAGGTGGGATCTATATTTGTGTAGGCCTACTATATTTGCCAGGGCCTACTTTGGCGTCCCTGCCGGAAACGACAGTTGACGATTAAAAATATTCTGTGAAGTATTCCCCCGTGGGTGATACCTCACTCCTAAGTTAACTTCGTGATCTAGAGGTGTGATATTGAATGAAGAACCAGGCGTTGTCTCTCTCTCTCTCTCATGATCTTAAAATGTATTTATTTAAGATCTTAACTTAAACACTAACAATGATAATATTTATAGTACAACTTAACGGATCTGATTTGAGAAAACACACAATACGTATTACCAAAAAAGCGCGATCTTAACCACTATATTTAACTTTCCCCTCCTATTCCTAATCTCTGTTTATATCACAGTTACTAATAGATACTAGAATTATCCTACCTTAGTTTCTTGTTTAATCGCAATCCTCTCGAATCCTCAATATCTTTGGAAAACTTGTGTGGAATTGGATCTACCTTGACTTAATCGATCTGTCACGGATAGATTCACAATCAACGACTGCTTCTTTTCCTTCAGTTCACGCTCTTAAACTAGACTAGCATAATCACTCCCCAATAGGTCATAACGCTTACGTTAAACTTCTGCTATTTAAAAGGTTTCTAATTTCCATGTTCACGTTTCACTTCTGGATTTGGTTGGAAAGAATTTGCCCTTTTCGGCCCCAAAGAGCCCAAGAGGAGATTTTAGTAGAAAACGCGATGAGCCCGTCACAATTCCTCTAATGATCTTTCTGAAATTGAGTCGAAACGAGACGAGGTTCCACCAAGGCGGAGACCCAGGCCTCGAGCCTAATTGGCCCATGTCTTGAAGACTTCCCTACCACCAATCCCTTGCGTCCCTCAAATGAGCACTTAGTAACCCTTACTTCCAACAATCAGAACAATGACTCGCCAAAAAGTGTCGCAACGAAGAAGTTCGAAAAATCGATTTTAAAAGTGTGAAAACTGTAACAAAAACTCCAATTAATGCGTGTGTATTAAAAGGCGGGGAGGTGAAAAAAATAAGATGAACGGAAAGGAAAAACGCCGCCATTCGCTACCTACCTGAAAAATTCAATCAAGGCCAAACTAGCCGTGTGAATTTACACTGAAGGAAGGCATCCATCAGAGAGGTACTTTGTGAAAGAGAGTCGCTAATTAAAAAGTAATATTATTAACGACTTTCGGGAGCATACACGGAAATCGATAGAGCGGAGGGTGGCACAAAGATAAGCGCCGACGAAACAATAACGGGATCAAAAGAATTAAAACAAAAACAGCGCCAGGAGGAAAAGTTAAACGTCGGGTACTAAACGTGTTCATTTATTCAGGTTGCGATTAGGAACCAGAGAATGAGGGTGGAAAAAAAAAGAAAAATGCTGTGACAGAGAGCGATTTTAGCAGGGTGTGTTCGCACCTTCTTGTTATGAAGTGTATTAAAAATTGGTTTTGAGAGGAGAAAAGTATAAGATTTATTCTAATCAAATATATATCAAAAGGGAAAAAATTCATTCTTGTTAATGAGTATGTATAGTTTTAAGATGGAGTATGAAAGTAGTTCCAGCACAAAGCTTTGTGAAGTACAAGCTTTTCAGAATCAAATTTAAAACAATTAGGATAAAATTCAAAGATTTAATTACGATTTAAATGATATCATGCATATATAATTAATTATGAGTGTATTAAACACAAGAATATATATTTTCATTACTTTTTAGAAATTGCTATAATTTTTAAATAACGTGGTACCACCAGTGGCGCACACAAGGGGGTCCTGGGAATCGGACCCCCAAAGCCCTTGATTTTTCCGATTGGTTTATAATTCTAAGTATATAATACGTAAAATTTAATTAAATATTTGTTATTAATGATTAATTTTATTAATTAATGCTAATTATTTATTCAATAATTACTTTTTACTATGTTTTGTTCCTGAAAATCGACAAAATCAAAAATAGCATGATACAAGAATGGTGAACTTTCAACCCTGCCCCTTGAAAAATTCCTGTCTGCGCTACTGGGTACCACAGATACATTATAGATAATTGGCGACACATTTCGTAATTTCGGGCAAAAAGAAGTTCGAGTTGGTTTATCTTTTGACAATTCCATCATCATGCCATCTGAGAACTCTTCAATTCTGGTTTTCGGTGGAATTCAGACTCAAATCCTTGACCTGTTAACCACAAAACACACAATTCCACAATAGTTTCATATTTTTTTTTCAACAAATATACTTATCATATCAATAATATTAGGTTGGGGAAAAAGAAATACATTATTTTTTTCGTTAAATGGCTGTAGTGTCGATATCTCGTGAAGTATCGATCAAACAATTTCAAATTTATGCTCGTTGTCAAGGTAACATTTCACTTAAAAAAAATAGTTGCTGTTTTTTGTTTGGTCCATTCAGTTGTGAGTTACAGGGTGTTAAAAATGGAAGTAAACAAAGAGAAAATTTGGTACATTTAACAGTTTTTCTTTGATAAAGGCGAAAATGCAAAGCCTGGCGGCTGAAATTGAGAATGGTGTTTATGATGTAACAGCTAGTTACGTGCAATCTTGGTTTCGTCGATTCTGTTCAGGCATTTTTGATGTTAAAATTGCCCCGCGCCCATCTTCGAAAATGTCGATAAAATCGCAGAAATAATCGAAGTTGACCGCCATGTTAGCAGTCGTAGCATCTCCCAGGAACTAAAGATTGACCATAAAACAGTTTTAAGCCATTTTAGCAAAGTTGGATTCAAAAGAAACTCCATGTTTGGGTGCCACACCAATTAACACCAAAAAACATGATGGATCGAATTTCCATCTGCGAAGCCCTGGCCAAACGGAATGAAATCGACTTATTTCTTCAGCGGATGGTGACTGGGGATGAGAAATGGGTCACATACGACAATATTGTGCGAAAACGATCGTGGTCAAGGCGCGGTGAAGCAGCTCAAACAGTGATCAAACCCGGACTAACATCCAGGAAGGTTCTACTGTGTATTTGGTGGGACTGGAAAGGAATAATTTATTATGAGTTTCTTCCGTAGGGCCAAACACTAAATTTAGATATCTACTGTCAACGAATGGACCGTTTGAAGCTAGTGACAGACCAGAAACGGCCAGAATTGGTCAACAGAAGAGGTGTTGTGTTCCATCAGGATAACGCCAGGCCACACACGTCTGTAGTGACTCGCCAGGATCTCTGGGAGCTTGATTCGAAAGTTTTAAAGCATCCACCATATAGTCCGGACCTGGCACCAAACGATTACCACCTTTTTCTCGCATTGCAAAACTTCCAGAGTGATAAGAAATTGGGATCAAGAGAAGATTGTGAAAATCGATTACTAGAGTTTTTCGCCAATAAATGCCAAGACTTCTATGAGAGAGGTAATATGAAGCTACTTTTAAAATGGCAACAAATTATACAACAAAACGGTACATATTTGACCCAAATCGGACAATCCGAAGCATGTTAAATAAAATTTTGAATCTCATGCAAAAATAATGGATTTCTTTTTCCCCAACCTAATATATACACTTATCATATTATAATTTTTATTTATAATTCTGATACAATCGAGTCCCGAAAATTCGACACTAGATAACCCGGCAGTCCGGATAATTTGGTCACATCCGAATATGCAAATCCTATACCGAGCAAGACATTATGTCCGATATAGCAATTATTACTACAGTCATAGTGAATGAAAAAATGCCAGAAAATGATGAAGACGTTGACAATGAGGACCGCTCATTGCTTAGAAGTGCTCATGAACAATAATGTGACAACTCCAATTACAAAATTAGACAATCCATTCGAATACACAATTTACTACAAACACACTTAGAAGGTTTTTGAAAACACATCAGAAACAATTTTCCGTATGGAGTTAGGAATTATTATATGTGTAAAACTACTGCAAAAAAAAACCTCTTTTTAAAAAAAACAACTTTTTTGGAATTAGTAACTTTAAACACATTTCAGATTCATACATTTTATTCAGTTAAAGGCAAGAATATATAAATTTTTATATAAAATTTAAAAAAACTTGATGTGGAAAATAATTTGCATAATGTAACAATGATTTTTTCAGTATTTTTTTTAGCAAAACCTATTGAGGAATGTTTCTAAAAAAAAGCATTAATTGCATAATTATATATTAGTTTTATATTCATATTAATTAGCAACTGGACAAAAAAATATTTTTAAAATTTAAAATATTTATATCTTATCAAGCTTTTACAAATGATTGCTGCTTCCATTAAAACAGAACCTTAGAAAAATAAAAAATCAATGGTTGTATATAAGTCGCATTCATGCAACAAAATAAATACAAGTAGGAAAATAAAAAAAACATAAAAAAATATTGGATCTAAATAATTCTTAAGACCGAAAGAGAGAATCTAGTATTTCCTACGACACGTGAAAAAAAATTCTACTCCTATCAAATTGTTGCCACCGCGCCTTTAGTCCAGACCTATTCAGACAAATTAAATCAAGTTTTTCAGCGCCACAATTTCCATATCAAAAGCGATTTTTAAACAAATACAAATACACGCATTAAAAACCACTCTCATTCTATATATATACATTTTTATTTATTGCTTTTTTCCACCGTTTCCTTTGGCGATTTCTATTTGGCACATTTTTTCCCCATCCTTTTAATACGATCCGGCAACCCTGCGGTGGCTCGCTCTCAGCGCGCGCTAACAGCTTAATTGTTAGAGATGGTCGGGGGAAAATAAACCTCATTAACTGCAGCCATCGTGTTAAAATGTGAATAATTAATTCCGGTACTATGTCAGAACAAGAAAGTTTTAGTCCCCACCCCCTCTCTTCCGCAGTAATTAATGAAGGTGCGGGACCGTGTCACCAACACAAACAATTCTGACATAGAGACGATTGTTAATAAGTGGCAAAAAGGAGAAAAATTTCCGATGGCTCTGAGAAGAAAACGGCAAAATAAATCCCCCAGCGATGCGGAGGACAGTGGCGTGGAGCCAATTTATGGCACTGGACGGACGAGCAATTGAAACGGGGGCCGGCTGGGGAAATGAATCCTCAGTCGATTTTCAGTTGTGTTTTGCGAAAAAATATGCATTCATCAACTATTAAATATATGGTTCCAAAAGTGTTCATTTAGTACTACAGAATTGAATTTTTTATTTATGCACTAAATAAATAAAAACGAATGGTTTAAGAAGCTACAGTTCTTTTTTAATGGTTGTGATGCAGAATTAACCATATCCATTCATTCATGGAACACAAAATGCTGACATTTCCAATTTTTTCTGATCTACGTGAAATTCAGGTTAATATAATTTTAGATATTTCCTTTTAATCGTAGACGAAATGTTTGCAAAAAATTCATATAGCTTTTTGAGTTATTCAAAACTTAAATGTAAAAATTTTATATATATATATGTAATAAATCCCTCTAGCCTCCTTTTAATTAACTCTTTCAATAATATTTAAACAAACTTTAATTCTTTCGTTCAAAACTAACGCTCTAATCTTAATCGTAATCAACTTGTATCCGAAATCCCTGTTCCGCCCATTTTAACCAATCAGAGCTCTTATTACAAAGCAGTCACGCAATTGTCACTGCCGGTATATATAAAGCGAAAATCTTTTGTGATCGCTCTCTTTGTCTTTGTGTTTGTCATGTGAAATGTCGCTGCTGCTTGTTTCTTCTGTTACATGTGTCTGTTTCTCATGTTCTTACCAAATAGATGTGAAATATAAAGGTGATTGATTATCTACATTATGTGTGTGTAATTAATTAAGATTAACTAATTCTGAAGATGTTTTCCCTGAGACCTGGTATCCAAATACAACAACACTATTACATATATATATTTGTTGAAACATTTCAATTCCCCATACAATGAATTTGAGCATTTTTGAGAACCCTGTTCTCTTACAAACTTCGACATTTTAAGAAAATGTTTACTAATTTAAACTTTTATTGCTATTTTAAATGATTTCAATCAAACTAGAAAAGCATTTCTTTTCCGTAATATTGTTCTCCCGAAACTATCACTTTTCTTTTCTTCTGATATCGATCTAACTATACTTTTACTAGTTTAAAGGGGTAAAAGTTTACCTCAAAATGGGAATTTTAAAGCTCTTTCGAGATAAAATTTGTCTATACGTTTCTCTTTCACTTTTAAAATTTTAAAACACACACTTGACATTTCTAAAACAATTGTGATTTCATTTCTAGACTAGTTGGTTACTTCTTAGCAACCAAAAATATTTTGTTTTAACTGTAATCAACTATTGTACAAATAGACACCCTTTTACTTTGAATTAACGAGGCTGCTTGTTCTTTTAAGGAGAATACATCACATCTGAAAATCCTAGGAGAGATATGCAGTATTATGCTTTCCGTAAGGATCACATTTAGCGTGCATCAATCCTTCTATACGCGGGTCTTCAGTTACCAGGTCTAAAGCCCATGACTCGACAATGCAAGTCACAAGTTCACGACTTTGAACTTATTTATAAAACTTCTCAATCTAACGATAAATATTTTTATATATATATATATATATATATATATATATATATATATATATATATATATATAATATATAATACAGCAATAAAATTTAAGTTTCGATTTTTTATAGTTTGAGGAAAAGGTACAAAGATGCTCTTTTAACATTGCAGGTGTAATATGGACTCTTAGATCGGGAGATGGCAAACCAATGGCACGTACATGATAGAATATCAACAAATTTGCACTCCACCGTTCAAAATAACAAAGTTCACTGTGAAGTATTACGAACAAACGTGAGGAGATCGGTAGTGGTGGCGGGCTTTGATTCCAGACAAGCTTTGCTAATCCATTTAACCAATTTTCATTACCTACTGTAGTCATTATTTTCAGAGATGAATAACATTAAAGACTTCCTTAGAAACCTTTCGGCAGATAGCTCCAATTCAACATGCATTCTGCTAAAAGTAACATCTTACAATCCTAATATAGGTTATTTGTCATCTAATCTGCAACAACAGAAGTCACGCTAATGTTACTTATACATTTACTACTACACAGTACAAAATGTATTTTTTAGTAAATAAAGAGTTTTGAGAGTTGTTAGTATTTACTTTCATTACCTTCCCAATAATCACAAGCAAATTATTTGAAGGCACGTCTATACCACATTAAACATTTCTTTAGAAAAATGCACATTGATCCATAAAGGTTTGCCACCCCTGCCTTAGACCAAGGCCCAAATTTAGGAGACATTTTCGGAAAGAAAAGCACTCGAATCTATATCATTATACTCCGACTCAAAAAGGTACGTATTTTATAATACTATTCATTTCTGTATAAGGCAATCACTTTTTCTGGTATAAAATTGATACCATAATTCATTTCTGTATTGTAATGCTAATTAGGTTTTCAACTTTATATGTTCAGGTGAAAAAAAAATCCTTTTCTTTGAATGTTTTTCAATTTTAAAAATAGCTAATAAACAATACTTAAAAATACTTAAGAATTCATTAACGGTTCTTAATTCTTCTCTCACAACAAAAAATTAATAATTTTAGTTAACAATTTTCATTTAATTTAAATGAAAATCATATTTACTGTACTTAAAATACTATAAGATGCATCGTTACCACATATATACCATCCATGATTTAAAAAAAATCAACCAAATGCTCAAAAACTTGCATTAAAACGGAGGCATTTTAAGATATTTCTAGTATCATATATATATACTGTAAACAATCGTAATTAACTCGGTCTCCAACTTCCTCTAACTCACAGGTAAAATTGAGTCCTCATAGTGATTAAATCCTACGATGTGGAATCAATTAGTATCTGTTTGTAGTCAATTCGTAACCGATTTCCTCCTCTACAGGTAAGTTGATAATTAACCCTCAAAGTTGTCTCTACGTCTTTGCATTCAGTTAATGATCCTATGACCGAATAGTAGAGAGTGTCGTACTATGTTACACGCTAAACCGAAACGATCATCAGGTAGGAGGATGCTCGGTTATATGTCAACTGATTTGTGTGTGTGTGTGTGTGAATTAAATCTCGTTCTTGAAACGAAAACGACGTTTTAAGCGTTTCAAATCACTTTAATAGGTTTTGTAATGTTGTAGTGTTTTGATCATCACTTATATTTGAACAAACTGATAATTTGATATACAAATGATATAATAAAGATGAAGTTTAAATTGAGTTTAGGAAAACCAAACGGGTTCAGCAATTAATGTATGACAAGCACACAAAATTATATGTTTCACTTACTATATATAATAAAAGTAGGACAACGTAAATGAGGTATAGTTAATTTATAAATTATATTTATCGTATTTCTTTAAACAAAATACGAATGTAGCCAGTGGTGTAGCTTAAAAAAATAACTACATAATGTTTACAGAATTTGCAATTATTTAGCAAAAGGAATTTTTTTTAAAAGAGTATTTAAACAGGGGGTTTAATAATTGGCGAATTTTGATTTAAAAGTGCTGTTTTGTTTTTCAAACCATATTTAAAGGACTAAATTCATGACAGTTGCATGATAAAGGCAATCATGTGCTCTCCATTGAATTCAGAACTGACATTAGACTTATTGTTCTACTCGCTAAAATTTAGATAAACTTTCAACTTTGACGATTGGGTAAATATGTTCAAATATTAAGATTTCTTAAAAAGTTTTTCCAAAATTAAAAAAATCTTTTACACGTGTATTTTTAATTCAAATGTATTTTGTTCATCTATGTGTATTTTATTGTAGCCAAATGTGTACATTTTAAAGAAAGTTTCAGCAAAAATCAGAAATTGGCAACAGCGAAGCTCAAGAACTGATAGGCTGGCAACATGATTGTATTTATCATGTGACTATGATGTCACTTTAATTTATGAACTGATACACGGTTGAAGCCAGTAGCGCAAACAGGAATTTTTCAAAGGGATGGGGTCCGGGGTCCAAAGTCCACCATTCTTGTATCATGCTCCTTTTGATTTTGTCGATTTTCGGGAACAAAACACAGTAAAAAACTAATTATTGAATAAATAATTAGCATTAATTAATGAAATTAATCATTAATAGCAAATACTTAATTAAATTTTACGTACTATATACTTAGAATTATAATCAATCGGAAAAAACCAGTGGCGCACACAAGGGGGGTCCGGACCGGACCCTCCCTTGTATGCGCCACTGGTTGGAGCACATGACTACGATTGGCAAGAAATACGTGACTATCATGTGACAGCAATGGCACGAGAATATAATGAAACTGTTAGTTGGAAGCACGTGATTGCAGGTATCATGTGACTATGAGGTCACTTGAATTTATGATTTGATACACGGTTGAAGCACCAGACTATGATTGGTAAGAAATACGTGACTATCATGTGACACTGACGTCACGTGATTATAGTTGAATGTTTGGTTGGAAGCGCGTGATTGTAGGTATCGTGTGACTATGACATCACATAAATTTAGCTTATTACCTGATTACTTTGTACGACACAAGCAAATTAATTCCAGGCATCTAATTTGTAAGGTTTTCTTTCCAAAATTGCAAAAATTATTTATCAAAATAAACCTGAAAATACAATGATGCATTTTCTAACAAGGAGACGGAAAAATCTGATAAAATAAAAGAAAAACCTAACAAAAGGATAGGAAGTAAACAAAAATCAATTATCTATTTAATTAGGAATTCGCATTAAAAAAAACAATTTACGAGAGCACAGCAATGTAACGTTTAAAAAGATCTATTTGCCAAATACAGAATCGGAAACTTCTCCATTATTACACTCCCACACCCCATTAGATTCATTTTTATTTCCATCGAAACTAAGGACAACCTTTACAAATCAAAACAAGCCTTTTCTATATGAAGAGATCCTGCGATTGCACTGAATCGTACATAAGCTGATTGTAACCGATCAGTGTCGTACATTGATTTTTCCTTCCTGCTACAACGAAGAGACTCCTAAACGGAAAAGCAGGGTGAAAAGAACAAAATAAAGAAAAAGGAAATAAATAAACGAAAAAAGAGAGATCCCTCAGCTTCGTTTTCAAAAGGACTTGGTTAACTCTTCCCGGCAACGGAGCAGAACGTCTTTTCGCTTTTGCTCCAAAAGGGAGGAGGAAGAAAAGACAAAAGACTAGAGAGTGAACATCACAAACAATCTTTATGGTCGGATGACCACCTTAGCGCCCGGGCATTCGTCTGTCCTCTCAACAAACAGCACTAATGCGCGAGACAAAAGCAAGGTTCAGTGACGCGAACCCAGAAAAATTCCTCCCACACCCCCTGGTTGGCTTTTAGGGGGGAAGGATCCTGACGTCACCCCCTGAAAGCCCACGACCCTTTTTAAAAATGCTGCTGGAAAAGGGGGGATGAGCTGACCAAGATCATTTGCTTCCTGTTCACGAGATCATGAAATTTTTCCACAAAAACACCAGACAGAAGACAGGGTCCTGCCTCCCTTTCCAAGCACAATGCACGAGCTAATGTTTACAAAGAAAAAACAACAGGCTTAATTCAAAGACAATAGGAGCAGGCCTTGAAGAGGGAGTAACATACTTTACAGGCGGAACTCCATGTCATTATTATTTTTCAACGTGAGAGGAAAAATTTTGTTCGGGTATCGCGTCTAAAAGTTTCCACGGAAAAGACAAAAGGGGCCAGAATCTTCAGGGACATACGCTTTCTCAAAACAAAAGGAAGAGAATTTACGAAGGGAAGGGGCTATAGTTCTTGTGAATGTGGGCTGTTATTATTAGCAGCAATCAAAAGGAACTTGGAATGATTGGATCTGTCAAGACTTTTCACGACTTTGTCCTCTTTGAAAAAGACGATTTACCGATTCTTGAAACAAAGGGCAAAAAATAAATAGACCCCCATTTCAATAAGAAAACTGCTATCACTCTCTGTGTCGAAATCGCATGCTTCTGTATTTTTGAAGTTATAGGATTCTTTTGGCATAATTAGATGCAATTAAAGAATGATATTGTTTGGAGACAATTGTTTTAATGACCACAATAAGATTGTCCTTTTTAAATATATGAATGCCCTAATTTTTACCTACAGCTGTATGTGAATTGTGCAAAACATAATTAAAGTTAATAATTTCAATTCGATAATTTCAATGTTCGTACCATTAGTGGTATTTTTAAAAGAAACATAATATACAAGTTCCATTTTAAGCACTTCTAGTTTATTACTATGCTATAAACTAATTTAATCACTTCATAGAAAATAAGAAGCATAAAGAACAGAGAAAATGGTACGAGTTTTCTCTTTATGTAACTTTCATCTGCAAATTGTACAATTAATAAGACGCCACTTTTAAATTAGACTTGCTCTTTCCAAATGCATTCTCCAATTTATAATCTAATCTATTCACTACACACAGCTGCGGTTCTTAAACTTTCGATTCCCCTTGTATATCAGGGTGACGTCGCGGACCCCCAAGATTTTCAACATCTATCCCCGACTTAATATTCTTGATGAAAATACAAGTTCTAGTAGAATTTCTTCATTGGGGAACTATTTAGTAATTTAGTCTTAGAGTGGTACATATTCAATTTTTCAACAAGGCCTTTCAGAGTCTGTAAAAGAGAAAAAGCTCAACGTTACATGAGAAACTCCAAGGACCCCAGGGGGTCCGCGGACCACAGTTGCTCTACAGAATAATACAACATAAGTATTAAATACACAGTGGCGTACGTAGGGTTTGGCGAGGGGGTCACAAAGTTTTAATATTATTATAGCTATTGATCCTCTCGGCGTTCCGTCTACATGTTTTTTAATGTAACCCCCCCATAAGAGAGTGTGTATGCCACTGTAAATACACAAACAATCAGAAGGATAAAAAAAATTACCAAAAGTCAAAATGTTAGAAAAAGTTAGTTATAACGTGGCAAAAAATATTTAAAAAATCTGGCTCTTGATTCCACTGACGCATAATTAATTGTTAAAAAGTACTAATATGTAAAAATTAACCATTCCTCATTAAATTAGTCTTCCGAATTTAATTATTGCAAAAGATTAATCGAAAACTTAAAAATTACAGTTCCCGGACACCCTATGTATACTTAGCGCTCGTTGTAACTGCTGATTACAAGTGATGAGTCTTTCCTAAACGCGGTCAAATCGAGAGAAACATAAATCGTAAATTTCTGTTCCAGTCTGCAGCGCACAACTTGACATTTATTACAGCGTAATATATTAGATTCTGGACCCAACGGGGAAAATAATTAACCGCGCTCCTATTCAAGCGCAGCGATGAGTCATATTAATAACTGACTATCAATACATTCGCAAAACCTAAATTAAACACCAGCCGTTCCTGCGGTGTGACCTCGCCACGGCAATTCCCACAATTGTCGCCAATAACCCAGGTAACTGGGCATTACAGGATGCTCTCATTAACCTCTTAACTTCCCCAGGACAGGCTTTCATGAGTAATTTCCGGTCTCTTCTGTGCTTGGAAAGGGGCCTTCTGATTGGACCATCATCAGGTAATTACCAGGCTTCCTGCTAAAAAGGTTGGGAACGCGTGATGTGCAGTTGGCAGGTCGACCTGCACCGTGGTTAGAGGTGACCTTCAGGCTCGATGATGGCGTCACCCAATTTAGAAGAAGTAGTTGGCCTAATAAAGGAATGATAGAAAGTGGACAGGCTTGGCGGGATTATCGCTAGCATACTCTTCAAGCCGCAGAGCTCAGTTACAATGTAACAAAAAGTGTATTTCATAGAATAGGTTTCGGAACTTTGAGATGACAAAATAAAGTGCATTCATTATTTAAAAAGTGGACTCCTAAACCATGATACATTTTTAAGAAAATGAGTATACTTCAAGCTGCCTAAAATACAACTGTTTAAATCAAGGTTTTTCATGTCGGCAATATAAAGTCCAATAAAGAAAACAATTACGACTACCATCTGTATTTCTTGGTTAAAATCTAGTGATTTGTGTTTTAAAACGCGTGAGAGAGGAGAGATGCTCAAATAAATAATTTTATCACAATTTGTATATAGAAGTTTTTAAATTTAAGAAACAACAAAAACATCGGAAAAGGGAAACAAATTCGAAAACTTGGAATTATCGATGAAATTTTGCAACGAATAATCAAACTTCAAGAAGGGAAAAAAACAACTGAGCATTTGAAACATTTAAAAGTTATTCTAATAAAAAAACAAAAAACAAATACAATAAGTTATATATAAAAAATACGTAATCAATTTTAGAATCAATCATTTCAAAAGTTATTTTCTGACATTTTATCGAAGTAAAAACCTTAAGCGAAATCCAGCGTCACTTGACCAAAGCAGTGGTTCTTAAACTGTGGTCCGCGGACCCCCAAGGTGTCCCCAGCGCCTCTTTACGGAATTCGTGAAGGTTTTAAATGTAATTGAGGCTGCAGATTTAAAAATTTCACCTGATTTAACAGCACTTTTAAAGAAATGCAATATTATCCTTCTCATTAAAATTTTTAATTAATACAGTCAAGAATTTTTATATAATTTTAAATTTGTATTTTGTTATATTTTTATAATTAGATGTTAACTGTTTTCTTAAAGGAAAACAAAGTCTGTAAAAGTAGCAGAGGCCGCCTTAGGATTATTGAGGAGCTTTAAACCACTTAGCCATGTGTTGGGAGTCAGGGAGAGGGGTGTTCAAAATCTTGGGGGGTCGACGTAGCCAGGATGATACATAATGGGGACCGTGTCGATCGAAAGTTTAAAAACTTTCATTAAGCATTAAAAACTTTTCATTCACTCCTAATTATAACCACAACAACTACGGGAAAGAAAATTCTCAATAAAAATGGCACGTATGGAAAATTAAATTTAAAAAATTGCAATAACAAGTAGTAAAGTAATTTTACAACACACCACAAATATCATGACACACTACTTTACGTGTTCAAATAGGGAAAAAGTCGTTAACCTGCTAAGATTTTTTTTTAAAAAAACCAGCGATATCCAAACATTTTACAGGAGCCAAAAAGGGTCTACAAATCTTTTCTGGCACCTTTACCATCAAAATCTAGGACGTCTGTAATTGTTTATCACCGGTAAAAACAAAGATTTAAAAACTATTTTCTGCCTGTAACTGGCGGGATCCAAAATTTATGGCCAAACTCTGCGGAATAAGTGCTTCGGCGATTTTATCTGACGCCAAAAAAGATTTGCAACCCTATGGTAAATAACTTTTTTATCCTTTCTTACCCCCTCCCATATGCCAGTAACCACTCCAGCCATCTTTGTACCTCGTCAAAGTACGTTTTTATGGGTCCTAATGAATCAACAAGAGACGTCTTCATTTAGACCTGACAATTTTTATTCTATCTTAATCTACACCGGAAACCCTGTGAACAGACGTGACACAAAACTATCTGAGTCATAAGGGAATAAACGAGTTTTCACTTACAGAAAAGGTCTTCGTTTTTTAGTTTGTTTATTTTTTTTATATTGAGACGGACGGCCATTGGCTAAGATAAGAGAGAGGAGGAGGCTTGTGTTTTTTTTTCATTGTTTTGTTTCGAGCGTTAAGTAACAGATTAGTTCTTATGACTTGAAATGGTTTGCGAAAGATAAACGTATCATTGATTGCATAATTTGCAGTGTTTCATGGTCTTTCTTTTACGACTAAAATATTCCGTATGTAGTTTTTCTTCATTGCGGTGCACACATGCATCCAATAATGCCTAGATGTAATAAATAAAATACTCAGCAAAATAACGTAATTACTGGGAAGATAAATTTATTAAGACAACACAAATGGCAAGAAAAAAAAAAATTCCCACAATTTTTATAAATGAATAAGATAACTTCGATGAAAAACAACATTTATAAAGAATACACTATTCCTAAGGTGACCATTTTTTTTTACAATGAAAAGAAGGACGAAATATTCAAGAAAAAAATTACAACTTAAATACAGGAAACGTTTTATTAATGCAAACAAAAATACGCTAATTACGTTTACATTCTTTTTAATTATCTTAAAAGTATTTTTCCATTGAATGATTTTTTTTTCGTCAATATATCATATACTAATATATCGGAAAGTTCGAGCAAAAAATATCCTTCGTACTGAATTTTACGGTAAACACTGTAGCTAAAATATTAACATTCAATTTTGATTTCTCACTGGTCACTTCACAAAAATCATTACCAACAGAAAAAGACTCTTTCAACTGGTGCATTAGTTCCAGGGCAGCACAACGTAAATTCAACAAGAATAATAACATTTTCATATGGAATTTTCATTTCTGAATGGTTTAAATACTTTCACCCATAGTTTACCATATGTTGATTTTCCAATTGTGTTCTAATTTATTAGAATTTAAATGTACATTCAGTCTTCTTTCTACTTCAAACAGACAATTGTCATCGCTTTTAATATCAGGCATCTCTTTCGATAAAAACTCAACATAATTTTCTATATCTGCCCACTTTACTTGAGACAAAGTCAAAAAATACCATTGCAAACTGTTATTTCCTGTGATATTTGTTTCAAACCAGTCTTCGCCATATTGGAAATATGTTTGGTTCATCTCTTAATACAGAGATTAACACATCAGTTTTTAAAATATTGAAAAGGAGGACACTTTTTGAGGAAGGACAGAACCTATAAAAGGAGGACGATTTGTCACCTTACTATTCCCCACCAGTACCGAATTACTCATTAGACAGAGTAGGCGATAGCCTATGGGCCCCACGCTTTTTATGGACGCCAAAAAATTACGAAAACCAAATATTTAGCTATTTTTTTTATTGCAAGATTTAGTTTTTTATTAAAGATCCTATAATAAATAATTATTGTTCAGTTATACATTTTTAATTTGCTGATAATTTGTCATTTTATTTGTGTAATGAAATATATTCCTAAAATGCTGTGTAATAAAATTATTAGGCACAGGGCCCGAAAATTCGACTGCCTAGGAGGTCTCCCCATGTCGTTTAATCCAACACTGCTCCCCACCCCTTTTGAGCATGAAAACTTAAAAAGCAATAAATCGTTTTTAGTACTAAAGAGATTTTTAAAAAGTGAATTAACACTATGTAAGTTAATTTTTCAATCCCAAAATAAATGAATTATACGTATTCCTCCAATATATGCAATAATTTAAGAAAATTATGGGATCTAAAATTAATTATAATTTTATAATTTAATGTTGAAAATTACACAACGTATGAAAAGAAAAAAACTAAAAGCATTTACATTTAGATTAAACAACAAATAAACAATTTACTTTTAAGAAAATGTGCTATTTTAAAAATAATTCCTATAAAAAATAATTTAATAAATCAATTCTAGGCATACGTATCACAATTTTTATTATAGGAGAAATAAATTCTTCAAGAGACATCTTAATAGTACTTAATTTAGAGAAAGTTCACATCTTTTGTTGATTCTAATCATTAAAATATTACATAAAATATTTTTTACAGCTAATGTCACTCAAGTTTTTAACATTTAAATTATAATCTGTATTCAAATTAGTGCACGCCGATTTTGCGTGTTGTGTTTAAAATTAAACATGCATACATTTATACATAAGTATTGCCCTTTTAAGGTACACAATATTTGCCATTATATGCAATCATTTTTACTAAGTGTTTTAAAAGAACAATTTGAAAAGTATTACAACTTAATATTCAGATAAACATAAGCTTCTAATTTATCTTGCATAAAACAAAAAATTTACCTGCATAATAAAAACACACATTTTACATTTATACAGTAGATTCATTTTACGCACGTGTACTGAAGCATTTTCTCTCAAAATAATTAGAAATTCTTTTAATTTTGTTTCTCTGCAAAGCAAGACTTTGTGATAATGTAAAGCAAAGTATTCTTATCAAAAATAGACGAAAATAAAAATTACATATAAAATACTACAAGTGAGAAATTAAGACACAGAGTTAAGAAAAAGACCTCCCCCAAATTCTAACTGTAACAAAATACGAGATTTATATTATAATTTCAAATATATGCCCTATTTAATTTGTCTTAAATATTTCTTTCGTTAATTAGTAAATAAATAGCAATTCAAAAGTATTTTAAAAATACAAATATTTTTTGAACATCGAAATCCCAACAAATACCAAACACTGTCTACAAAAAAAAAGTAACCTAAACTTACAAAATTGAATAATGTATTAGTTAATACAAATGCCACACAAAAACACAATGCGTCGGCCAATAGGCTTTTGGCGAGGCTTAAAAAGCAACATCCAATAAAATCACCTGAGCATAGCTTTGCGTGACTAGGCCACAACCTTTCCATCCCTCTGTAAGCTAATGGCGATGTGAAAGTCTTGCGTAAAATTTTGCCAATAACACATGCCACTTAGAATATTAAACAGCAGTATATGTAATAGAATCCACTATGCAGCAAACATTAAGTGAAATACATGTTAGGTAAATAAATTTATATAAAATTAATACATGATGTATCCATTACGAGCCAACTTACACCTTTATTGGTTGGTTAAACATTATGTACCTTGCCAATATCGTTTGTCAACGTGCACAGGTAATCTGTTTAATATGGTTTCCATTTGCTACTTTTACCACAAATAGGAGTAACCCAGCCTACGTTTCAGACATTGCGTTAGCAAATCAACAACTAAGAAAGGTGTACTGCAAAAAAGTAGAACAGGTAACTCCCCGTGTTTTGATTGGATATCTTATCACAGGTAGGAGTTAACTTTACTTTTCAAGAATAAACACAATAAAAATGAGCGTGAAATGAACTCATGATGAAAAAATAAAAGCCAATTTAGGTTTTTATTAATTAATTAAGTATTAATGTGCAAAAATACAATTCGTCAACCTTCACAGGTAATTCGTTTCACCTGGTTTCCATTGGCTGCTTTATCACAAATGGGAGTAGGCCAGCTTAGGTTGTCAGGTAGGTTGCGAGGCACTGCAAGAGCAACTCGATAGATAACAAAGGTGAGCGTCAACAGGTAGAACAGGTAACTCCCTGTGTTTTGATTGGATATTTTATCACAGGTAGGTGTTAACCTTACTTCACGGATGAGTTCTATGAAGGAAATGAACGAATCACGGTTTACTTTGCTATTATGATTTCCTTCATTTAAGAGTTTAACTTCATAACAATAAATTCAACGCATATTCAATGTAATATGAATAATTATTCCATTTTTTGCATTTGTGAGAGAATGAATAGATATATTGTGGATACTTATTAATAAGCAACGGATATTTTTTTAAAAAAAAAATCTGAAGATGAAGCTTTAAAATTTTTAATAAATACATCAAACTGAAAAAATAGTTTTTTTTAAGTGGATAACACTGATTTTTAAATGCATTGATCACTTAATTTGTGTAATTTTTCCTACATTCTACATGACTTTTAAATATTGATATAGCTACAATTGCTTAAATAGCTATCTCGCACTATTTAAAAGGATTAAAAAATTATATAATATAACAGTATTATAAAAAATTATTTTACTTTAATTAAAAATTAAAAATATTACTTTCAATACTTGTTACGCAAAAATATAAACAACAAATTTAACACAAAAAAAAAAACCACAACTGTAAGAAAATTTGTTTTTACCACTGAAATATATACAAAATCTTAATACGCAAAAGTCAATAAAATTTTTCATCCTTTAAATAACCCACAGTAAAACACATAAAAATAATTCATTACACACTTTTATTCCCTGTCTATTTATGCAAAATCTTCCATCATATTTATAAATACAAAAACAATAAAAAATGCCCCTACTTCCTCTCTTTTGTATGATGGATATTCAAAACAAACAGAACAAAGAAAAAAAAAAAAAAACAAGAATTGCGACAGATAGAAGCAATCACTTTCTCCGACGAAGACACTCACGAAACTCCATTCGCATTTAAAATATTTCTGGAAATTTGTGACGCTTGTCTACAGTTGCGTAAACACTCAAAAACACGAACAAATCGCTCTTCACTGACTGATTGCGTCTTCAGGGTTGTTTCCACACATTTTAATCTATCAAAGGGAGAAGAGATTCTGATGTCAACCCCTCCAGTCTTTGTAAAAAATGCAAAACACATCCTTTTAGCCCAAACCCCTTTCTCTGCAGCATAGAAGAAAACTGATGTCCTGTGCTCCACCAAGGTAGGCCTATTTGCAATTGAATCTAGCTGATGTCATCCTCCCTCCCTCCAATCCTTCCCGCACGAGGAATGTCATACCATTAAGGAAATTTGCTTCGCCTTTGTCTCCAGGGCTTCGACATAAATCATACGTAAGAAGAAATTTCGTGAAAGTCAAATGGTAATAGATTGCAACCATTGCTGAAGTTTGGTTATGGATCGGAAGCAATTACGATGCTTCTCTCTTTGGGGTATTTGATTGAAAAAAGTATTTCAAGATATCTAAGAGGAGCCTCCTTCAAATTTCCATATGCTAAATAAGGAAACAAAATGCAGGCACTTTTTAAAGCTGCTGACGCCATAAATATAAATACAAGATTGGTCGACATGTTGCACTATTTTTTTCAAAAAATACTACAGTTTCTTTTGAGCATCGTTGGTTCTAAGATATTTAACAACAGCAAAAAAATTTGGGGTTTTAAATACTTTGGGAAAACCCCCCTAAGGGGACCGTTTTTTTGATTATGCGTGACTGAGGTGTAGGGTTTGAAAAAGGGAAAAGACATTTTAAATTCTTAAAATGACTTTATTAAAAATGAAACTTAAGTGTCTAACAATTTAGATAAAATTATTTATGCGAGAATCCCCCCCAAAGAAAAAACACACGGGGAAAATAGTTAAAACCGAATCGCGTAACGGACCACTATCAATACTTAATCCCCTACTCTCACTTCTAAAAATTTTTACAAGTCCTTTAAAATCAAAAAAAACAATCCCACCAATCCCAATTTTTTGTTTCCCAAACTTATGAAAGGGGTCTGGGGCGCGTGCAATGGTATGCCCCCTTGACCTAATTGGGAATCTTCAAGGTAACTTCAAAAATTTTGGGTGTCAATTCACGCTTTTATCACTTTTTTAAAACATAACACTCCCCCAAATTGCCATTCGACCTTTCTGGGAAAATTTGTTATTTAAAAAACTATCTTATTTGCATTTCCTCTTCACATTTTTTCTTGGGTTTTTTTGGGGAAAAGAAAGGGATTAATCTTGGCCCCCAAAAACCCCGAGTTTATTTTTAAAAAAGAAAAAGGCCCCTCCCCTACTTCCCACTAAATTTTTCTAAAAAATATTTATTTCTTTATAGGCTTTTAAAAACCCCCATATATACATTGCCAGAACGTATCAAAAATTTTCACTTATTTAGATGATTGTCGAAACTTTTACTGGGGAAGCGATATAGACTGATAACCCGCAGAAAGATTAACAAGATTAGTAAATACAGATGCTTCTTTTTCTTCTCATTTTTAAAGTGATAAACACAATTAAAAAACGTTCATAAAAAATTGGCGATAAAAAAGATTATTGAATCAATTACGGATTAAATAAATAGACTGAACTAAAAATTAGATATTTGTGTGATTTTCCAAAATCATTTGAATGTTTTACAATAAATTTAGAGATTAAATGTTGCGATGATGACTTTATTAGATTTTTTATGTAGTTCACAGTATATTTAGATATGGATGGGGAGAGATCCCAAAATTTAAATTTAAAAAAATTCATCCGGGTTTTTGGGGTTTCGTAAAATAATTTTCTAATATATTTGAGAATAGAAAATCGTCCGAAATTAATTTTACAGTAAGATGAACCACTTCTTTCCACTTTTCTATCTACATTAATTTATTAAAAGGGGAAATTCCCCAATTTGAATGAAATGTAAACCGCGCTTCAAAAACCATAACTTCGAATCCGTACAAAAAGAAAATTCTGCAATAATAAAAAAAATTGAATGATATATGTCACATTAGTTGAAAGCAAGCTGTTTTTTCGGGGTCATTCTTAAAATGTTAATGTGTTCATATAGCTGATTAGTTACTCCTAGAATTTCAAAAAACATGATACATGGCGGGGAAAAGCGGTTTGTCGCGAGGCTTCTTAAAGTTAACAAGGGATATTGTGGCATGGTGGCTACTGATGTTGTAAGGTCGGGATCAAGTCCCTATCTCGCGAGTACAGCATCCTCGGAATTTGATAATCAAACTTTGGGGGGATAGGTTACCAAAGACTATAATTTTTAAACTCATTTTTTTTAAAAAAAACTTCCCCAAGTAGTGAAACCCTCATCCAAATCACATGATGAACTAAATTGAAGTTACGATGAATTTTTTCCTTCAAGATAAAACTTCCACTGATGTTCAACGCATTAAGTTTTTAAAACGATTTGGGAATAATTCACTTTTAAATTCAAAAGAAAAAAAAATCATAAGCTTTTAAGATTCACAAAAATAATGACAAATAAAATATATATAAAAAATTTTAAGTTTATATACAAGTTATAATGCTAAAAATCATGAGAGAAATGTTACAAAATTATTTATCCATATTTATCTATGCCGATATCAGCCACAGAAAAATATCACGAAAAACTTTATTTTATTTAATATTTCTTGTGGGAAAATCTTTCTTTCTGCATTATTTTATGAAGTATAATATATATCTCTAATAAGTAAATATAATTACTTAAAAATGTTTAAATAAGTTTTTTTTGGTGTGAAATAAAAAAAAAATTCATAATTGGAAAAAAAAATAAACTCTTGAAAATATTACAGTATATCACTAACTCTCTCACATGGTTTCATTGTCATGCTTCTCTGGGTGGTATTTGATTTCATGCAAACACATTTTGGTTCAGAATACATATTTTAGAAGCGTAGTAACGTTATGCAAATAACCAAATCAACTAACGATTCGTAAAAGGAAAAAAAATCGAATAGTTTTCCAAAATTACCAGAAGAGACAAACTGGACGAAATCGAGCATACTAAAACAACACTTTCTCATTCATGGGGAGATTTTGACCCTTCTTTGTATTCCAAAAATTTGGGGGTTTTTTGTAGGTGACTGCAAAAAAAATGACATCGCGATAAAAAAAATTCCTGACAGTGAGAAAATAAATAAAAAAAAGAAAGAGTTAAAAAAATAAGGGTAGATAAGAATAAAAAAATGCCATTTTTTATCACTGAAAGAATGTGGCCGGGGTTGCTCACAAGAATGAGACGGGTGGAAACGGATTGAAAGAGAGAGAGAGAGAGGGAAAAAAAGAGGTAATGTCCACAGTAATTCTACACTCTATATCTCCGTTCTTATTTTTCAAACGACCTCCCATCTTCAATTGATTCCTTCTTCCACAACCGGCGATTGTAAAAAAAGAAAAAGGAAGGAAGGAAAAAAATAGAGAAATCTCCTTTCATTTATTTTATTTTCACTTATTTATCCTCCTCTGCTCAGTTAATTGGGAAGAGATAGTTTATGGGTTTGCCTGACCCCCGAGATGGGATTTACTTCCAAGAATGTTCCAACCCGGGCGGGTGGGGCCGGGGCTTTTTTATTTAACAGTTGGTGCGCATTTCACCTTCTGGAGAACATTCATCAACCTCCTTTTCTCTCCAGGGACATTTTTACTTAATATCCTTTGCTTCCCAGAAAAATATATAGAGGGAACTTTTTCCCTAACCGTGATTATTTTTTTTTTTGTACTTCACTTCGTTATCAAGTTTCCCACTCGCAGGCTTTTTCGAACCCAATTACTTCCGATATTAAAGGTTTAACGGTATTGATTTACTTAATAAAGAAAAACATAATTTGTATGGGTTAACATGCAAAAAGAAAGGATAAATTATCAAGAGGGGAAATTAGTTTCGACTAAACTAATTGAAGCTTTTAAAGGGATTATTCTTGCACAGATGAGAAGCACTCAAGTGTAATTTAATGCATCCATTTTAATTTTTTTTTTTCTTGTTCTTTTTTGTTAAATATTAAATAATTGAGAGAGAAAAGTAGAAATTTAATTTTATTACTCTACAGCAGTGGTCTGACTTCAAACTTTTTCTTGGCCGCGGTAGCCGAGTGGTATAGGTATCGGATCGTTGTCTTGTCCGAGTTCGAGCCCGGGACCCTGGGAAAACCCGCCGTGTAGGGCGCGATGACGTTGAATCTGTCGACAGCTGAAACGTCCTCCCGTTGGTGTGGTGGTAGTTGGAGAGGGGGTGCCAGCTTTAGGTGTCGTCCACGTCACTGACCATGGTTCCCAAAATTTCGTAGTCCGCCAAAAGCCCCTCAGTACGAACAGAGTGGCGTTAATATTCAATCAATCAAACTTTTTCAACTTACGGAACCTTAGAACCATAAAGTGATTTTCTTTCGTTGTGAACCCCTTTCCACACACATTTTAAAGAATATATCTTAAAATAATATTTAAAGTAGATCAACATGTTATAGGTGCTTTATTGAAAGACAATTTTAAAAATTACTGCATTTTTATTTAAAAATTTTAATATACAATTTTATATAATTTACTCATTACAAAAATATTAATTTGTGATCCAGTCACTTACCCATGCATTTTATTTAGTAATTGGGATGCGTGCTTGCAATTTCTTGCACAAACTGTCTAGGTCTGTTGAAAAATTATCTGCAGTCACATTTCATATTCTGCATTTAATATATATATATATATACACACACATTTCTTTTCGTAGCTACTCACATTGAGAAGTATTTTTCACTTAAATTGATTGTTTTGGATGGCATTAAAATTTTCTAGCTGTGTGAGTAATTTTATGTATTTTGCATGAATTTTCGACCTAAAATTTACTAACTGTTCTTGTTTAAAGTTAAGATTTTAACTTCAAATATGTTGATAAGTTGTTTCCTATTCTTCATTATCGGTGTTTATTTCCACAAATGAAAAAAAGGTGCATTTTCCATTAGAAAACTATTTAGTTTTGTGCACTGGCGTAGCTAGATCTGATAGGGCACCGTATCGAAATTACTTCGGGGCCCTTTTTTAGATATGGGAGCCCAGTTAGTGGGACTGTAGTTACACATGTTGGGGCCCCTGTAGCTTGGGGGCCCCATATCATTGATACGGCTGATACGGTGGCAGCTACGCCCCTGGTTTTGTGGTTAGACTTATTTAGTGTTGCGGTCCTCATCCATTCTGATAACGTAGCTTTCCCATTTATATAAATCGTTCTATTTAAATGAAGGTAACGCGCTGTCGGATTCTTTATACGAGTGATAGATTTCTAAATTTGATCTTCGCCACTTGCCATTTTCTTGAATCCCTCCAAAAATAATTTTTAAAATCTTCCTTTCGCGTAGATACTTAGTAAATTATATTAAAAAATTTTAATAACAAACTTATAATACTCTTTTAAAAATGTCCTAACATAAAGGAACTATAACATGTGTTGATATTCTTTCAATATTTTACTAAGATATGTTCTTCTAAGGGTGGAATGGGATTTCCCGAAAACAAATTAATAGTTTTAAGGGTTCTGTGAGTCGAAACAGTTTGAAGACCACTGTTTTAAACTAATACACTTAACTTTTCTTTTTTCAAAAACCATATTTTAAAAATTGCCCGCAATTTTTAAAATTTGAGGGTAAAAAGTTTAAATTTATATACAACTAAAACTGCTTAAAAGTTGAAAAATTTAACTTCAACATCTGTTACTGATCATCTATTTCAAAATGCATAAACTGATACTAATTATTTTTTCAAGGTATAAACCAATATACATTTAGAAATATACGAGGATTGGGCAAAAGTCATGGCAACTGTTTTTTTTTAAAATACCAGTCCGGTTGGAAAATGTGACATATACAGACGAAAGGAACAGCTGTTAACTACATGTGTGGACAATGAATAGCATTGAAATATCGTAACATGCTAATTTATTACGGTAGTATATATACAGGGCAATATGGTCTTCAAGGTGCAAAAGAATGACAACACAGTACACCCACCGTGCTACTGTACGGTACGGTACTGCAAGGCAATGTTTCCAAGGGCTTACACTAATTCACTATGATATTCCATCCCACTTTTCCCTCGGAGAACGGCTATTTTGATGTAAGAACGCTGCTCAACACGGGTTACTTCCATCACACGACACTCACCAACAGACTGATTTTACAACCCTCGCTGCGCTACTACCAGCTATCACAAAGCCACCTGTTCTTTTGTGCACACACTATGCCTGCTGAACTTCCACACGACACATATACGTTTGTGATCCATTCACATATATACAAGAAAAAAAATAGTTGCCATGACTTATGCCCCAACCCTCGTATTAATTTTCTGTGTCAATCAAAAACAATTGCTCAGATAGAATATTTCTTAAAACTACCAGCATACACTGCAATGTAGTTTATTGCAAAAGTAGATGATTAATGACATCCATAAAACGGTTTCGTCATTTTCTCTTCAAAACACGAGAACTTCATATATCAATTTGAAATTAGATTAATCGTGAGGAACTTGAATGCTTGTTATGACCTTCACTACAAAAAACAAACATTTTCTTCAAGAATATTTTCAGTATAAAATACAAAACATTGTAGCGAGTCAACAGTCAATTGCGAAGGTAACTTGGGACAACTTAATAATAAGTCAATTCAATTTACCCTTTGCAAAGCCATTAATAAGTTAAAAGAAAGTTTTGGGTAAACTTGATTAAACTCAATCGGTAAATCGTCGAACAATTTGTCGAGTCCTGCCGTGTTCATCGGGATTTCTTATACTGAAACAGATCTCGGTCAAGATCTAAAATAGGGAAAAGAAAAAAAAAAGAAAGAATGTTTTTGAAGAAACTTTCCAGACATAAGATGGTGTTATAAAGGGCGCAAGGGTCGATAGCGAACTCATCAGTGTTCCATCAACAGATTCCCAGACAAACAACTCCTGGTCGTTTTCTAGATGGTTCGGTACATTTATCCAGAAGAAAAATACTTTCCGGATCCACTTTACACACTTAACTCCTGGTTCGCCTCATCCAATCCGATTCACCATTGTTCTTTCTCGAAAGAACATCGTTCTAGATATTTGCTTCGATCTGTTTCTCAGTCCTCCCCCACCTCTAAATTCGATACCATCGTTAAGACACAGCAAGAGGAAGGGGCCTCGTAAAACGCCACTCACTACTTTGTACGGCTACACCACACACTTGTATAAAAATGTACCCCAGTGCCTCTCCAGGGATACTTGTCGTGGTCGTCTGACAGACTAGAAATCTTCACTTACATTCCGACTCCCCTCATTTTTTTTTTCTAGTACGAATACTAGGGATAGCAAGGGAAAACGGTAAATGTGTTTTCCGTGTTTTCCACCTGGCCACCAACAGTACAGCCGTAATGCCGGGATGGGTAGGTGAGGGTGGAATTCGATTCCTCGAACCAGTTCGGTATGCCTCTGCCAATCGAGACTTTTAATGCTTTTGCATGATCTCAGAGTAGCCGTTTACATTTTTTCTGCCTTATAAATTTCTCTCTTTTGTTTTGTTGTGTTGGTTGTCTTAAATCGGTAAATACATTCCTTACTGTATGAGGGGTTGTTCACATACTGCACTACCTGAACAATGGATTGCATACCTTCAATTCACAAAGTGAAAAGATATTCATACATCAGAAGTCAAATCGAAAAATTAAGATTTATATAAGTCTTTTTTTATAGAATAAATGGATAATTAGTTAATAGCATACGAAAGTTCATTAGTGAGTGGTTTACATAATTAAATTGTTATATTTTAAATGTAAACGAAGCTGTAACTAAGTGCTACATTACGACTGTAAGTACTCTTCCAATATATCTACATTTTGAAAGATGAGGTAAAAAGATGGCCCCTCCCCCTTTCCAACTAATATGCCGAATTTCCAATATTATAGAAATCCAGGGAATTTTAATAAAAAATTTAGAATTCACAAGGTATAACTTTTGCTCTGTTAAATGTACAATGGTTTTGCTGGAAGATGATGCTAATGTTATTCCTTTGTAACATGCCGAAAGATTAACTGTCAACTATTTAACACTTTTCCATTCCTTGTGATACGTTTTTACAGCATTACAAAATAATGTTTTTTATACTATCACAGACAGATGTCAGAATTTCATCATTATATGTGTGGGTGGTGAGGAAGGGACAATCATCATCATAATGCTTCTAAAACCCTACAAATAAAAACAGATATCAACGAGAAACACCAATCAGATTACTAAGATACGCTTAGTAATGTTAAAGTGGTGTATCTTGTAACGCTCATATTGCACGCATGTTTCACATATTGTCACTCCATGTCACTCTCACAAAACAAAAATTTTTCAATGGAATGCAACAAAACAATGTTTTCGAATTTATGTTGTCAATCTCATCAAATGAAATATTAAGATTGAGTGTGGCTTGCGTATCCTTTAAAAGGTCTCTACGTATACCCAGGAATGTTTTAAGACATGGACAATCTCATCTGGGTCCAGGGCCTCGCCCTCGAAGTGGGATAAGGCCTCGTTTTCGACTTGGCCTTAAAAAAATTTTAATCATCAAATGTACTACCACTTATTCCCAGACATATTCTCAGAAAAAATGGGAGTTCCAAACCACATGCTAATTGGTAACAGTGACAAAACTACATTATAATGTTACGACCATCATCTGTGTTTAGGTTTAGGTTGAGTCGTTTTGTGCCTAATTTAGTAAGATTAAAAATCACGCACATTTACTTGTTATGTTACCGTTTGTGCTAGTATTTGACAACGTATGCTATATTCAGGAACGTCTTAAAAGACTTCTTGAGGCCCTGGGCCTCTACACAAATGTAGGCCCCAACTATGACCCTTAAAAGTAGACAGTAAATAGCATACTTTGTCAAATATCTATACAAAGAATAACCTAAAATAAATAAATATGCAGGATTTAAAATCGCACAATCCGGGTCAACTGACTGCTGTCTTTTGACTGAATAAGCAATGATGGTGCATGGTGGTAAGCTTAGGCCTGTACGTGGACGGCGGTCATCACATGTAGCCAGTTGACATATTGTCCGAAATTCCCAGTTTTTCGGAGAATACAACGGGAAATAACATTGGACCGTCAAAATTATTCGAGTTGTGATCTTAATAAGGTTGAGTCGAGAACGAGATTAGGCTCCTATTGTGACCGAGGCCCTGGGCTCAGGAGGCCTATGCCTCAAGACGTCCCTGACTATACTGACAACTTAAAAGAGTCTCAGGTGGAGCCTACTTTTGCATAGGGGCCCACGGCCTCAAGAAGTTTTAGGACGTCACAGCATGTATCCAGGGGTACACGAACCACAATTTGAGAACCACTACAGTACAGCATGCCGATATTAAACAAAATACAACTTAACTCATTTATAACGAAATAAGAAATAAGTTAAGAGAATAATAATTAAAGAACTCTGTAAAGAAAGACGAAAAAAAAACCTCAAAACAATAACGGAACGACAAAAGAGGAAATCCAACCCCTCCTAGTTTGTCTTCACGCATGCTAGGAATCGTTTGGAAGACAAATTTTTTGCCCCCCCATCGTTTTTCCGGGTTTGTTACTGTTCCCCATTATTTTGCCTCGGGGGGTGGGAACATTTTTTCCCCGAGCGACGATGGTTCGTTTGACAGGCCTTCCGCCAAGAAAATTTTTGTCATTCCGGTCCCGCCCTCTTCCAGGGGCTTACCCCGAAAAGAAAAAAATGGAATATTTCACAAGACAGGGACGTGAGATAACGTGCCATTGGGGGTGAGAAGTGATTCATAAATGTGACTCATGTAGTTTTCATTAGAAACATACTTTCGGAAACCTATTCAATTAGCATCGTTGTTTGAAATGAATTCGCTTTATGGCATCTCAAAAAGTAATATTTATTTAATGAAGAATTTTGGAAATAATGATTTCCGTCCGTTTTCACCACAAACGACTGATAAGATCAGAGTTGCCAATATCGAGGTACATTGTATACGCCTTTTTTTCAATTGCCATGAATGCATACAAAATATTAATAAAAGTACTAAAATTTATCAAAATACACAAACGTTCTTCAGTTTTCCTGCTTCTTTTCGTTATGGGACTCTCTCTGACAATCTCCAGTAGTCTATTTACTATTAAAGAAAAAGTCAATAAAAACAAATATATGTCTTTAGATATTAGATTAAAGAAACGTTCAAAGAAGTTATTAGAATAAATATTTGAAAATTTGTATTTGTAAGCTTCATATATATATGCTGTTTATATATTTAAAATTTCAATAAGTTTTATCGACCCTAAAAGATAAATTTTAGAGTCAAATATCTATTTTTACTTTAATTAAACTGTATTTGAATTGCCGATAAGTTTATGAGTGAGCGAGTTTTTATTAACATCGCACTATAAAGAAACACAAGGACTATTGGGGACGGACCTAGTAACTTTGAATCATGGTCAAATGGCGAGAACGACACCCGAGCTGGCATCCCCTCTACGAACTTCCACAACACATCAACGAAGGACTTTAATTTTCGACAGATTTAAAGTGTATCGATTGATTGATTGATTGAAATATTAACGTCGCACTGTTCAGCTACACGAGGACTTTTGGCGATGGACCACGTAATTTTGAACCATGGTCAAGTGACGGTGGACGACACCTGAGCTGGCACCCCCTCCTAACTACCACACCACACCAACGGGAGGACGTTTCAGCTCTCGACAGATTTAACGTGCATCGCTGCCCTACACGGTGGGTCTTTAGTGGTATTGGGCTCGAACTCGTGACAAGGCAAGCCACGATCCGATACCTATACCACTCGGCTACCGCGGCCAGTGTATCAGGCTTCCTACATGGACTACATACCGGCCACGAATCCGTGATCAAAATCACTAGGCTACCCTAACCCAATAAATATATGTATGGGTATCTTAATGTTTTAATTATTAATAAGATATAACTAAGTCGAATGCAATCAAAAGAAAAACAAAAGTTCTATTGTATAAAAGTCTTTTAAGATCAGTTTTAATATATGCTGGTGAAACTTGGTCCATGTCTCGAACAGATGAGAACATGATAAGTATCTACGAAAAGAAGATTTTTAGATTTACTTTTGGAGGAATTCAAGAAAATGGCACGTGACGAAGAAGATCAAATTTAGAACTTTACAACTCATATAAAAGTCAGACATCGTCAACTTTATCAAAGTACAACGAAATTAAATGGGAAGGCCACCTTGTCAGAATGGACGAAAACCGCACCACTAAAAATGTCTTCAATCCCCAACCAATTGGCAGACGAGAAAAGGCAGGCCAAATCTAAGATGGATTGATGGCCTAGAAAATGATCTTCTAGTTTTGAGAACTAAAACTGGAGAACACTAGAAGGGAGAAGGATGGTCCGGAAAAGATTTCTTGAGAAGGCCCACGCCAGCCTGGGCTGTCGAGCCACTGAGGAAGGAAGATATGGCTGAGATATCTGCATAAAAATTGATTCATATGAATATAATGTTATGTATTATTGATTGATTCTTATGAATATACATTGCAGCCACTTTATGTTGATTTGTTTGGTCTCAGGAAGACACAAAATGAAGAAACCCCAGTATGGAGAAGATTAGGGCTCACGTGTGACGACTTTCATTTGAGAAACTACTGTGACTGGCAAATCCACGATGAAATGATGGGTGTTTACGAAAATGATAGGCCGTCATATGACACGGTTGTAAGATGTAAAAGGAATTTTCAAACTGACCACCTGCCCCTCACAGATGATCCAGGATGTCCATTACTCTAGGACGATGTTGCCACAGTGAAGTGGTCAACTTTACCTTATTAGATCGAACAGCAAAGAGCCAAATATGCGGTGCTCATACATTTTGAGGTACAGTTGAGAAATTACAAGTGAAATGGCTTTGGAATTTTGCAACAACCCCCTATTTTTCCGATTTCACTCCAAGAGATTTTTTTTTAATCCCCAAACTCTAAGAACCATTGGAAGTTCGGAAATTTGACAACACAAATGACGTCATTCAAAAGGCAGAACAATAGCTTACTATGTTGTCTGTTAAGTTTTGCATTGACAAAGACGGAAAGATCAAGAAACGTTGGAGGAAATGTATAACAGTGACAAAGTAGAATAGTCTTAAAACTAACAATTTTTTTGTTTTCGATTATTATTAGTGACAATTAAAACTTCAAGAGACCTCCTCGTCTATTCTAAGTTAAGGATTAAATAAAAATGTTCAAAGTACATTTAATCTGCAACAAAACAGAAAGGGAAAAAAATACAAAAATATACAACAAAACGAGTACAGAGAAGTACTATGAGGCACCAATTAGTTCCAAACCGAAATCGACATGATTCGAATTATTTTTTAAAAAAAGATCTCTGGAAGAGATACCTACTGTCACCGTCACTTTCTCACGCTTTCAAAATATAAACCAAAACCTTTTCGATGGCAAAGCCAAAAAAACAAAACTTCTCTCGAGACGAAGTTGGAAAGATGACTGATGGTTGAAAGAATGGAAAAAGTGCGGTGTCCCGTACCTAGAGCATTCAACTGCAACGGTACTCAAGAAGAAACCTCCTTGTCTCAAAGTTACGGTGACGCCGCGGACCATTTCACACCAAGTTCCACAGTAGGAAAGGAGGAAGGAGTGGAAAATGTAGGGCGGATAAAGGGGGAGAAAAAAATCCAGCCAAAAATTTCAGCCCATTCCTCCCCATCACTCAGGGGTAGTTACGAAGCTTCGCACTGTCGCAGCGACATAGATTTGGCACAAGACCTGATCTCTGCATTTCAAACGGAAAAGAGAGAGAAAAAAAAGAATGGTTGGCAATCTGAGATGCAACTCGAAGGGTCGTATGAGAGAAGCCGTTTAAAACTCTTGACAGCTTGTCCTGGCTTGTAGTGTGAAAGAGGTTCTCTTTTTTCAAACGAATTCCCTCCAATCCCTGGTAATAATTTCGGGCACATTGTCCGGAAGGGTTAAATCTACGGCAAGAGACAGAGCGTAACGCAGGCGTGGTATATGAAACCGTTAACTACCTTTACTCGTTCTCACGGGTTCGGTTTCGAAATGGAATCCGTTCAACACAGGGAAATGATGCAGTATATTCCGTTCTCTATTTTTAAAACCGACTTTTTATCTCGTTAAATAACATTGGCATAAGAATACTTACGTCAAAACGTCAGATTTTATGTTTCCTGACGTCAGAGGAAACATAAAATCTGACGTTTAACAGCTCACCGATATTTTGTTTGGTTAACACGTAATTAGAATAAAATTGAATTAATTGAATGTGATAAAATATTTTTATTTTGATAAATTTAGTCTGACGAACACTACACTGTAACTACATAAATGGCATTGCGAGAAATATTAAACTATAATCAATAAACATACCTCTCATTTTTTTACTTGTTAAACAAATTCAAATAACTTTCAGTAAAATACCGATTTTTTACCCCAAATAGTTCTTTGAGCGCAAAAATGGAAGAAATTTCGTATTTAAATGCATGTAAAGACAATGGAATTTAAATGCCCATGCAGTAAAACTTTACAAACATATCTTTTCACTTTTAATTTTATAAATTTAAATGTTATTCTGCGATCGTCTTTGTTTTCGTTGCTAATAGATAGTTGGTATATATATATATATATATATATTTTTTTGCTTTTGTTTATTAAATATTACATTTTAAAATTAATTTGAACATTTTTAAATTTCTTGCATATTTTTAGTAATTAATTACTATTGTATACTATAGGTACCATTGTATATTATGGAATATATTTTAGACGTTTCCTAACCCTATTATATTTTAACCTGTACTTTCTTGCTATACTAATACATATTGTTTAGTATTAAATAAAAATTATAGAAATTTAGTATATTATACATACATACAATAAGTAGTATAACATGGCCTAAAAATGTACCAATATTTCTTTCGCTGTTGATCAAAACAGAAATTATACTAAATATTGCTAATGTTTGTTATTTAAAAAACTTCTGAAATAAAAACATTCCAAAAAGAATTCCTGTATATGAATTTATTCTAGACATATAGACGAATAATTATCATGTTTAAAGTTTTCAGAAAACAAAACAATATTGCAACTATAGCTTACATGTTAAGCCTATAAAAAATGGCAACTTATTAAAATTTCTACAATATTTATGTAAAAGAAAGGGTGAGGGGGGTGATAAAAATTTTCGAAAGAGAGAGAGAGTTCACTTTATATACAAAATATTCTAGTAGTAAGTACTCTGAAACATGGGCGGATAGAAAAATATTCTATACAAAAAAAGTAATTTCTAAAAAAAAAAATTACATGTAAAATTTCAAGTAATTTATGCTATGATTATGAGTAATGGGTGTTTATTAACGTCACACTATAAAGCAGTACAACGGCTATTGGCGAAGGACCTCGAAGGACGAGTCCTTGACCACTAGGCTACCACGGCCAAACCAGCATTGTGACGGGCTTATCGCGCTTTTTATTAATTATCCTCTTGGGTTCTTTGGGGCCGAAAAGGGCAAATTCTTTCCAACCAAATCCAGAAGCGAAGCAAGATTATGCAAATTAGGAACCCTTTAAATAGCAAAATTTAGCGTAAGCGGTGTGGCCTTTTGGGGAGTTATTATGCTAGTCTGAGTTTAAGCGTGTAAGCTGAAGTAAGCCGATATTCCAGTGTTCAGATATCCGTGAGAGTGCGTTCAAGCAAAGTGGATACCATACCACGCGAGATAAAGAAATGACATTGAAGATTCGAGAGTGTTACTGCTTACCTAGGATATGGAGGTAGGATCGTTCAAATTACTACTAGGAACTGTGTTTATACTGAGATTAGGAATAGAAGGTAAAGTTAAATGTAGTGATTAAGGTCGCGCCTATTTGGTAATACGTATATTGTGTGTTTCTTCACCTCAGATCCTCTAAGTTAAAATATAAATATTGTCAATGTATAGTGTTTGTTAAGATCTTAATAAAGAGATATTAAGATTATTGCAACGCCTGGTTCTTCATTCACTCCCACACCCCTAGGTCACGAGGATAACTTAGAAGTAAGGCATCACCCACGGGCAAATGCCTTACAGCATTATAACGAATAATAGTAAAAATCGAAGTATTTCATTGTAGAAATCTTGAGTAGTTTGAAGTCCCCGTACGATTTTACCTGATCAATACATACAATTGAATAAATAAAATTAAATGTAAAAAATATCATCATAACATACTGCATTTGTTTACATATATTATCACAAATATTGTCATTGGAGTAAAAAAAAAATCTAAAACTATCCGTTTTATTTTTTATACAGCAAGAAAATCAATTTATTCCCACCACCTCAAATTCATTTTTGTAATGTTTCCAAAAAAAAATTTCCAAAAATTGTGTCAGAGATGAAAATGGTATGTAAATATCAGGCGGCAAAACTGTCAATTAACTTTTGTTTATTTAAGGTTTCACTCGAGGTTGCATTCCCGCAGAATCGCAGTAACTTATTTAACTGGATGAAGATAAATACAATCACAAAAGAGATATTCCAAGAATAATGCATGAAAATACACACAAGAAAATTTTGTTCCACAACATCAGTAAACAGGAAACAAAAACCTTCCCTCTAATCCAAGCAAATGCATACGAGGAACATAAAGAAAGACGTTTCAGACACGGTTGTCACAATATGAAATATTTTTGGCGCTGTTTCAAAGGGAGGATGACAGTAAAACAGCTTTAGAGAAAGAGCCAATAGATCTGTTACGAGGATTAAGAAAATCACTTAGATAAGAAGAAATGTTTTTATAAACTATTTACATAAGCACCAAAGTATCTTGGGGGGGAGGGGAAATTATGCTCAGTATTTTTATGAATTTTTTTTTTTTCCAGTTTAGACTAGTACGGTTATTTTTGTCACTATTATGTAATTATTCTTAGGTAGGTATCCGACTACGTTCGAAACCATGATTTTGGAAAAGCGTATAAATGGATAATATTTATGATATTTAGTGTCACTTAGATTAGAAAATGTATTTAAAATTGTTTTAAGAATATTATTACAATAAAAAATTATTTAAGTACTATATTTTGACAAAAAATGAACATAGAATGACCCATTTTCAAAATATTCTCCTTTTGTGAAAAATGCTTCTGTTATATTAATATTTTGCCAGTGTATAGCTCAGACCCCTCTACAGAGGCTCAACTAAATTTTTGAAATATGTAGCTTAGTAGTGGGTTTATCCCTATTTTACGACAACAGAGGGGAGCAATTTTAAGAAAAAAAAAAGCCGATAATTATTTCAATTGCTGGTAACTCTGAAAATAATGGGAATTTTTCAAAAATCCTAGTTCAGACTCTCTGGAGAAGTCTTTACTTTATATAAGCGTGAAATATTATTTTAGAAGCATTTTTTATAAAAGGAGAACATTTTGAAAAAAGATTATTCTAAGTTATTTTTTGCCAAAATACTGTATTTAAATAAATTTTTTTGTCAAAATATTCTTAAAACAATTTTATACATGCATTCTACTCTAAGTGACACTAAATATCATGAAAATTATCCATTTATGCACTTTTTTAAAATCACGGTTCCGAACGTAGTCGGATACCTTAAAGCAAACTACTTCGATATAACAGTCACCGTTGCATTCTCAAGCACAAATTAAATTTAAACGAGTGAGCACTTATTAACGTCGTACTATGAAGAAAAACAAGGACTACTGGCAACGAACCTCGTTATTTTGAACCATGTTCAAGAGACGAGGAAGACAATTTAACTGGCACCTCTTCCCCTCTCTTTGAGCCTTGACAGATTTAACGTGCATTGGCACTAGACTTGAACTCATGACATCCGTGCTACGAGTTCATAACCATGACCACTAGGCTACCGCGGCAAGTTAGTATATTGAATTTAGAAATACAAGCTATATAATATTAATTTCATGTTTTATATAATTACAATATATATTTAATGACTTTCTCAATGTTAATGTCTTAATACTTCTCCACGATGTACTAAGCGTTAACAGTCAACAGAATTATCTCGCTTCTCAATGCAATCAACCAAACACAGTTTGTCGTGTTAAAATAAAAATCCCACGAAGCTATCTCTTCTTCGCTGCGTGTCGGTCTGAAACAAAAGGGGAACTCGCTTTCCTTAACACCAAATTCAGTCTAACGCTTCGCGCTCCTAAAACAAGGGACTCTCCTGACCCCTCAACGTCTTGCTTCTCCCGAAAAGCAGTAACCCACACCCGAAGAAGCGGAGAATACCGCCAACAGTAGCCAGACATTACAATATATATTTCCGTTTTTTCAAAAGTTTTAAAACAAACGAGGATTTTATAAGAATTAGATATAGATAGAATAAAAAGCTTTATTGTAAGATTTCATTTTAAACGTAAATTTTACCACAAAAATTTAATTGCTATACATATTTCTCTCTTATCAAGTAAGATCTTTTTTTTTGACATGAATAACAACAACAACAAAAACTTCAAGGAAAAATTTGAATGCACTAGCACACATAGAAAACATTTGCAACTTATCTTAGAGAAAATTAAAATCATTTATTTCGATAAATAATGAATTGTGTGTAAATATAAGGAATATATTCTCTCATCACTAAAACATGATATGGCCACGGTAGCCTGTTGTTGTTGCTCATGCCACCTGTCTGACACAGTCAGATCGAGGCCCTCGAAATTCATCGTGGCAATGGGCTAGATGTACGCCTGTCGTTGGCCTTAGCCTTGAGCACCATACAGGTGACAGTACGATTTAGCTCGGTGAAATTCCTGAAGGGACGATAGATGGCGACACCACCTATCTCCACCTCCACAATTTAGGCATGGAACTGAATTGGAGGGAAATTTTCTTCAGTTCCCTACACTCGTAATTCAGCCCACAAGACTTTCGGACCCACTGATTTAACGAGTACGTACTCCGCGTGTACTCGGAGGGTATTTGGTGGTACGGGCATCGAACCCAGGCCTTCCTGTCCGGAGTCCGGTGCTCTAACCACTAGGCTACCCACGGCAGCCTCGTAGTCAAGGCTAAGAACTCACACACATGGCTGGTATTGTTTCTGGCGAGTCATGGATTCATGTGACTCGCTGTGACTTCAAATACTCGCAGTGTTGTTGAGGAATATGCACGTTAAATCTGTTGAGGCCCAAAGTTCTCATATTGGAGTGATTTAGTAGTTTGGAGAATGGGGTACCAGCTCAGGTGTCATCCTCGATCAAAGTTCGATATTACGGGACCTTTACCAATAATTATCGTACTGCTTTGAAGTACGATGTTAATTAACAATTAATCTAGCCCCACGGCTCTCCAATTGGCCTTAGTGAGGTTTAGAAGTGTTAAGTTTTCGAATGGTGAAAGGACTTTTTCTCCGTGTTCCTGTTTCCTCTCTGACAGCCCTTCTCATCTTTTTGCTTTTTTGGGTGTCTCCTGGATTCATTTGATGGCTGAGCAGGAGAGGACTTTTGAACTACTTGAGCTACGAGGCCTTTTGGACCTGGTGTAGGCTTTCCTACTCCAGGGGGATAAGCAAAGACATTAGCAATTGGCATATCTCTCAATATATTCTTAGTTAAATTCAAACCTTGATAATATAGTCACAACTTTTCACATATTTTTTATTCATCTCTTCTATATAATTACTATATTGTCCTCTTTAGTCCTAAAAACTTGATCAAATAGTGGCGTAGCTAGTCCTAAGTGGGCCCCGTATCAAAATTCCTTGGGGACTCATTTTTGGAAATGGGAGCTTTGTTAATGGGACTGTGTTAACATTTTACGAGCTGTACTTACACATGATGGGGCCCCAGTAGCTTGGGACCTCGTATCAATGACACGGCGGTAGCTACGCCCCTGTCTCCTAACCTTAACCAATCAATTTACAAAAAATATTGCTATAACATTTTGAACCTAATATGATACCTAGGCGCAGATTTAGAATCGTCATAAAAAATACATTAAGATTACGTACATTGAATATCATTTCATATTTTTACATGCATTATTTGCAAAATAAGAATTTTGATGACTATTTTCGAATTTCTTCACCACTATATACATGTATATTACGCATTGAATATTGATAATAAATAATAAAAAAAACCGAACGAGTCTTACAGTAGTCGCATATGATGTGTAACATCTGACATGTTCTTGAAAAAAATATGAATCGGGTATGATTGGAAATAGTTTTCTATCGAATAATTATATCTTTAATGAAAATTGTATTTAATTAACAAACGGAGTAATGCAATATTTTATCAAAAATAATTATTCTTGTTCAATTTGGGGAAGAGCGGAGACAATAGACTTATGATAACTAAAATATGACACATATACTTGTGATTTCAAAGTATTTAAAACCCGTTGAAAACAGCGTCCATAACAGTACCACTGTAAGCAGTCGAAACATTTTGATTTGTGTTCATTTCAGAGCTTGAGTTCATCATTCAAAAAAGCTATGAGCGGCTCAGCTTTTGGCAAACTGAAGTTAAAGTTAAAATCACCACTCAAAATCAGGGAAAGCGAGTGATAATTCTTTAAAAAGAGCAGAACCACCTTCGTTATATGGTAAAAGTACAAAATGCAGGAAATCTTTAATTTTTTTTTAACCGTTTGATTCGAAGAAATGTATACGACCACCGAAATCACTGTTTGTCCATTATCAAATGAGCATTCTGCCGCACTTATGTCCCCCAATATCATGACTAACGGATTTAGAGTCAAGCGCTCGAGTGGTTGATGGCTGCTAGAGTTAGACCCCCAAGCAAGGGTAGCGAAAAGACACAGCCACCCACTCTCATTGGTCAAATCAAATAGCGCGCACTTACGTCACATCCTGTTACACACATCCGTCCCTTTTCACGAAATCACTCCCAACAAATATCCAGCAAACCGAGAGGAAAGATGTTACACATCAAAAAAACTTTATTAAATTAGTTAAAGAAAAACTATATATATTCTACTCTTTCCATCCCTACAAAACAATTACTTGCTCCCAAATTTAAAGAATCGAGACATTTTGATCCTAAAAAGAAAGACCTGGAGTGTAAAACAAGGAATTAGAAAGAAATTGCTTTATGAGTACCCAATAGCATATGAGTGGGGAACAAAAAAGAAGTTGCAGCCAGGAGAACATTTTTTGGCTGTTCTCCAGCAGCATTTCTTCACCTGACCCTAAATCATGGGAGAGAAATAATGCGATTTTAGACGCAAGAAACTCGCGGCTTGTTTATGTACGAGTCGTGTTTCGGGCGGAGGTTGGAACAATCTAAAAGTCATTCCTTCTCGTTATTTCGTTTTCCGAGCAAGCAACTTCTCGACGGAGGTTCTTTATGATTTATTTCGCAGAAACGAGGTGTTTGTCTGAACTATTTTCTTTGATGAATTGGTAAGATTCCAGAAAATCACGCCAGGGAAAATGGGCAAGGTTTAAAAATGTACTTCGCGATTTTATACAGATTGTTTTACGTTTATGTGATAAGTGAAAAGAAGGGACGCGGCGTGGGGATACGTCATAATTAATTAGTATTTGACAGATCGGTGGTTTCCAGTTCCATTTTTTTCTTCATGTATTAAACTTGTATTTGGGTGAGAGGACTTTTATTTCAGATGTTTAAGTAAAAAGTTGCCCTTATGAAAGAAATTATATATATAATAAACGATCTTATTGAATACATAGAAAGTAAGCAGATTATCAAATTGACGAAGAAAACTATTAACTTATAACTCTGATTTAATGCTTAACTTATAACGAGTTATTATCGCGAGTTTTCCCTCCAAAACAACGTTTCTTAAGCTTTAGATAGCCTTTATGTATCAGCCTGACATCGTGCCCCCCCCTCTCCCATCAATTTTGAACATCCCTCTCTTTGACTCCCAACACATGACTGAGTGTTTAAAGGTCCTTCAATAATCTTAAGACTGTCTGTAGTACTTGTCCTCGGGCTGGGTAAGGTCGACTCAGCCTTTCATCCTTTTAGGAGGTCGAAAAATGAGTACAAAGTTTGCTTGGGGACTAAACACTGGGGATTTCACTTCAGACTGATCACCTGATCGGGACATCTGCTCATGCACCTCAGTGCCCAATGGCCATGTATACTAAGATGGACACAGTAAGCCTTGACCTTTATGGGCTGTTGCGCCACTGTTTAGTTTGTAGTACTTATACAGACTACTACTTTTTCCTTTACGAAAACAGTAAACATATATAACGTACTTCACATTGTAATGTACTTAACATTAAATGAGAGATCTTCGTGGACCCCCTAAAAAAGCGCTGGAGACCCTTGGGGGGTCCGCGGATTGCAGTTTAAGAAACACGGCTCTACAAATTCACCTGGAGATTATCTTTGATGTTAATGCAAATCTAAAAAGCCACATTACAGATGAAATGTGATATGCAAAGTAGATTCATTCAGGGACGTTTTCAAGCATGGTCCAAGTAGGTCAGGGATTGGGGCCTCGGTAAGTGGACCCCATCTCGAATTCGACTCGGCCACAAAAAGATAATGATCCGGATAAATGGAATCGTTATTCCCGGACATATTCTCCGAAAAACTGAGAATTCTGACCTATATGCTAACTGGCAACATTGGCAAGACTGCCTTGTTGTCATGCCTGTCATCCGTATATAGGCCTACGCCTACCATCATTCACCACCATTTTGGTGAAAAGCAGCATTAGTCAAGACGGTTTGCGAGATTGTGAGTCACGCAGATTTATTTGATGTCTACTTAAAAGACGTTGTAAGTGAGGTCTATTTTTCCATAGGACCTAGGACCTCAAGAAATCTTAAGACGTCATTAGATTCATTATATATAGTGAACGGGAGTAAAGAGTAACTGTTCGTAGAAGAATTATGACAGTTAAGTCAACAATTCGTTGCTTACAGTACTTTATCAGATGCATAATCAGTGTTTAATTAGAAAAAGGATTCCACAGCTGCACTACATCAAAGATTTGGAGTGACTGCACTGGAGGAGGATCTACAATCAATTAGTCTGTATCCCTGTTTGGTTTTGAGAGTAAGTGTTTTTAACGCCACGCCATAAAGCAACACGAAAGTTATTGGTGCCAGACCTCGTAATTTTGAACTATGGTCAAGTAAGGACGACGATATCCGAACATGGCAACCCTCTCAGGACTTCCATACCACGCCAATAGGAGGACTTTAAGCCTCGAGACATTTAACGTGCATCAGATTCTCTCCACGGCGGGTCTTTAAGGTATCAGGTGCAAACTCTTGACACGGCGACCACGAGTTCGTTACCATAACCACTAGGCTACCGCGATCACTTATGCAATCAAAAGCATATATAACGAGATTCTATATTTTAACTTTGTGAAAAGATGATACACATTTATTTATATCAATATTATTTTACTCTTTACTGTACTTCATATTCAAAAATGTTCTGGTTTTCTTTCCATTTCTTTAACGTTTACACATTTCACCAATCTAAACTAAAGTCTGTCTCATGATGATGTTAATGTACGATAAAGGTAAATTAACAATAAACGTTTTATCACGGATAACATAATCCATGAAAATCAATTAAAAGTGCTGAATACACTATAATATTTGCAATATAATTCTACACAGTATAAAGAAAATGACAATATTTGTATGTGACAAATGATATAATTTAAAATTTTGAAAGTAATGCATTTCTAAAATTACGACTATTTTGTGCAAGACAATTAAATGTTACACACAACTACTGTTTTGTAAACCACAGTATCTTCCACAGAACCACAAAAGGTTAGAATTGAATTGCAAAGTCGATTAAAATTAAACTTAGCTTCAATTCAGTTACAAATGCGATTGGAAATCGTAATGGCAACCTGAATAACCATCTAAACAAAGGAACAAAGTTATCCGCATGTCACACAAATGTGTTTGAAAATAGCCTCCAGAAACTTCACCATTCACCGCAGAGAATCCAACGTTGTAAAAGTTCACTGATCATTTGTCCACCGATTAATGAAATCACATACCTCCCCAGAATCCGTACACAATGCCCAACAGAAAGTTCCTTCATTAACGAAAACAGTACATCCAATTAGGACAATTTAAAACTCTCATCATCTGGGTCGAAAAGTCTGAATGGGATAAACGGACTATCGTTGAAAATCCAGCGCCAGGAGACAGAAACATGTATAGAAAGCATATTTCGAAAATGCGAGTTGTCCAGCAGCCTTGACGATGACATCGAGTACTTGACGATGAATGAGAAGATGCGAAAGGGGCCTGGTTGGGATTTTGTTTCGGACGCCCTTCGGTGGCAAGATCTTTTGTCCAACGTCGAGACCGGGTGGCACTTTTCGCGAGGGCTTCCTGATAAATCGGTGGCCTGTGCAAGACAGGGCAGGTCTTTTAAAAGGCGGTCACAACCTGGTATTGCGTACAGTTCTTCTTTTACAACCACACAGCAGAGTTACATCCAGACAATGGTACTCTCTCCCAAACATATTCACGATACGAACTCTTTTGCAGCTGCCTTTAACGATGTACCGTTCAAGCCGAATAATTGCATCACCTAATGGTGAATCTTCATCTTCTGTTCATTCTGGCTGGTTGTGCTGTTGTTCCTTTTTCTCGCAATTTGACAGAAACAATTAAAATAAATGGATATTTTAACGAGTTTGTTCATTAAACAGGAAATTGACCAACTCGCGAAAGAGTAATGGACATAGAACCATGAAAGATAAAAATAGAAACTAACCTTTGAGGTCAGTTTAACGATTCCATTTGTTAAAATTTAAGTGAAAGAATAGAACTCAATGATTCTATTGCATGTTGCCAAATTGAAATTAAAACCTGAAAAATTAAATAGAAAGCATTATATTCCGTGGACTTTAAAAAGTTTTCTCTTAGGATGAGAAATAAAAAAAAATAAAAATTTGTTATAAAATTGTCTTTTGCTAAAACACGTGATTCAAATCCACTTCAGTGAGTGAAAGTGTAAGAGTTTTATTAACCTTGCACTTTGTCGCATTGCGAGGGCTATTGGCGACGGACGTCATAATTTTAAACCATGGTCAAGCGATGAGGATGACACCTGAACTGGTACCTCCTGTTCCCACGCCAAAAGAAGAACTTTGAGCCTCGACAGATTTAACGTTCCTCAGCAGCCCTTCTACACGGTAGGTCTTCAGTGGCACTGGGTCAAACTCATGACACGAGTCCAAAACCATGAACACTAGGCTACCGCAGCCACTCTATCCACGTCATAAAATATGTCTTAAGAATTAAAAAATTTCGAGTAACAAAAATTACTGATAAAATGTTTTTGTTAAATAATCTTTCTAATATTTCATTAAAATTTTTTTTTTTTGGCAACTACGTATCTATAGGAACAGAAGATGGACTAAAAATTAAAATATTTAGATGCTTAAAATAGAAAGTTAAATAAAAAAATAAATCAGTTTTTAAAAATACGGAATTTGTTAAAAAAGAATCAAACGTTTTAAAAATATTACCTCTTTCATAGACCTTCACAAAAACGTGCCGCGGAGCAGGGTAAGGACGGATCGTCTTTTTGTCCAGTTCGAGCCCAGTACCACTGCCGCCGTGGGGGCGCGATGCACGCTAAATCTGCAAGGGAAACGTCCCCTTTGGTGTGGGTGGTATTAGAAAAGGCCAGCTCGGTGTCCCCACCCCTTTTGCCAGGGTTCAAATTACGGGCCCCCCAAAAGTTCTTAGCTGCGTGCGCTTAAATATTTCCACCACTAAAACAAAATTACTATTTTAAATATTGGGGAAAAAAAATTTTTAAAAAAAGATATCTGTACCAAAAAATTCCAATTTAAATAATGATTGAAAAAAAATAAAAAATAAAAATTTGAAATAAAACGGATCAAAATAAATCAGCGTACTTCCCCCATCAAACAAAATTAATGGATGAAAAAAAAATTTAAAATTTTTTCTCATCTTTTTGTTGTATTTCAGCAGAATCACGTTTACAGCTAAGCCAAATGCATTTTTTCGCCAATACCCATTCTCCCCCAAAAGTAAATCTTCCCAACTGTCCCATTTATCATAACTGCTATAGCCAGAGAGCAACCCCCCACAATATCTCTTAAATAATCGACGAATAATAATCGCTTATATAAAAAGCCAAAAGGAGAAAAAAGAACTAAGGCGAATAGGGGATGGGACAAAAAGAAAATAAAGAAAAAAACCTAACGCATAACGGGAGGTGCTAGGTATGAAACGGAAGAATTCAGAAAGAGGGGAGGGTGATAACGACAATACCTAATCCAGAAAGCCACGCGCAGGGCACGTGTCCCCCTTAACGTCAACGCACCCTTCTGTTGTTCTGTCCCTGGTTTTCCTGCCCACTCGACCTCCACGTGCACAGGTGATCGATTCACCTCAGGCTTTCCTGTCCCATCCCCTCTGTACTCCCACACACTCATCTCCATCCTCTCTAGCCATCGAAACTTCAGGGTCTCTAAATTCTCCCCCATTGATGGACATATACACAATTTTAGGCGATTTATCGCCGAAAAAAAATACAAGTACCATTAAAAATATCCAATCATGCATTCAACTTATAATATACATACACCCCTTTTCCTATGAACTTTAATTAGTTCATATAAAGCAAATGAGAAAATCATTTGAGTTCTTATATTCTTTATTTAAAAAAAAAATGACAAGAATAATGCATATTATATTTCTGTTTTTTGTCGGTACGTAATGCCTATTATTCGCTGAAGAACTCATTCTAACTTCATTAAATTTTATTCGAGTAGTTATAAGTTTTTCTTTATTAACTTTTACACTTTTAAGGGTTCAAAAGAGGTGCAAATTTAATTTCAATCTGAAAGACATAGATGAAATGTTTGGTGCGAGTGAGTGTTTATAAACGTCGAAATATAAAGCACCAGGGCTTTTGGCGATGGGCCTAGTAATTTTGAACCACGATCAAGTGACGAGGACGACACTTGAGTTGGTACCCCCTTTCTTAACTAAACATCACGCCAATGGGAGATGGGAGGACTTTGAGGTACGATAGATTTAATGTTTATCAGCCCCTCTACACGACGAATATTCAGTAGCACTGAGGATCAAACTAAGGACACACAGGACATGAGTCTGTAACCCTGACCACTAGGCCCTACAAATGCCAGAAATTTTCAGAAATGTCCTTATAGTACAGAAAACGAGAAGGCAGTATACTCAAGGAACTAATTAGTTCACTTTGTGTCAGCAGAAGAGCAAACAAGAAGCCATTTAAACTAAAACAATAGAACTGTTTGATGAAGAAACAAAATTGTTTTTGGAAACACAAAATTGCATTGTAATAACTTTTTTTTATTTAATTACATAAAAACAATTTATTTTTGAAATATATGGAATGTTTTGAAATTTTTTGAAGTACATATTAAAATACAATTTTAATCATTTCCAGAAGCGTGACATAACTTCCACATCGTTTTACTCACAAAATGTTTACGAAATTTGAACAAATCATTCAAAATTGACCGAGTTTTGGTTTAAAGTTTCTTCACAAAGTCTCTGCAAAAGTACTATAACACTCGGAAAGGGAGACGCTTCAATCCAAAAGCTCAAATTTAAAACTTCCGTTTTCGAAAGTTCAAATTAAAAAAAGTGAACTCAGTAATCTATACTTAACTTTTTAATTAAAATAAGAGTTGAGACGTTTATTGCATTTTCTTAGTGAATATTCATATTTTGATTCATCGAACTTTTAAACACACAGAAAATTATTTACTTTTGTAATGAAAAAATAAGTAACGAATGGATTAAATGAAAACATAAATATATTTTCCGTCCAATCATCAAAATTGCCGCCAAATGAGTATTTGATACCATGAATTGGCGATGGAAAAGTCATGTATGGAAACCCTGTGGTGTTACCTATCCTCCCCATGACCGGTAGCGAGAACAAAAGAAAGCCGGCAGCCACCAAGAGGTGTTATAGTACTGTCCCGTATGGGTGACTCATACACAATAATATTTCAGCTCTCCCCTACACTAGAAAACGACGAGACCGAGTTACAAGGTAAACTGTCGACGCTGCCCCTTCACACACCTGGGGGAAAGGTGGGGGCTGGTAAAATTTGACAATTTTCAAAAACGTGACTAAAATACGTTGACAACATGTCGAAAGCTCAGTGCTTGGCTTTAAATAATAATATATGCAAAACGAAAACATTAAAGCATGTAGTATATATTAAAATATTACATTAAAAACATTTTTAAAAATATTACTCTCATTAATTAGTTATCAGAAATAATTTAACTAATAATTGTGTAAATATCATGAGATAATTATTCACGGCATTAAATGAGGCAAAAACCGAATTCATAAAAACAATTAAATTATCTGCATTTAATTTACACAATATTAATTTATATTAGTATAATATATTAACAGTATAAACATATAAATTCCCTATTAAAATAAACTTTGCATCAATTTTCAAAATGTTTTCTGGAATATGTGAAAAAGTCTAATTCAAAACAAGTAATACATGTCACTGTGACAAAAGATAACTGAAATTTTTTTGAAATTATTTTACACAACTTGTTATCGCGATTTTTTGAATAACAAAAAAAGCAAAATATTTTAAAAAAAACATTTGGTGACTTAAATAAGATGAACATAACTTATTAAAGGTACGACTTCACTATTACATAAGGTTTTACATACATAATCACAATTTTTAATCATAATAATTCATCTTAGATTTTAAAAAAATATAACAATTCAAAATAAATTTGCCAATGACAAAAACACTTCATTTTCAAATTTAATTTCGTTTTATTTTAAGAAATGAATAGGTACAAAAAAAAAACACGCGTGATTAACAGCATTATTTAAAGAAAATCAAATCAAAATTTTATATGAAAAATATTTTATATTTTTATGGCTGGAAACGCGTGATTATATTTATGATATAATTATGACGTCACATTAATTTATGAACTGATTGGACGAAAACACGTGGCTCAGTTATCATGTGACTATGACGTCACATGAATTTAGTCCATTGCGTAAGTGGTTTTAAACATGAGTTTATTTGGAGAAGAACGACGCCAAATCGTTCTTATAAATTTTAAGATTAGATTTAAGATTTTTAGCTAGCTTATAACAAATGATACACAAATATTAGAAATATAAGTTCAAAATATATTCTAACATAACACGAAATTTTCAATTGTGATGTTATATCTGAAAGATGTATATTTTTAGGATGTTGAAAAATTCAAACAAAATTATTTCCGAAAGTTATACTCTATGTATAAAAATGTATGCTAATTTTTTTCCATTTGGAGGGAAAGAGACGCTGGTTCTCTGACTTAAATGAGCTTATGTAAAACCATCGAATGAAAAATGTATATATGTACCCCAAATGTGAGAGTGGAAAAAAATTGTAACATATTTGCTCGTATTCAGTAAATCCCGAAGTAAATATTTCAATATTTCCTTCATATATATTAATTGATATATAATTTTTTCGACTCATTTAGTATATAATTTTAAAATTACTCAAAGAGGTTTTACTTCTTAAGGAGACTACGTTCGGAACCATAATTTAGAAAAGGCGTAGAAATGAATAATTTTTTTTTATCTTTAATGTCAGTTAAATTAGAATATACACATAAAATTATTTTAAGAATATTATTACAAGAAAAAAAAAATTATTTAAATGTAAATTTTTTGGCAAAAAATGAAAAAAAGAATGACATATTTTCAAAACATTCTCCTTTTATGAAAAATACTTACATAATATTTTGGCTATATAGCTAGGAGTTCTATACTCAAAGACTTGAACCAAGATTTTTGAAAAATTCACATTATTTTAAGAGCAACGATCTGTCGAAATAAGCAAGTCTTGTAGTAATATTGTTAAAATTTACAATCTTGATATATATTCATTGCAATTCAATACAATTTTATGTGTATATTGTAATTTAACTGACACCAAATATAAAAAATAATGAATTTATTCGCTTTTTGAAAATCATGGTTTCAACCCTAATCAGTCGTCTTAATTGCCTGCATTTTTTTGTTTACAATTATCTTATAAACGAAAATTAAGATTTATTGTAAACACCATTGTCTAAGCACATAAATTAAGGCATCGGGAAGAGCATAATGGTATTCACAAACAGAAAGACGACAGTATTAGAATTCTATTCTAAATTTATACACTGCAGAGGCTTGGATTGCTAGTCCCCCACGAAATGAAGTGAAATGAAAGTGAAGGGGCAAAATATGTTCGATCTCGGAATCGGGAATTCATTTTAAATCCCTGCAGCTTACTAAGCAATTATGCTCTATAACCTCATTAAACTTAGAACAGAGCGTATTTAGAGCTCAATACGAACTATTACCTTTCGAAATTAATGTTTGCACAAGGATATGCGTTTCAAATATGCTCCCAATATTTAGGAGCTTTACCCTCAGCTTCTAAGTTATTGTTTAAATCATTTTAGAGAGTGGCTTCGTAATAAGTGTATCCAGTTCGAAATGGCTTTAAATTTCGTATTAAATTTTGGAAGCCCGCATTTGGCAGTTTTATTACGAGATTCCGGGGAGAAACACACACCGCGACTGAAAATTTGCCAGTTTACGGTATTAAACGTGAGATTAATCAAAAGGATGGGTAAAATGCGCAGTACTTCACTTCAGTTTGCTAAAATGAGATCCTGTTTGGACGGCGAGACATTCATACTCAACTCATATTGAAAATTAATTCTGCGGAATAGTGTTTAATGGGGAATTAGGAAATTTTCACCCTTCGTTTGTTTCGAGCAGAAGGATATTGTACAATAAATGAAGGAAATCGAAAAATTTTTAAGAAAACTTTTATTCTCCGCCAAATAAGAATTTTAATGAATTCGAATAAACTTATACAGTAATGGATTATTACAATAAAGAAAATTCCAATCAATACTATTAATTTTTTTTTAAAAAAAAAAGACTTTTTTTAAAAAAAAATTTAGTCTATTTTATACATTTTTATTTTTATTATATTTTCTAGGATGCAAATTTAATACGATTAACGAACAAAAAAAATCAGCAAAAATATTTAGCCCCTTTAAAATTATTCTACAACTGAGATCATGGAATGTAATACGCCAGTGGTTCCTAAACTTACAGTGCCCATGGTCCCATATTTATACCAAAAACTTGGTCAAGAGAAATAACTATTTCAATGTATAGCAGAAAAATTATAAATTTATGTCCTGAATGGTAAATGTTGATGTAGAAATAAAGCATAAAGAAAACATTGTGTTCTTTGAAGCAGTATAGATTCAAATTATAACTTTTGTACCGAAATGTAGAAACATTTTTTTCCAATGAGATGGGTGAACCCACAAGATAGTTATACTGCTACTTTAAAATACTGCTTTATATTCCAAACTAAGATAATTTGTTGCATTCACTTCACATATCGGGATTATGCGCAAAAATATACTATAGATTAGATGTATGACTCTTTTCTTCCATCATAATTTAGACAATTTATTTTGCATGTAGCTGCGAGATTCTGTTCTTATTTAAACCTGCATAGATGGAGTAACCGCAATCGGCCTAACTTCCCCCGTGCAACGCTTGCTATTACGTGCACTTTATGTACCAAACACACAACAAACACACACTTTATGTACACCCCCCCCCAAAAAAAAATTCCTGTGTGCGCTACTGATTTACTGATTGCACATATATTATGTATCTTTTAAGTAAACAAAGTATAAGACAGTTTGTATGTGTGAGTGTGTGTGTAAGTATATGTTGTGTGTGAACTATGAATTTTGAAATATATAACTTATACATATACTTATACATATTTTAATGTATTATAGAGACATTTTATAACAAAAAAATACCAGTCGTTATTTCAACTGATAGTAATTCTGAAAACGTAAATTTTTCATTCGAAAAAATTTCCATTTTAAAATGTATCAATTAAAAAAATAATAAATTATTAATCTAAAAATATTTATCTAACTCAAGATTATATAAATAGAGTATAGCTTGCTATGTGTATTTATAATAAACACTGAATTCTCAAAGAAAAAAATCAAATGAAACTGAAATGAGTCCAGCTCATTTTAAGAAGCACTAAAATTACTAACATTACTTTTCTTTTTCCGAAATGTATAACTTGAAAATAGGAGAACAGAGTTTTCCAGAATTTCACATTTGAAATCAAGAGTCTTACAAAATTCACAATGAGAGAATGAATGAGTTTGTGAATAGATTCAGAAAGGAGTATTGAGTTATACAGCCTAGTGAGATTTACAAGCACCTTCTTGCAAATCAGCGTTTACTTGAAGTGATTTGTGATCTGTCTTTTGTTAGGGGAATAAGGAAACTGCGTCTGTTGGCTGTAACTATCTCAAATGTTCACATCTGTGTTCTACCGCCTTTGTCAAGCTTCAGTTGAAATGTTAAGTCTCCTTCTGACAATACATTATTTGTGTAATAATGAAAATAACTTGGTGTCACTTCAGGGCATGCCAACATGTGCACGTCTTGAGTGTATTACTGAATTTATTTAACACATAAATCAAACACTAAGAAAGAGAATCTTAATGGAAGTGATAAAGCTTAATTTATTACATCACGTTAATGATAGTAGCGTAATTCTACTCAATACACAATCGGCGAATAGCTTACTGAATAAAATGTCGCATATCAGGCCCGCTTTTCCGCTTAGGCACGCTAAGCACATGCCAAGGGCGAAAATATTTGGAAAGCGAAAAAAGAGAAAAAAAATTTAAATTACAAAGCAACATACCGCCTAACGCATCATGAGAGAAGCATTTCTGCCTTTAAGAGAGTAAAGACTGAAATGAGATCTACTATGGAAAAAAATTGCGTAATAGTTTGATGTTGCTATGCACTCAAAATGATATTACAATGGCTATCAGTGGCGCACACAAGGGGCGGGGGTCCTAGGAGTCCAGACACCCCCCCCCAAAGCCGTCGATTTTTTTTGATTGATTATAATTCTAAGTATATAATACGTAAAATTTAATTAAGTATTTGTTATTAATGATTAATATTATTAATTAATGCTAATTATTTATTCAATAATAAGTTTTTTACTGTGTTTTGTTCCCGAAAATCGATAAAATCAAAAGGAGTAAAGTATAAGAATGGTGAACTTTCGACCCCGGACCCAGCCCCCCGCTCCTTGAAAAATTTTTGTGTGCACTACTGATGGCTATTGATTACAATGATGTCATTAATGATTACAAAACTCGGAAAAACCTTAGTTATACAAGTACAATGACAGTGACTCAACAAAGAATAAGGATGTCCAAAAGTAAAATATAGTAAAACGATAAGCAATGAAAAAGATGAGAATAAACAAGATGAAAACATTTCATACAATAACGTGTAATCTATATTGTAATTGCAAACGATTTCATTAATTTACTATACTAATTTACAAAAGGGGGACCGTGCATGAACAAGTAAGAAATGAGCAAGTGTGGCAAAGACATGCCACTACTCTTTCTTAAGGCTGCCAGTTGTCAGTTCAGGAGGACACGGCGGTCCATAGGTGGTTGATAATAGAAAGACTCTCTCCAAAGAGCAAAAACAAATAAAAGAGTTTGAGTAAAGGGAAAATCCCTCCTGAGCTAAAACTGGCAAGGTAAAAACTGAAGGAGAGTGGAAGGTGCTATGGAAATGGGGGACTAGGGCGTAACAATTTAAAGTGCCTAGGGAGCCGGTGAGGTTAATAACGGCCCTGTCGCACATATAAATATGTGCATAAGCTTTAAAAGTTTGAATATTGTAGAATGAAATTAAAATCAATTCCAAAAATTGGGTTCGAGAATAAAAATTTCTCTCTAGTTATTTATCAGAGTTTCTTACTCGTAATTTGAACAGAATATTAAGACGAGTCATTTTCTTAACCAGGCATTCAATTGTTATTTAATTAAACATATAATTTTTCCTGTGCTTTTTCATATTCATAGAATGTGAATGAATATGAAAATGTGATTCCATTATTTAAAAAGATTGTAGACCAGAAAAGAATTTTAACCACTCAAATGTGAGAACTTAAAGCCTCGACCGATTTAATATGCATCAGCTCCTCTACACGGCGTGTCTTCAGTGGCATTAGGATGCGAACCCGCAACTACGAATTCTTAATCATGTCCATTCGGCTACTGCGATCACAGGGTAGCCAAGTGGACATGGCTGTGAGCAGTGGTCTTCAAAATGTGTTCCACGGAACCCTGCTGCTCCATGAGGCATACCCACGGGGTCCACAAATCGAAATAAAAATTCGGAAAAAAATAATTAATATGTATGCAAAATAGATTCATATTCTCTGCGGAGCTGAGACATCTGGAGCACAAATTAATCGTATTATTGAGTAAATTACATTAGTATTTTATAATAAAAGTTTTTAATAAACACAATATTTTTTTTAGTTGTCTTAACATAAACTATAGCATGTTGATCTACTTTAAATATTCTATTAAGATATATGTTCTCTTAAGGAATTAAATTAACGATATTCAGAGATGGGGTTCCTCGAAAAAGAAGGGGAAAAAAAGACTCCTTATAGTTCTAAGGGTTCTGTGAGTCGGTTAAGTTAGAAGACCATTGTTGTGAAAAGATTTAATAGTTTTACGTACATTCATTTTATTTCCTCATAGAAAGCAATAAAAACATTTCTGTTTTCAAACACAAACAGCTTGTTTTCATCGCAAAATCATGCGAAAGAAAAATTTTCAATTAAAATGGGATAGAAATCTATGAGTTCATTATAGAAATGTCACAATTTACTTTTATCAAAGTGTACAATATAAAAAAAATTATGAATATGGAAAAGGTAACATTACATAATATCTTAATGATATTAAACTTTATTTGCACATTTTAAATTTTTAACCGATTTTTTATTACTTTCCTCCAAAACATTTAATTTTCTTCTCGATGTATTTTAAAACAACTATGTTTCATTTTTACTAATATTTTATTTATTACCGTTCCCTGATATATCCAAGTACGTGAAATAAAACTGGAATTATTTTTTATTTCGAAAGAAAAACAAAACAAAAAACGTCACGTGATAAATTATTGATAACTTAATTCCACTTTAAAAGTAATCCTTTCCCATCACAATCAAAACAACGACAAAATCCCCCTCCCCTTTAAAAAAAACCCTGTTTAATTCTCTTTTACCCTTTTCAGTTAAAAGTACTCCCATTCCTGTCCCGAAATGAGACCTTAAAAACACACAACGACAAGTTCCAGAAAACATTCCTTCGAAGAAATAGGAAGTCCTACGGGAAAACACGATTCCCGAATCTACTCTCCTTCCCCTCTGCATCTTATCCAGTTTCCTCCCACCCCCACTTAGGTTATTATAAACTCAGCACTACCTTTCATCTGCTATCGCTTCTGAACCGGACGGAAATAATGCATGCGTTCCGACTTCCATACTTTCCGGATAAATGCGTCCTCAATTTTTGACGACTTTCCTGACCTCTGGTGGTTCCCGACGACATCCATCTCTATTTCGGCTCCCAATGCTTAACGTTATGCTTAAAAGTACCCACTCCACTGCGATAATTGTGGCCATTTTATTGAGTCCATGTGGTGCACCTCTAATTGGAGGTGGAGAAATGGGTTTGTTGGTGTGATTATTCGTCGCAAAAGAGGGTTATATTTCAATACAGAATATGAACTTTTTCTTTACTCGATAAATAATTTTTTGCTTGATGAATGGTATTTTCTCATAAAACTTTCTAAGAAATATCGTTTCTGTTTGAAGTATTGTTTTATCATTAGATTCTACCTTACACTTTATTATTATCTTAATTAGTAAACAATCTAATAAAAAAACTATCATAAAAAATATTAACTCATTCGAAGATACACAAGAAAAAATATTACATGAAAATTTGATTAAGTTTTTAAGATTTAAAATTAAGGGTGTATTTTACCATTAAGTTTATATATTCCAAAGAAAAAATATTAAAATTCGAAATATAAGCATTAAAAATTGGTTCAAACAGTTAATTGTTTTAGTTTTTTCCCTCCTCTTAAATGTTATGTCCTTTTTGAATTTATTTGACTCATTAATCATTAACACAAATTTAAAAAATGTAATAGAATTATTTTGAAGTTTTAAAAATTAAAAAAAATGTATAAATATATTTTTTTACATTAACATTACAAACTGAAAGCATATGAAATAGGACATACAGTGAAATTTTAAGATTAGAAATTTAAACACAAAATGATTTAATAAACTTCTGACCTTACGTATAATTGTAATTAATATTATGTGCACCAAAGTAAGATCCTACAATCATTTCAAAATACATTTACGATAATAAAATATTCAGATTTTCAAAAAAAAGAAAATTTCGAATTGCATCATGAAAGCATTTTTTTTTACATAAATTCTACAATATAAACTGATATTAACTTTTCTTGGGTGTCCTTCAAAAAAGATAAAACAAAAATAAGCGAATAACTGTTAAAGCAAGCCAATCTTTACTATGCACTAATTATTAATTCGATCCTATTTATTAATAAATTAAATAATCAAAATTCGACTAAGACGACAAAATGCAAATTTATTTATGTATTGATTTTCAATACTTAGTTTTGCAATCAATAATTTAAAAAAAAACCCCTTCAATTTAAAAGGAAATATATATATATATATATATATATACTGATTGCGTAGGTAAAATAATACGAAATAAAAAAGGCGTGGAAAAAGTTCAAAAATTTGTAGCACTATATACTGAACTTTTCCTAAAGTATAAAAAACACATTGTTTTTAATTAATTTGATTTTGAATACACAGAAATAAGTAATAAAAATAACATATTGACAGCAATTAAAATAGAAACGTTTACGATATTTTTTTAAAAATAAAAGCAAACGATATATATAATTCAAAAAAGTATCCCTCCTCTTATGTATACAATGCAAACATTAATAGAACTGAATGCTACAACTTATTCTTAAATGAAACAGTAATTTTTCCTCACAATTTGCTGTTTGCTATTACTTCCATTCATGAAATTAATTTCACAGTATTTTATGCGTCTTTTCAGTTTGAAAATATTTTGCCAAACACTCAAAATTTTATCTTTAAAAAAGCAATAAACTTACTATGAAATCAAGCACAAGAGCGATTTTCTTTTTAAAGATCTATAACCTATATCATATAAAATTTTATAAATCATTCCACGATAAAAATTAAACTGATAAAATACTTAAGCCATTATTGCACATTTATAAAAAAGCTGAATTAAAAACTTTTTTTAGGAGGTGGGGGAGACTCGGGGTTACCTTTAGTAAGTCCCCTTAACCCGATTCAAGTCCGATTTATTCCTCAATTTCCGCAGGATTTAAGGATCGATGTCCGGATCTTTTTTCCGTAACCGCTTCCAATTGATCTCAGGAAAAGAATCAATTTTTCATGGGCATTCAACAATCCTCTTTTTCCAATACATTTTTTTCTTCCCCAGCGCACCCCCCTCACCAGTCCTGTTTTGTTTCCCGTGTTGTGTTGTATATATTCCCTGCGCGCAACTGATTTTTTTTTCTTTCTTTCTTTTTTTTCTTTTCAAATCCAGTCTGTATATTTTCCCCGCTTTCTTTTTGCAACCAAACTCCCTTAACCGACAGCCGTTTGACAGCATAACTTCGAAATACTATTTATATTTATATCGCGTATGCATTTTTAGGTAAGTCGCATTTCATTTCTAACTTTATATATATCTATGTATTATATATATCTATATCTATGTTGAATCCGATTCCATTCCATTGACAAGTATTTATATTTCAGATGCAGACCTATTTTTCTGTGTTTCTTCTTCCTCTTCCCACACAGCAGTAGTTTTGAATTCTTAAAGATGGTGGTTTTTCGAAGATTGCTCTGCAGGAAAAAAAAATTAGGTGTTCTCGTTGAACTGGTGTCCCGGGAGGATTCAGATTTCGCATCGAATTCGGAAAACACCTCTAGTTTTTAACTTAGTTCCCCAACTGCCGAGATACAGTTAAACTCCGCAAATATTCTACTGCAGTTTATTTTTAGAAAGTCTTCAAGCGATATAGAATATGTTATAAAGATAAAAACTTACAGGTTCGAGCAAGGGGGGATAAAATTGAGCCAAGTTTCCTTCGGAGAGATCAATATTTTATTTCAAATTCAACGTTTTTTATTGAGGAGAAAGATTTCAGTTAACAAAAATTTAAAAACAGTTTTTCATAGTTCACATGTATCAAAGATAATGAATACATTTATATACATATTCGAAAGAGAATTGCGAAAGAAACCTTAGATGATTTAAATTTTCAATCAAACTAAGTTTAAAGTTTGGTATTTTTTAATTTTTATTTAAATGCTGCTAACTTTAAGGTATCAAAAACACGTTATACATAATCCTTTATTTAACTCTTCACTTTGATGACCGCTGATTTAAGCAATACGACTATTTTTCTTTCGAAATATTTCGGAGAAGTTATTTTTTAAATCAATTTTATAAAAACAACACGAAAAGTAAAATACTTAACTCACAATTGAAAATATGCACAAAGAAAAACTATACTTACGGATTAATTGAAATGCTATGATATCAAATTGGAACTTACCTAAAAAAAGAAATATACATTAAGTATCTGATTTCAACCAATATTAAAAAAAAATTCTTATATTAGTACAATTTTTCCTTGAATAAATTTTTAAATACAAGCAAATTGTTGAAGGTTATATATTTTTAATTATTTTACTGGTGAAAAACAATAATGGAATTCAAATTTTAGATTAAAGAAATTAAATATATATTTAATTATGGTACATTAACAGAAGTGTGAATTTTAACAAAAGCTGCAAAGATAATGATAAAAATGGTGAAAGAGACATTATTTCGTCATTTGTTCAATATGTGTAATAAGTTAAACATTTTGGTATCATAAATGATGAAAAAAAAAATAATTAAAGTCATTTATTAAGTAAAAAGGAAAAATTTACAAATAATGAATTGATATATAACTGTATGATAGTTGATCAGCTATTCTGAATTTTAACACTCCATTTAAATTATTATAAGCTTGTATAGATAGTACTTCTAAGAAAAATATTAAAGAGATAAAAAAAACTTATTGTAAGCTTTATTAACTTTTATGTGATAAGTGTCCTTTTGATTACAGAAATGCACTCTAAAATATATAAAATTGTATTTTAGTATCGGTTAAAGTTATTTTAAAAAAATCACTAATACTTAATAAACAATAAAATTTATACAATTTTGTGCTTTTTCAATTGTAAATTTTTTTTTAAAATGACACTCAATGAGTTACCTATAAGATCATATACTTCTTGCAGATATCCAAAACAACTGGGGAAGAAAATTAAACATGAAATAAATATTTTTTGGAATATGTTTCAGGTAAATTACTTTTAGAGGAGCATTATTACATTCAATAAAGACATACGGTATTACTTTGAAGGATAATTAATATACTTCAGTAGCAAAATTAACAAAAATTGCACACTGAATAAAATTAAAATATATATTGAATAATACAAGAGCCACTACTTCTCTTACACTGAAAAATACAACAAGCAAGTACAAGCACAAATAAAATTTAATAACACCTGCATATTATCCACTTGGCGGTTCATTTTGTATCAGATAATCACAAAAGATCGATATCAACAAATAAATTCAATTCTTTCCAAAACTTTGATTATTATTTACCGATTAGAATCCGAATTGTATAAGAAGTTTATGAATGCGCATAAGTATTACACAATTCTTCAAAAATTGCTTATTTTAAATTTGCTCTGATAGTTTTGTTTTTGCAGCTTCATCCGCTGGCGCCAAATGTCAATAAATTAGTATAAAATTAATCTTAATATTTATGCATGAATACGCGAGAAAAATTGTCACATTTAAAACACTTGTAACTCAAATTTTTTTTTCCTTTCCTTTGGAAAAAAAAAATTTTGTTTAAGTCAAAGGGTTTTCCCCTTGGATTTTTTTCAATAAAAGAAAAGGTAACTTTTTGAGAAACAAAACATATTCTAAGAAAAAAAAATAGTGAATATAAAAATATAATTCAAAAATCTTTAAAAATAACAGTAAAAGAAATTGCGATACGTTTTATTTGATATTAACATATTTAACAAAAAAAAGCAATTCAGTACATAAATCAGACTATTTTATAAAAACTTGACCCAAATCATGCGGTATTTCTTTAAGAATAATCCAAACACAAATTCTGAACTAGGAGATCAAACTAAGAAATAACTACAGCAATTCAGTGCTCTACTTTTCCCCACACCCTAGCATAGTATGAAATCTATATATATATACCGGCCCATCTAATAAATATAAAACAAATTTACGATTCCAGAACCACCACAAACCATTCCACCCAAATCCTGCACAAAATCAAACATAAGAGAAAGCCGCAGCGACAAAGAAAAAAAGGGCCTTCTCTGGGGGAGAGGGGACAGTCGTAAAAGATGGCCCCCACAAATGAAAGGTTAACGAAGAGCTCCCAGAGGAGGAATTTAGTTAAGAGGATCGCTCGTCTGCCTCATTTGTCTCCATCCCCAGCACTTTCTCCTGACGACTCATTCACTCCAAAACGCCCCAATAAAAAGTCAACGGAAGAGACACGGCAAGGGTGAGGTCCACAGGATGCATTCATTCATTGATTGCCATTTGTCATCCACTGAGTGTGTGGATGGTAATGGAATGTTGGATGAATTTTTCGTAATTTTTAGTTCAGGGTGGGTAAACGATTTTATTTTTTAAGGTATTAGAAAGAATTTAAAAATCAATTAATTTTCTTGATGTTACCTAAAGAAATAGAAAGAATATACAGCTACTTCAGGGCCGGAAAAACCGGACCCCTGCCCGGGGCGGCAAATTTTAAGGGCGGCATTTGGATCAAATTTGAATATTTTTTCCTGTTACAAAATATTTGATATATAAAAACTCAAACTCAGTGGCCAACAGCCCATGAGGGCCAGGGCCAACTGTGCCCATCCCAGTATACTGGGAGCCGCTGAGGCGTCCGGATCAGGTGGTCAGTCTAAAGCGAGACCCTCAGTGTGTAAGTCTCCAAGCAAGCTTGGTACTCATTCATCGAGCCACTGCAGTAGGGATGAAAGGTAGACCTTGTCCAGCCCGGGAATAGAACCCGGACCTGTGGTATGAAAGCGCGATACGCTAGCACTCGACCACTGGGCCTCAATTGATATATTTTCTGAAATATTATTGAGTGTGAATTTGATATTTTCCATTTAACGTATCTTATTTTTTTATTTTGTACTCTGTATATTTAATGACAGTTTTCTTTCATGTTGAAACTTGAAGGGTTTGAGGCGGGAGTATATGTTAAAGCATAAAGTTTACTATGTTTACACATCTTTAACTAGTAACTCTCTTCCCATTATAGAGTGAGGTCACAAGTGACATTCCTTTCACCCTCATGATGTCCGGTTCCAGCTATCCAAAAGGGGACAAGGGTAATAAGAGATTTTGGTATAGATAGAGAGCCACAGGGGATGTTTAATTTTAATCTTGAGTGTAGTTACTATACGTTAATATAAACGCTTATGATTCCCACCATTAGTAAGCTATTCTTCGAAGAAATTGGCCTGCTTAAATAGACCATTCCGTCTCTTTTATTTCATTCGTTTAAAATAATAGCAAGTAATTATGTCCTTAATTTCGAATTATTTTGAATTTTTTAAGACAAAATAATATAGAGAAAGAGAAAGAGCGGGATGGCATTGGAGGGAGGGGTGTTAATTTCCAATTTTGTCCGTGGCGGCAAAACTGCTAGAGCCGACTCTGGCTACTTGTATCATTATAGAAAGTGAGAGTGAATGAGAGTTATATTAACCCGTTTAGGACCAGGTTAAGCCTAACTTCATTTAAAAATTCATATGAAATCATTTCTGTAGTAAAATACCCCGAAATTCATAGTTTATAATCATTCCAAATTCCAAGAGTTTCAAATTAAGACCACATTGTTGTGATCACGGACCTCAGAACGGGCAAAACGTAATCCCACATATGGTAACGTGTTCCCTGAAGTGATCACATACATGTGATCATGGACCTGAACGGGTTTATGAAGTATGAAGCAAGACGAGACCTACTGGCGACGACCTCGTTATTTTGTAGGACGGTCGAGCAACGAGGACACCCAGAGCATGCACCCCCCCCCCCTCCCTTCTCCAAGTTACTACATCTCAAAGGGAGGACTTTGAGCTCGATAGATTTCAAGCGCATCAGCCCCTCTACACCGCGGGTCTTCAGTGGCACCAGGTTCAACTCGTGATACGCCTGCCACGAGTCAAAGACCATGACCATTAGGCAACCGGGGCCATATATTGTTAATCGAAGAAATATCAATAAGAATGGAAAATTGCAAGAAATATTATTTTCGTTCTACACGCGTCAATTCGTTATATTCTACATTCTAAAGAAGCTTTTCTGTTATTTGAGATATTTGGTAATAAATGAAATTTAAAATTGTGCATATTGCATTAGAGCTACGTTTTAATCAAACTAGGATTTTTTTTTACCTTAAACGCTATTACTAGATAATTTGATTAATAAATAAAAAGAAATTTTACTCTTCTGTAAACAAATAACATATTTTGAATAATTTTTAGGCACAAACCTCATTCCCAAAGCAATTTTAAAATCTCCACTTGGATCTGCAACACAAACAACATACCGCAATTAGCCGATATCTCAAAAGCAAAAACTAATTTTTTCCCCCTTAATATATTAATGCATTTCTATCAAGCTCGCCAGACCTGTGATTCCCCACAAAGTTGCTAATTAATTACGCATCAATAAGTTGTTCCGACACGATCGAATTAAAGTGAAGACACCAGCCGACTCCTCAACACTACTGATGACATCGGAGACACACACATGCACCTTTAAAATCCGAAACACAATCTTCCCAACAATACGAGTCCTGTCCAAGACGGGAAAGAGGCGAAGATGTCTCGTCTATTGACAACCGTCACTTTGTCACATTCCAACTTTCCTCCAGCTCCCCGGATGCCGAGGAGGGGAGTGCTGCTTGATCGAAATTGTCAATACAATTCCTTACAATATCTAATACGTGTACGCTGTCAAGAGGTGTCAAGCCTTTAATCTAAAGGATTCGGGATCCAAGGCGTATACCTAGTTCCTTCTCCCTTCCCATGTCGTCTTGTCCTTTTACGTGGGTGTCTTTCACCTGTCGGGATGAGATTCCTTTCTCATTCCATCCCCTCCCTCTCCCGTTCTCTTTTTCTTTTATGGAGGTGTCCCCTTTTATTTCTCAACAAGGAAAAGTAATGTTTTGTGACGCAAAAAGGCCAAAATCGGATAACCTGGCGCGCGCGGTATTAACGAAGCTGATGGAAGTAAACAACGGGGAGAGAGAGGGGGGAGTTGTTGATGGAACTCTGGTTAGGGGTTTGTACGAATTTAATGATTCGTTCTCGTTCTGTTTGGATAGAATTGGTTCCGATTTGAGGAAGAGGCGATTATAAGTCTGAAACAGTGTAATCATTTAAATTATACCTAACTTTACATCAGGGTGGGCAGACTTTTCTTGGGTATGTGGCTACTTCTAATTTTTTCAAGCTATTGCGGTCCACTCAATGTCATTTTCAAACACAAGGGAGGGGGCGTACCAGTCCGCACCCTCTCCCATTTCCCTCGATTTTTTCCCGATTGATTATAATCCCATGTATATACTACGAAAAATTTATTTGTTATTAATATTTTTTATTAATTAATAGCAATTATTTATTCAGTAGTTTATTTTTTTTACTGTTTTTTTGTTCCCGATAATCTGTAATTATATATATATGTTTGGCAGCGTATCGGGTAAGATACAAGAATGGGACACTTTCAACCCTCGCCCCCTCTTTGAAAAACTCTTGCGTGCGCTACCTCCCAGTGTCATAGATGTTGTAAAGGTAAGATAGAGGTCTACAATAGTTATTATAACTAAATAATTAATAAGGAATATGGACTTACCTACATAACTAAAATAAAAAAAAATTAACACTTTTAAAACCGCGTGTAAAAGCAAAACCAAGACACAAACAAAATAATAATAGCCACAAAAAATAATATTGGATGATGCATTTATTATTAAACAATTAAAAATACATTAAAAAGTAAAACTTTTTTATCTAAAGTTAGTAGAAGACTTACAGTCTGCATATTGTCAACCAATCTTTAATATATTTTCGTATATATATATACTAACTGCTAAAATCTCCAGGGGGTCTTGGCGGTCTACCGGTCGATCGCGATCGACGTAATGCCTACCCCGGCTTTACATGATCTAGTTTCTTTTTTAACTCATAGATTTATAAACAAGGATCTACAAAGTTTGGGAAATCAGTTTTTATTTGCGTGGAATACAAAAAATCAGTGTGCTATACATAAAATTATTCAATTTTGCTATATGTGTCCCGGTACCTTCTCCTCATATTGGTTGAGAGGTGGAGCTCATGTTAATTAACCCCCTGGCCGGAACATCAATTTTTTTTTTTTTGCCGCACTGAGAAACATCCGTCTGACAGACGGGTACGTAATTTTTTTTGAATTTTAGTACCTTAAGGACTGTTTTAAATGTTCTTGTAGCTCAAAATGAGTATGGCTCAAATAAGATGCATGGGGTTAAATCAAGCCCAACAATATATTTTTATCACTAGAATTGTGACAAGTATTTTTATAAAAACTGATTAAAAATGATTTATATTCATGTAAAAGTAATTAAAAATAATAATAAACACGAAAAAACTATAGGAATATCCGTGTGATAGACGGTGATAGATAAGAAAAATCGCACATATCGTGAGTTGAAAAAAATCGCCATGTATCACGACGTAATTCTCCAACTGGGTAGAGTACTCAAGGCAGCTCATCCCAAAAATCACACCTAAGCGTCATCTACAGGCATCAAAGCAAATCACCCCCGTCTGGGAGACGGATGTTCTGGTCAGAGGGTTAAACAGATATTCAGGGGCACTGGCGTAGCTAGCTCTGAGGGGGCCCTGTATCAAAATTCCTTCGGGGCCCTTTTTTAGATATGGGAGCCCTGTTAGTGGTGCTGTAGTTACATATGTTGGGGCCCCTATAGCTTGGGGGCCCCGTATCATTGATAAGGCGGTAGCTACGCCCCTGCTCTGGGAGATTCGAAAGCAACTTAGAATGAGAAGCCAATAAACCGAACATGAAATGATTACAAACAGGTATTCACAATAATTAACGTTTATCAACTTAAACGTTAGAACTGATTATGTGATATGCGGACAAGGGAATCTAAAAGATAAGGAATACAGCAATATCTCGACTTACGCGAATTCGGAGTTACACGATTTTGAATTCTCGTTTGAAATCTCGTCGGGTTTTTTTTCCCATCACTGAATCTCTGATGGAATTAGTGCCAAAACCTGATGAAATTAGTAATGTGATTGAAGTTGTCGATCTTGCCAGGCAAATAAATTTAGAAGTTCATAGTAATGACGTTCAAGAACTGTTGGATTCCTACAACCACGAACTGATAATTGATGAAGTCATAGAAATGCATGAGTAAGAGTAAGACATTGTCTTTAGATCCAGTTCAATCAGAAGAATCGAATGACTCTTGGTATTTTGACATAAGGCCTCAGTTAAATTGAAAAAAGGGTTACAAATTTTAGAAAATACATATTCCAACGAATAGCGTATTTTTTCAAGAAAACAAGGAATACAAAAACTATTAGCATGCTACGAGAAAATTTTACGGGAGAAAAAAAAATCTTTGAGCCGGCAGACTATTTGTTAGGTTTTATGAATCCTTATACATCAAAACAGTGCTCCGCAGCCTTTTATCGCTGCGGACCGGTCAACGTTTGATCATTTTACCGCAGGTCCGCTGAGGGTGGGACACGTTGATTGTTTATATTTTAGATTGTTTTGGTTTAACGACTTTAATTTAGTTACATTTAAATATGCCTTCAGAATAAAATAGTTACACCAAAAATGAATAAAAGTGATTTAACGTGGAATATAAAGTGATTTCCGTGGAAAGATGTGCAAATCCGAGAGAAATGCACCACTTTAAATAAAATAGCAATAGTTTAATGTTCTTTAGGCGGCCCGGCACCATTTGATCCACGGACCGGGGTTGAGGATCGCTGCATCAAAATAACTTCGGTTCGCGATTTTGCATTTGTATTTTCTAAGATTTTGTTGAATATTTTTTTTTTCTAAGAGTTATTGTTTTCTTTTCGTCTCCAGCCCCAACTAAAAATAATTTATACGTATTTCTATGCAAAATTATACCCCGACTTACGCGGTTATCACTCAACCCCACCTGTCCCTTAAGTTCGGGGTAGTACTGTAATGGATACTTAAATTAAATGCAACCTTTTAAACTTATCAAAGAAAACTATCCTCCGGGTTTTGCCGACTTCAAATTAGTATTGCGACTATAATTCAGAAATTAAGCAGTAACGCATTATAATTCAGGCAGTACTATAGGTGGCAATATTCTCCACAACACCTCAACCAACATGAAGAGGAAAGAGGTACCACGACATCTGATATATTCTTGATTACGACTTAGGGGATTTGAAATACTCACATAATAATAAATATACTAATTTGAAAACAATTTTACTTATAAATGAAATATAACAAAAGAAAAAAAATATTAGTTCTAAAATTTTTTTAACGAAAAACTATTCTCATTAATGCATACAAAGTGTTCCATTGAAAAGCAATGTTGGTGCACAATTTATAGTCAGTAAGTCAATATCATAAAAACTAAAGAGTTACATAAAGTTCAGAAATAAATTTATATAGGTTTGGAGTAATAAAGCGGTATGTTATAGGAATGATCAAACGTAACTGGTACTTGCATGGTGCTCAAAACTGAGGCTAACGACAGGCGTAAACTAGTCCCTTGTCACGACGGATTTCGTGGGCCTCGGTCTGACACCATTGATCGGGTGGCATTAAAAAACAATAACATAGTTAAACGCTGACATGCAATTCACCACTTAATACAATATATATATATATTAATTTTTTGGACCATTTGATGTGTAAAATCATTTAAGTAAAAGCGATTACATATTTTATTTTTAGATAAATATGGAAAATTTAACTGCCACTTTCGAAAAATTGGATAATCCGTCCTTAAATTGTGTGAATGTAATTAAATTCCTTTAATTGCGTTCGAATTATCGAAATATAAAGAAATATTCTTAAATCTACAAAACAAGCCTATGATTTTACGGAAGAAATAACATTCAGTCATTAATCTGCAAATCTCTCCCACGATTCCATCACTGAAACTGGTCCAGTTACTTATTTTCTCTCTCTCTGGCCACCTTCTTTCTGTATATCACCAGCACTTACCGCTTTCCCAAAAAACAATTTGGAACCACACGCTGAGAGAAACTAAGGGAAAAGCCGATTGATGAAATATTTCCACCATCCACAGCAAAGCCTAATTACCTTTGCGCAGTAGCCTGGCACTGGTTGACCACCGCGAGAAGAAGGGTTGGGTGGACAACAGACAGTAACTTCTTCCTCCCCCTGCGGATCGATAGAGGAGGGGTGGTGCAAAGGCCTATTTCCTCCCTCCTCCACAGAAAGAATTCGGGTAGGAGGAGAAGGCACCATCCACAGCTGATGACGCTTGGTCATAAACCGGGGAGATTCCAGGTCCCGATAAGAACCCTCCTCTGACCACCTGGGACCTCCAGATAAGGCCAGAAGGTATGTGTACGAAGAAGCTTCACCTATCTGGAAGCACCTTTACTGCAGGAAAAGAAAGAGGAAATGGACCGAAGTCTGAAGATCTAATACAGCATGCTCCTGCGCTCTTGCCTAATAGTTGAGAAGATAACGCTGCTTTTAGGAATTGGTGTGGGAGGGGGTTGTGTAAGGGACGTGCGAGTAATTACGCCAAACGATGGTTGCGCCGTGTCTAACAATAAACATAAATACGTTTTCCTCAGAGAAGGGTACCATTCTGGAAAAATTTCTTAAAGAAATGACCAGGGTGGATATTGCTTCGGGTGGGTTAACGGTAAAGCGTTTCAGTGTCGTTTAATCGCGTTATTGCCGAATAAGACACTGTTTAACTTCTAATTTGATGCGATATTGTATATGAGATGTTTTATAAAAATTATCTGTTTACAAAAAATTTATAATCGGTCTGTTAACAGATAAAAAGGGCGTTCAGTAAACAAAGCTTTTCATGCAAACCACAATGAGAGAGGACTTAATTTTTTATTTATTGTACTGTTCTGTTTATATTAGAGTAAATTAATGAATCAACTAATTCTCCATAATTAATAACCTTTATTTAACATACAATTGTTCCTAGAAATTAAAAAAAATTTAAAAAATGTATTACAAAAAAAATTAATTTATGAACTTGACAAATGTTTTATAGGATAATGTTATCTGCAAACTAAAGTACATGGATGATCATGCAACAGAACGATGATCTGATTGCAATTTAGTGATAGATTACGTGAAGATGCACATTGTTCACTAATAAACTAGATATAATTATAAAAAATTTAATAAAAACATAGTAATTTTTTATAAGAAAAACAAAGAAATGAATGCTTATAAGTAATTATTGCAGTCATTGTTTTTTACAGGTAATGCTTTCAGTCGCATCAAAAATGCTAAACTTTGATGAACTAAAAGAGTACAATTTCATTTTAATTAAAAATTTCAACAGAATCACATCTCATCAATATGTTACAATCACCGATAAAACCCAATTTCCATTGTTATTTTTAAATAATTTTTTGACTCTTTATATTGTTATATGTAATACTAATGGTAATGATTATTTTAAATAACGAAAACAGTTCCAAATGACGGCAAACGCAACAGGAGAAGCATGTCAATTCCAGTAACTGCTAAAGTGAGTGGGCGCTTATTAACGTTGCACAGTAAAGCAACAAACACGGGGATTGCTGGCAACTACTCGCAATTTTGAACTTCGGTTAAGTGACGAGGCTAACACTTAAGCAGGTACCCCTCCAAACTACCTCACCACGCCAAAGAAGGACCTTGAGCCACGACAAAGATATACTGTGTGTGCATCAGCTCTTCTACACCAGGAATGTCCAACCCAAATGACCTTGCGGGCCACTTCGGAAAAACATTATAATCTCGCAGGCCGCACATAAAAATATGTACCTTTATATCAGATTTGGAAACAAAAAAACATTTATTTGCGTGAAAATTTAAAACAGAATTAATTATTATTATTGTTTTCGTTATTTTTCATGCATACAGACATAGATAATATAATAATTTTTTTATAATATAATAATGCAATGATCAAATAATGTTTAAAATATTACAGTTGCTATTTTCTTGAAAATTACGGTGTTCCTTTAGAATTGATCTTTCGTTACTTATTGCTGAAATTTGATTGTGCTGTCATTCGCAAACGATTAAGTATGCATTGCCCTTTATCTTAACCGTCCTGAATATATTTTTTTAAACTTTAAAAAACATCTCTGACCTGCCTCTTGCTTTTTGGACACTCCAAACAGAAAAGGGGAGGAGAAATGAAAGTCGCACACACAGAGAATCATGTTCTACCCATAGTAAAGGACATGCATAATGCAATTTGGAATTTATTAAAAAAGTAATTCATTATAGTAAAATCAAATGTAACTGTTTGATAAAATATAAATCTATTTTAATCTAAAGGACATTTCTATTATCAAAAAGGATTTATTTTAATACAAGAATAGGCAAATACATAGTAGATTATATATATATTTAAATATATATAATTCAATCACAACACAGGAATTAATATAAAAAAAAAATCGAAACTAAATGAATCCTATAACAGAAAAATCCCATTTCCGAATAACAATGGCGAATATAGAAAGACAAAATTCTAACGTTTTCAAACAAAATTAAAAAATTTTATAAAATAAAAACATAAAATATCCAAGTGCAACCTCGCGGACTTAGGATATATATATTATATATATATATATAAATTTCCCTTCAAATAAATTTCAAAATGAAAAAACTTTAAAAAGAGTCGGCGGACCGCAACTTACGTACTGGCGGGCTGCGTGTTGGACACCTGCCTTATAACATGTGTTCTTGACCGGATGTAATGTACATGCACTGATTTTGAGTATGATTACAATGTGTGTTTACGAAGCAATTGACTGATACGATGGAGTATAGGAACTCTAACTGTGTGTTTAGAGGGGACAGAACCACAAACAGTTCCCAGCTTCCGAGAAGTCAACAGTATGTCCTTTCTCGAAGAGAAACCATTGTTTATAACCATTTGCTATAACCAAAATTATTTATTATATTTTCAATTTAATAAATACTATTTCTTTAAAAACCAAGCATTAGTACTCATTTAAGATATATTTCCTTACATCTAGTAAGAAACTTCATGCTGATTACGTATATATGTGACAATTCATGGCATTGGACTCTTCTTCAATGGCTTGACAGCCCTGGGTGGGCCCTGGCCTTCTCCAGAAGATTTCTCCATGCATCTCTACTCTTGGCAAATGTTCCCCAGTTTTTGACCTTTATAATATTTAGATCTTTTTCGACACAGTCAATCCATCCTAAAGGGGGTTTGCCCCGAGTTCTATATCCCATGGACTTTTCCAGAAAGATTTTCTTGCAGCAACAATCTTCATTGACAATAGACTTAGCCATGACCACTGGCGTAGAAAGCTTTGAGGGGGCCCCGTATCAAGAGTTTTCAGGGGGTGTAAAGGGGCTGATGCACGTTAAATCTATCAAAGTACTGTTGGCGTGGTGATGTAGTCTAGAAAGGGGTGTAAATTCCAGATGACTCCACTTGCCCGGGAAACCCCTTTACAAGGTCACAGGGGCCCCGTCCTCCCGTTGAGTGGTGTAGAATTTAGAGGGGGGTTTGGGCCTCAGGTGTCGTTCTCCCCCGTGATCACTTTTCAAATGATGAGGCCCGTCCCCAAAAAGCCCTCAGTATTTAAAAAGGGGCGATGTTAATTTTCCCCTCCCCTCACCCAGTCGAGTTGTGTGACTGTAAATCATGCACTTTTAATCTTTTTTCGGGTTATTTTTGAAGTGGGGTCATAGGAAAAAGCTTTAATTTGTGTTTGGGCCTAGGGCCTACTTCTAAGTAGGGCCCAGGTTCTCAAGAAATCTTAAGACGTCCCTATAAATTTTATTTGGGTTCAGTGGGCAAACGGGGGGGCCCTTGGGGGTCCAGACCCCCCAAAGCCTTTGTTATTTTTCCGTTGATTAAAAAATTTTAAGTTTTTACAATGTTAATTTTTTTAATTAATGCTAATTATTTATTCAATAATTAGTTTTTTTTGGGCCCCCCAAAAAATCGAAAAAAATAAAAAAGGAGCATTTTACAAGAATGGTGAACTTTTCGACCCCAGGAACCCCCTCCCCCCCCCAAAAAAATTCCCCTTGTGTGCGCTACTGGGGGAAACCTATTTTAAATATTTTTCGCCAAAAGCAAATTTTTTAAAAAATGTGGTAATATTTAGACAAAATATTATCTCTAATTATAAGTTGCATATACATTTAAACCTTAAAGTCGACTAAATGCAATACAAAATTTATATTAGCTAAAATAGATTGACGCATACTTTTTCATCATTTATTTATATAAAAAAATAATAATACAATCCCCCAATACGAAATAAAGTAAAGAATACACTTAACCTACTCCCAAGAGAAACAAAATTTGTACCCAATAGCCTCCCCATTCCACAGGCTTTCCGAAATTCGAAAGTGATGCAGTATGACAGCCATATGATCAAACTTTGTCTCCCCCTGGCATGACAGAACTTTTCAATTCTGTAATGTTACTACCAAATCATCGGCAGTGACCAAGCGGACGGCTGTCAACACAAAGAGACATTAAAATATATATAAGAGCAAAGTAAAACAGCCGAAGCAGATCGGGTTGGCATCGAGCCAAGAGGATGCGTCTACCTGGCACCTGCCTTCAAAAATCCCGATCCATTTTTTCTTCTCCCCGTTTTGCTTTTTTACACTCACCTGGGAGGGGGAAAGGGGAGGATGGGGGGAAGCGTAGATCCTTCAAAGTGAGATTCCCTTTTATGTTCATTAAAAAGAAGAGGTAGGATTTCGACAAGTGAATTTCGTGGTTTTTTGATGGGAGTTCATTTCTCGCATCGTTATTGGCGGATTGATGCTTCTTAGTAAGAAGGGGGGGGAAAGGAATAAAACGCATTTAATGTAATAGGCTTGGAAAAAGACTACTTCGAGTTAATGGATAAGTCACTATATTTCTGTTTTTAAGCGACTGAAGGTTCCAGTGGAAGCAAAGTGCTATTAAAATGGTGGAAGGGACATTAAAGAGTTTCGTCTAAAAAGAATTCATATTTCAGGATTTTTTAAATTATTATACAATTTTTTTTAACAAAAAAAGAGATAGGGGATTTGGGACCAGTGGTTGCCTTTTTAACGGGTTAAGAAGTAGGCGACCCCTTTGGGGAGTTTACCCCTTTTTAATTTTAAGCAAAAAAACTATTTTTTTAGATTTTAAAATTTTTTTAAAGGTTATTTTAAATTTTGAAATTATTCATGCTCCACACTTTTTAATTAATAGTTTAACTCATCTTTTACACGATATATATAAAAAGATACCATTCAAATACAGTAAGAAAAAGGGGAAACAACCCACGAAATTTCCCAAATTTGGGGAAAAAACAAGTAAATATATATAAAAAAAAAGGGGGAAAAAAAAAAAAATTTTTTTTTTTTCCTTTTTTTAAAAAAATTTTAAAAAAATTTAAAAAATTTTAAAAAAAAAAAGGGGAAAAAAAATTTTTTTTTTTTTTTTTTTTTTTTTGTTTTCCCATTTTTTTTTTTTAAAATTTTTTATTTTAAAATTTAAAATTTTAAAAAAATTTCCCAAAAAAAAAAATTTTAAAAACCCCCCCCTTTTTTTCCCCCCCCCCAAAAAGGGGGGGCCCCCCTTTTTTTTTTAAAATTTTTTTATTTTTTTTTTTGGCTTTTTTTTTTTTTTTTAAAAATTTTTAAAAAAATTAAATTTGGGAAAAATTTTTTAAAAAAAAAAAATTTTTTTTTTAATTTTTTAAAAAAAAAATTTTTTTGGTTAAAATTTAAAAAAAATTTTTTTTTAAAAAAAATTTTTAAAAAAAAAATTTTTAAAAAAAAATTTAAAAGGAAAAAAAAAAAAAAAACCAAAAATTTAAAAAAAAAAATTAAAAAAATAAATTTTAAAAAAAAAAAAAAAAGGGGGAAAAAAAAAAAAAATTTTTAAAAAAAATTAAAAAAAATTTTTAAAAAAAAGGGGGGAAAAAAAAAATTAAAAAAAAAAAAAAAAAAAAAAATTTTTTTTTTTAAAAAAAATAATTAAAAAAAAAAAAAAATTTTTAAAAAACCAAAAAACCCCCCAAAAAAAAAACCCAAAAATTTTTTTAAAAAAAAAAAAAAAAAAAAAAAACCAAAAAAAAAAAACCTTTTTTTTTTATTTTATTTTTTATAATTTTTTAAAATTTTTTAAAAAAACCCAAATTTTAAAAAAAAATTTTTTGGGTTTTTTTTAATTTTAAAAAAAAAAATTTTTTTTAAAAAAATTTTTTTTAAATTTTTTTTTTTAATTGGTTTTTATTTTTTTCCCCTTTTAAAATTTTTTTTAAAAAATTTTTTTTAAAAAAAAGGGGGGAAAAAGGGGGGGTTTTTTTTTTTTTTAAATTTGGGGCCCCCAAAAAATTTTTTTTTTTTAAAATTTTTTTAAAAATTTTTTTTTTTTTTCCTTTTAAAAAATTTTTTTTTTCCCCACTTTTTTTTTTTAAAAAATTTTAATTTTAATTTTTTTAAAAAAAACAAAAAATATTTTAAAATTTTTTTTAAAAAAAAAAAAAATTTAAAAAAAATAAAAACCCAAATTTTTTTAAAAAAAAAAAAATTTTTTTCCCAACCCAAAAAAAGGGGGCCCCCCCCCAAATTTTAAAAAACGGGGTTTTTTTTTTTAAAAAAATTAATTAAAACCCCCCCTTTTTCCCCCTTTTTGAAAAAAAATTTTTTTTTTTTTTTTTTTTTTTAAAAAAGGGGCCTTTAAAATTTTAAAAAAGAATTTTTTTTTAAACCTTTTTTTTTAAAATTAAAATTTTTTAAAAAAAAATTTTTTTTTTTTTAAAATTTTTTTTAACCCCCCCCCTTTTAAAAATTTTTTTTAAAAAAAAAAACCCAAAAATATATAAAACCCCAAAAAAATTTAAAAAAAAATATAAAATTTTAAAAAAAATTAAATTTTTTTTGGGGAAAAAAAAGGGGAAAAAAATTTTTTTTTAAAAATTTTTTTTTTTTTTAAAAGAAAAAAAAAATTGGGAAAAAAAAAAAAAAACCTTTTTTTTTTAATTTTAAAAAAAAAAAAAAATTTTTAAAAAAAAAAAAATTAAAAAAAGGGGTTTTTCCCCCCCAAAAAAAAAAAAAATTTTCCAAAAATAACTAAAAATTAAGAAAAAATTTTTCCCCAAAAAAAAATTTTTTTTTTTCCCCCAAAAAAAAGGGGGGGGTTTTCCAAAACCCTTTAAAAAAAATTTTTTTCCCCCCAAAACCAAAAAAAAAACCCCTTTTTTTAAAATTTTTTTTTTTTTATTAAAATTTTTTTAAAAAAAAAATTTTTTTAAAATTTTATAAAAATTTTTTGAAAAAAAAAAATTTTTTTCCTTTAAAAAAATTTAAAAAAAAAATTTTTGGGGGGGGGGGGAAATTTTTTTGGGGCCAAAAATTTTTAAAAAAAAAAAAAAAGGGGGAAAAAATTTTTAAAAAAATAAATTAGAACTGATATGTGTGTGTGTGTGTAGGTATAAAACTACAAGGTGCAATCAACTTATCTTTTCCTGTAAAACCATCTTTTCTTATATTTTAATTAGAAGGACGAAAGGAATGCGAAAATTAACGTGAGCACGAAAAGAATTTCAGATCATTTGCTCTTCATGGTGAATAGTTCAAGTGCTCGCGCTTGAAATAAAATGTAGTCAGCTATAAAAAAAAAAAAAAAAGATTCTAAAAATAAAGACGGTTAACCGATTCAAAAGGAGCATTTATTTTCGGAAGGTAAAACTAATGTACCATTTAATCAATGAAGCTCACGGTGAGTGAATCTCAAGAAATAATAGTATCAGCTTAACTAGGATCAAAATAAGTACTTTTTCATGATTTGCCCTTTCATACGAAGGGTGAGGTATATAACAAAGTACATTTAAAAAATATATTATTCTTCCAAATACAAATTTAGCAAAACTCAAAAAAAGCTGATATCCAATGTTTACTCAGTGTTTTTTTAACTCTTTATCTACCGACGGTACTTACAAGTACCACTCACTTTAAAATTATATAGAATAACCATTTTTACGAATACTCAGACGATACTCAGCAGAAATATTCTTTAAAATCCACTATTCCAAGATATATGGCAGCACGGGTTCTATGATGAGTATTTTAGCGGGGAAGGCGAATAGTTTTATAGCAGAAATTGCGTTTTCAGCTCATTGCGAAGATTGTCATTTTTGTTCCGAAGAAATAGTTAATGTCAAAATGTCTTTTTTTTTGTACGTAAATGAAGACCTTAGAAAACGATTTGACTATTTATTTTAAGTGAACAGTGTATATAAATAATTTTACAGTTGATTATCTTTAATTAATTAATTAGCTCTAAAGGGTTAAATTTCTCAAAGTTGAGTATTTTCTTTACTTATAATCCCTTAATTTTCAATGCAGTGATTCAAAAAGAAATATTTCATGAAAAAAACTGCAGTAAATCATAATGAGGTAGATAAAGGGTTAAAGTATCTGAACTTGTAATTAAAACAGTCGTCAGACCCGTACTTGCCATTGGATCTGGGACTTGGACTTGGTCAATAGACTGGAGAACAGCTTGCCATCTTTGAGCGTAAAGTTCTTAGATATATCTTTGGTGCTGTGAATGAGAATGGATTGTAGAGAAAACGGCATACTTTTGAGCTATGTAAACCCGAATTGGGCATTAAGTCGATCGCGATCGACAGGTGGACCGCCAGGACATTCTGAAACGATCGCCTTCACTAAGACCAAATAATGATTCCATCATGCGAAGATCTAGAAATACTGTATTTATTCGAATCTAAGCCGCCATCGATTCTAAGCAGCGCCCCAAATTCTCAACAAATTTCGTGAAAATTGAAAAATAGTCTATATATAAAACGGTTTATCGATATCCAATTTTACGAAATTAAAATAAATTTAACAGGAAGACTAATAAGAAGTGAATAATTAGTTATTTTATCAGTATTATAAACTTTTAAATACATGCTTGAAGCTGTTTGTGCTCTAAATACTGCATCCAACAAATGTTTCTTTCCCTTCGATTCTAAGCTGCACCCGATTTCCAGGAGCATGGGGAAAAAAGCGCGGCTTAGATTCGAGTACATACGGTATTTTAAAAAATACGGAGGATAAAATTCGAATCATAAGAGAAAATTTTGTTGAATAGAAAATGCACCTCGCTATTTGGAGGTTATTTTGCGAAGAAAGTCATAAAATGTTCTTGGTTCCAGAAAAAAATTCCGTAAATAGAGAAATTCGTAAAATGGAGATCCGACTGTAACACTTTCATTTAGCTCACTACACCTACGCCACTGGGTGGACCGCAACACCTTGAAAAAAGTAGCCCATACCCTGGAAAAGTCTGCCCCCTCGATGTAAGCTATTTAAGGAAGCAGATGTCATTAAAACAATCAAGATAGGTCGCTTGAGGCTTGCGGACCACATCTGTCTTATGTACCTCTCATCCTTGACGTTCAGAATTTGATTGTGTGGAGGACGTTTTTAAAGTTTTAAGAGTGACTAATTGAAGATCTGTTGCTAAGCGGTAATCAGAATAGAAGAGGATTCTTGAGAAAGCTTTAGCCCACTCTGGGCTGTTGTGTTTTAGAAGAAAAAGAACTTGTAATTGTTCGAATGTCAGAAAATACTTTTAAATTTCAAAAAATAATAGCACTATTACTTTTTTAACTTATCAAGTAAAAGATTTAGGGCTTGTAAAAAATTCTCATTCCGTAGTTTTGAAAAAAAAATAGATTGATTTTAAAAAAGTATACATAGCGTCATAAATGCAGGTTTTTTAAAACAATATTTGCACTGAAAAGTCACCTACAAAAATAACATCAAACTGCAAATAAATTTTGTAGTCATCAATCATTTTGTTGTTTAATTACTTTTAACTTTAACTTTAAAATAATCATTTTTGTATATGCATTTTTTCCCATATAAGGTAACTTCTTTTATTGAATTGTTTTTCTAAGTTAAGCTTCTTTTTGACTTCAGAGGGAACATAATTCAAGAAAAAAAGCCAACTTTTAAACGTTTACTCAAAAAATTAAATCTTCTATATAAAATAAAAATTTTACAAATTTTCTTAATTTTATTTTTTTAAAAATATTTATAAGTTTATCTTTCTATATTTATATGAATAATTTTTTAAATGTATCTATCCCTACCAAAACATGAAAAACATCCCTTACATTAAGAAAGTATTTTTATTTCTTTTTTCCCCAATTGGAATTATTTTTGACACCCCTGTAATCTCACACAACAAATTTCTCCTTTAATTCGTGTTTCTAAATTATTAAACGGAATTATAGAAAAATAAAAAATTACAATATTACGTTTTTCTAATACATACAGCATAAGCACTTAAGACATATCCATGCATTTATTTTTTAAAAAAAGAGAAAGGGCCACCGCAAGCAAACTCAAAACCCTCCACGTAAACATTAAAAACCAAACACGCCATCCTACCTTCTTAGGCGAGAACAAAAGTCTTCCTCAACTTACAGGATGCGTTTTTTTACAATCCGAATGACGACCCCAATTTCGCGCTTACCTGTGCAAACACAACACGGGGGAGAGAGTACGGCACTAAAAGTAGCAACCCTCAAAAAACATCGCAAGCAGAAAAGATTTAAAATAATACGAGACGTCGTATCTTTCTCTTGCTCTCAACCCCCCTTCAAGATTCGTTACGCTCTCGATTTAAATCACGGCCAAACTGTCTCTAACCTCTTACCTGGAGAACTGTTTTGCATTTTCTGGAAAGTACAAGTGCCACAGAAAATGAATAAAAGATTCTTTTAAAGAAAGAGAGGAGTGAAAGGATGGGGAAAAAGCAGTTTTCGGGATATAAACGCAGACGGGTTGGTATAAGTTCTTGGTTATCCAACGGAAGCCTTCAATACAATAGCACATTTTTATACCAAGAAAGACTTTCTACAGTTACTATATTCTAAAGAAAAATTGACAGTAATTTTACTGACTTATTTTTGGTGAACATAATATCAATTTATCATTGCTTGCAGGTTAAAAAAAAAAGGTAGAAGTAGCAAAATATAATGTAATGTGCATTATATTAACAGAATTGAAGTTGGTAATTTTTCTGTTAAATTGTATAAATTGTTTTAAGGTATCCGACTACGTTCGAACCGTGAATTTAAAATACGCACAAATGGATAATTTTCATGATGTTTGTGCCACTTAGATTAGAATGCATGTATAAAATTGTTTTAAGGACATTTTGACAAAAAATTAACTTATAATAACCTTTTTCCAAAATGTTCTCCTTTTATAAGAAAAAGGCTTCAAAAATAATTATATTTTGCTTATATAAATTAAAGACTTCTCCAGAGAGTCAACTATTTTTTTTTTTTGTTGTTTTTTTGAAAAATTCACATTATTTTCAGAGTTACAACCCATTGTAATAATTAACGGCGTTTTCTTAAAATTTCTCTCCTCTGCTGTAGTAAAATATGGATAAATCCACTTCCAAGTTATATATTTCAAAAATTTTAGTTCAGCCTCTATACAGAAGTCTTGAGCTATGTACAGGCAAAATATTTTGAAAACGGGTCATTCTATGTTCATTTTTTGTCAAAATATTGTACTTAAATAATTTTTTTATTGTAATAATATTCTTAAAACAAGTTTATATAAGTTTTCTAATCTAAGTGACACTAAATATCATAAATAGTATCCATTTATACGCTTTTGCAAAATCATGGTTCCGAACGTAGTCGGATACCTTGAATTGTACTAAAATCCACTTCCAAAGTTGGACTCCTCATAATCTCTAAAATCTATGTCCGAAAAGTACGGTTATAACTTTCAAAAATAAGTTAAAAATAAACAAAAGACTTCCGCTTACGGTTTTTTATGTTCTGTAAAGAACAGATTATAGTAAACATGGCGGGACAGATATTGTGAGAACTATAAAAGGCATCACGTATTAGGTGGCTGAGCCATCTGCACAGACCAATAACGTAAGTCCTACTAATAAAGTAACTTTTTCGAAAATTGAAGGGACCAGACGTAAAGGCCGACCACCTACACCCGGGGTACTCAACCTTTTTTTTCTGCTGAGCCGCATATATATGTCAGCTATTTCACGCGGGCCGAAACATGAGGATAAATGGGGGAGGGGGAGTGAGAAATGCTTTAAGACCAAGATAACATTAGAAATTTAAAATGTGGAAAATTGATCAAAATATTATAACTCCTGCTTTTTTTAAATTATTATTTTTTACTTCATAAGCCCAGTGGATGAGTGGTTAGTGCATCACGCTTCCATACCACAGGTCAGAGGTTCAAACTCCGGGCTGGCCAAGGTTGACTCAGCCTCTCTCCCTTCAATGGGTCGATAAAATGAGTACCAAGCTTTCTCGGGGACTTAACACTGGGGGGTTTCGCGTCAGACTGACCGCCAACATCTGCGCCTGACCGGAACATGCACCTCAGGGCCCATGGTCACGTATACTGAATTGGGCACAGTAGGCACATCATGAGCTGTCGCGTCACTGAGTTATTTTTTATTTTTGTCACTAACTCTAAATTAGAAGCATTTAAGAAACACTCCTTTACAATTTCTGCATCAGTAAACGGTTTAATATGATTACCAATAATATAGCAAACTACATAGGATGTCTACGTTACCGCCGTGATACTGCCACTGACAAAACACTTGTTGCTGTTGCAAAGATTATTCAAGAAAGCCTATTTATCACCTCTTGAAAGAGATTTTCGAGGAAAAGTGTCATTGAAGGATTCCTGTTTATATATATATTGGGTTTTTTAAATACAGCACTTTCGTGACAAATCAAACAATTACTGATCAATGTTTGTTTTTCTCTATAAAATAGTCAACCTCCCAATCGTCCTTGAACGATATATTTTCTTCGAATATTTTTCGCTTGCAAGATATGAAGGATAGTTAAAAATTAGTTTCACCCATAAAATGGTCGCTACTCCACTGTTGTCTGTTATTACTAACTGTAACCGTTCCAAAGAGAAAACAGAATATTAATTCGTACCCGTACGACACCGACAGCAAAAAGCAAAATCGATATATCTGACTTCTTAACAAAGAATTTTCCACCAAATTTTTTTGAAATAAGTGAATTTCTCAAAGCAATGTGCCATGACCGGGCCACTTAAAAAGGCTCGGTGGGCCACTGGTTTAGTACCACTGAGACGATGGTTAGAGGATGTTAAAAAGGACCTCAAACTAATGGGAATCAACCGATGAAAGGCCATCGTGACTGTTAGGGTCAACTGGTAGAAGATCCGCGAATCAGCCCTGGCCAGCAAAAGGCTATTGAGGTTTTGAAGAAGAAAGAACAGATTAAAGCTTCTGTTAAATGAAATGTAAACTAGATGATGCAACGGTCACGTTTTGCAATACCCCCCTTTAAAAAATAAGTTTCACTGCAAAAAGTGCAGGTTTCCGATTTTAATTTAAATCTGCAACACAGTCAGCGTAAATTTCGGACTCCCAAAGCGGGGAAAATCCACCTTCAAGACCCTTAATTTTAATAATACAATTGAGAAGATTTATGAAGATAGGTAGAGAATTGTTAAAAACAAAATCCGGTCACCCAAGCAGAAGTTGAGATGGCGCTGCTCGTATAGGCTCTAAATACTGCGTGCAACTAATGATGCGCGCGCATTTTGAAATCGTGCAATAAAACATTGTAAAAAAAAACTTAATTTTTTTCTTTATGGAACATCAAAAACCGTAAACGAGAATATCTTTGCTTTTTTTGTAATTAGAAGTTTAAAGCATAGTCATACTTTTCCGATACACGGTACAATAAAAAAAAAAACCCCGAATCTTTGTGACGCACCAAATGCAAAACCCAAATATTAAGCTTTTACCCATAAAAGTCTATTTAAGTTTTAAAATGATATAGCCCTATAATTTACAGCCTCCCTATAATTTACCAAAAGTACTGACCTATGTGCATTTGTTTTACTTATTCTTAAACCGCCAAATGTTACTATTTGCTTACCTGCTTTCCCATTTTTAAATAATCTATTGCACATCCGCAAGCAATATGTTTACAAAACAAAACATAGATTATAGTATTCCTAAAATAATTTCAAAAACTCTTAATATAATGTTTACGGTTAAGATTAGATTAGGCAATACATTACTGATAATAAACCGTCACCAGTTTTCAGTAAGTTAATTACACTGAGATTTCGTACAAGCAAAGCTGACCATACCGTTATTAATTTTTATTATAATGTTTCTTAAATGACTTCCATACAAGCCACTGAAACCGCTTCCAAAGAACGACTATTGTATTGCAACCGGTAATTCATATCAGGTTATCTCCAGAGAGAATTCCAAACAACCTGCACCCCAGGTCTTAAGTACACCAAGCCGTTGCTGACCAAATACGCAAACATCCAAGAGTGACCTCTAATAAACATTCTTTTTCTCTGGACTTCGGACTCAAGTAACCGCGCTCTGTGTTCGTTTATTTTCCTCGACCTGCTATCAGCCGCAAGTTTATCCTGTCCGCCAGAACTATATCTCTTTCACACCTCCTTTCACGAGGTCATATCGCGAGTCCATTTCGCTGTTTAGGAGAACGCCCCTGTCCGAAATGACCAGCTCTCCGTTTTATAGCGTCCTGTCGTTAGAGGGCTATAAAATTAAGCATTGCCGGGCATAATTAATTTCGGAACTGGAATAGCGGAGAGGAAGTGACTTTAAGGGAGAAGAGGCGATTTAACCTTTTGTCGGAGGTCTTAACCTTCCAGAGTGTGGTTCGCAATGGCAACATGGAGTGATGCAATGGCTACAGATTTTTACAAAAACTAAAGCATTAATTAAAAAATGAAATAATATTTTTCATTTATTACTAGTACGATTCTAATAACAAAACATTTTAATGAAGGAGGCTATAACTTTTTTTTGCTTAATCAATGAAGTAAAGATTTTTTTTAAAAAAAATGTACAGCATTCTCCTTGATAGATAAATTTATTTCTATTGATATACAAGTATAATTATTAAACAATAGATATTTAAAATCCCAGGTATAAAATTTTAATATGAATGTCAATTAATGCAAACATTCGAAGACGCTTACAGTTTTTAAAGTTTAAAAATATTAGCTTATAATGTTCATAGCTCAATTAAACGTAGATTACAGTTTTCAAAACTTAATATAAAGTAGATTATACTTTTCAAAGCTTAACAAAGATAGTTTAGAGCTTTAAAAGTTAACTTGGTTTACACTCGATATTTATAACTATGAAAAGAATTTAATAATAAGGTGAACATTCGTTTTCGTACAGTTTTTAACTATAATGCTTTTACAAAATATGAAATGCATTAAGTTTTTAATACCACGATTTTTTTTTTGAGCAATTACTTTTAAATGGGTGCTATAACCCTTTTCTTTGGTTTGCATTTCTTCACACTAGAGCTAACATATATAATTTTTGTTTTGTTGAAGAAATATGATTTTAAGACACACATATATTCACATAAACTAATATAAAGTGATAATTTCAAGCGAACTGCACATGACTTAAAATGAAATTAAGGAGAATTACACTACAAGTCTGTGTTTGTGTGTATGTGTTGCTTGCAGAAAAATTAAGTTTACACACAGTTTTAATGCACATATTAGATATGTAATATTAGATTTTATGATATTCAGTGACATTAAAATCTTGAAAAGAAAAGTAAGAAGCATTCAGGACTTGCTTATAAAGACACAAAACTACAAAATCATATAAGGGGTTTATCCTTTTAATTTTAAAAGATACATTCATTATAGTAACAAATAACTGCATCATGCAGAATTAATATAAACCTCTCAGGAAATACTATTTCATACCAAATAGTCTTTTTGAAATTAGATACATGATAATATTCAACTACAGTTATAATCTCTTCAGTCTATTTCTAATATATCCAAAAGATAAACTCTTAATATTTCTTTTTGAATTTTACTTAACACAATGCAACTTGTAATTCACAGCTTACAAAAAATTATAAAAATTTTTGCATGAAACAACTTTTAAAATATTTTAAATTAAGTTGTTTTTAAGCGAAAAATTTCACGTTCTTCTTGCCCACAATACAAACACGCCACGTTTATATAACCTTATCACCACCATCCTATTATTTTCGTCTCGGTAACAAGAAAGAAACAAAAAAGAAGTGTTATTGACCCACCCAAACAGAGCCAACACTCAGGAAATAACTCAGCAAGTACCAGCGACTTCCGAAGAACCTAATAAAACTCCACATCCTGATGGAAAGGCCGGGGCACTTCGCAGGCACTTCTAACCATGTAAACCACCCTCTAAACCCTGCAATTTACTTCTCTCTTTTCCACAGGCCATATTTTAAGGAATGGAGAGACCCGCACTGGCAAATGCACTCCATTCTTTACTCTTAGGTAACAGTAGGTGAGACATCCCCTGGTAGGGCAGCATTGTCGATAATGGACTCGATGGAAAGGTTTCTTCGACTTTCCAGAGAATGGGGCGGTTTTCTCACGGCAGGTGTCCGCCCTTGCACACCGGGGCTGTAAGTGCTATTCACTACCTCTCCTGTGGTCGTCACAGTCACGGTCATACTACTCCTACACCCAGAGAGGAGGGAATGAGGATTATGTGTAAGCCGAAGAGGAAAGTATTGGAGTGACACTGCCCATAAGCGACCGATGAGTGGTAGGGATTAGCAATATCATAAAAGGTGATGTGGAAGATATGAAAATGGATTGGACTTTTGGTCGAAAGGAATTTTGAAATGTTGGGGAAACTAGTTTGGCGAATAGAAATAATTTTTCTATTTACCGTAAAATCCGGCGTATAACGCGCACTTTGAACACAAAAAATGAGATCGAAATATAAGGGTGCGCGTTATACGCCGGGTATAAAAACGATAGCTTTAAAAATAACAAAAGAGATGAGCATATTTTTTACTTCTACACATATCGAAATACTGTTTATTTAAAAGAAATGACATATCTTATGAACTAAAAGAGTTCTAGTTCTAGAAAATATACTATATTGATTCAAAAGTCTGGAATAATATCTCGAATAAATGACTTCAAAACATAAGAACATTGTATACTATCATTTCAGATTTCTTCATAAAAGCGGGGTGCGCGTTATACGGCGAACATACCTAAAAGTTAAAAAATGCAGCTTAAAAGTATAGGTGCGCGTTATACGCCGGATTTTACGGTATGTCAATTTGTATCCATATAACACAAAAGAGACAAGAATTATCAGTAGCGTCCCCAAGATCAGAAAACATGGCATGTGATCGCTGACTGCTGGAGCCTCATACTAAATTATCTTATTACGATCAACAACACAATATACATCTTACACATAAATAAAATTAATTGGGAAACCGATATTTGAAAAAGTTCTTACACACATCAAACTAAAAATTGCTTTTTAAACAAGGCGCAAATTTTTGCAGCAAATGCAGCTTAATAATGAACAAAAGTTAACTTAAAATAAATATGCACACTTAATTCTCAATATTAGAAACAAGAGCTATCTAAATTAATGTAGATATCCAAAGAAAATAAGTTTAAAAAAACTAAAATTTCTAATTTAAAGAACTAAATGCTAGTAAAATCTTTTATAAATTAAAGCAAAAAAAATTTTAACAAATTCAAATTTTTTTTGTCCTCAACATTAATATATTTGATAATTTTTCTACACAACTGTACAAGAAACTACTACTGTACTATGTTACTCTGTGTTTGTTATTGCTAATATTACTTATTATTAATTGAATAAATATTATTTTCTTTAATTTCATATAAAAAATGCTTTGTAATATTTTATTCACTCATTTTTATTATTTGAGAATGGAGCCAATCCTTATTTGCTCTTGAAGCTCCCGAAATTTTAAGGGTGTTTAAGGATAATACATAATTATCAACAAGATATCAATATATAACGTGAAATGCATATATAATAAATCTGTTCCATTATAATGTTTATTTTTTTGTTAGTGATCAAATTGAAAATTTTACGCAAGATACAGTTAAAGGAAAAGATCACAATACCTATTTACTTATTTAAAATTTCATATTCCTTATAATACTTGATTTTATAGTTATTAATAAAATGGGAATTTTTTATACAGATGAATAAAAAAATAGAGTCAAAATAATTTAATATTTATATTTTAATGATAGGCAAACATCTCATAAGCAGCATTTACGTTTATTGAATATACAATATGCTAGTTATGGGTGAAAAATTTTTTTTTGATCCCAAGATACTAATTTTCTTAAATAGCGTGAATAAAATTTTACTTTTCTTAAATTATAAAATATTTCAATCAATACAAAACTACTAGTCTACAAAACTACTAGTGTTAAAGACGTAATTATAGTACATAATGGATAAAATATAGCATTTAAAAAACGAATACAAATTCGCAAAATTTACACAAAAGAATTTTTGCTTGCAATATCGCAGGAATCTGGATTTATACAAGCAATAAATTTTTCTTACCCAAGGCGAAAAAATCATTTCAACTTTACTTTTAACTTTTTTTTAGTATGCCATAATAAACTAATCAAATGAACATTTCCCCCCTAAAAATTACAGAAAAAAACACAATACACTTAAACTAATACATAACAATAATAATGGTTTCTAATGAATATAAACACATATTAAAATTCAAGGTCACACACAGTTCGAATACAGTACATCTCAAGCAATAGGTTCGCAAATTAAATACGACGCAATTATTTCAGTAAGTTTCATAAGACTTTGCGTTTTAGTAAATCAGCAATAAAACGATGAAGAGGCATTCACACAAGAAAAGTTGATTAAAGAGAAACGGGAAAATAAAAAGAAACCCAAAAACTAACCTCTATATTTCTTTTCATCCATTGCCTTTTTTTACCCCGGTTGTTTTTCCCGAACAAATGTCTAAAGGGTTTATAGGGGAAGGACCCTACCCTTTTATGGCCCAAATTTCCCCAAACTAAATTACAAAAAAAAAATCCGGGGTACGGGTATTACAACAATTCGGGGAAAAAAAACAACCCCCAAAACCTCCACAAAAAATAAGTTGAAAAGGCAAAAAGGCCCTTAACGATGTCGGTAAATACCAATGTCCTGTGTAATCTAATTGTTTATTATAACAATCTAATCAGGTTTGAATATTTAAAATGTGGTCCATTCTTTCTTGAAAGATTGTACAGTTACGTTTAACATTTTACTTATACTATTTCTCCTTTACTAAACAAGGACTACTTCTTTTAAACATTACATATAGAATACATCTTTTATGAAGCTTCTAGATTGTTTTATAAAGGGGCGTATTCTATATTTTTCTTAATAATGCAATTTTTAAAAACACATTACTTATATCTCAAAAAAAGAAATAGAGATAGTTTTTTTTTAATGTAAAAAGAAGTAAGTATCTGAAAATCATAGTTTGAAGCAATGTCAGTATGAATTTTCACAATTGCGTAGATGTATTTCATTTGCCGTAATATAACATTCTTAATAAAGGGAATTAAAAAAAAAAATAGCATCTTTCATTATCTCAAGTTAATATTTTAAAATTATCTTGTACACTGAAATAATAAATATACTTTTAAAACTGCATTAACCCTAGCTTTGCTTTCCAAAAGGTTTTTGGGAAAAAACAAAAGGTGCCTTCGGGAAGGTACCAAAAAGCGCCAAATCTTTCCCGCAATTTTTCCGGCAGGGAAAAAAAAAATCCCTCGATTTTATATTTGTTTAAGAGATTATAACAGGATTTTTGCTTATTATACAGAATTTTTAAAAATTTGAAATACTTCTTAAATACGCCACTTCTCACTTTCAAAAAAAATTAAAGGTAAAATTTTCCTTTAAATTTCCTTTCGGGTTTAAAAAATCAATTTTCTTAAAAAAATAGACAAAAGTAAAACATTTTAAAAGAAAAAATCTTCCAAAATTTTTGGGTCCTTTTTGGGCCACATCTTTTATTTTACCCATATTGGTTACCGAAAAACAAAAAGGGGCATAATTTTACAACCCCTTTTTATCCATCGCCAAAGGTGTGATTTAAACTAGGATTTCTTAAAAGGAAATTTTTTATAGGATTTACAAAGTGAAAATCTTTCCTGTCAATATTTTTTTTTCATGGGGGAAAAAAAAATTTCTATTCTTAAACCCCAACAAAAAAATTTAAACCCAAAACCCAAACACTTATAAAAAATAAGGCTTCCCTTTTAAAAAAGGGGCGATAAAAACAAGAAATACTTTAGCCCAAATCAAAAACCCAAACCCAAAGATAGAACAAAATAAAAAAAAGTTTTTTCCAAAAATTTTGCTGTTATCATTCTCAGTTATTTAGATTTAAATACAATAAGGATATTTTTTTTAAAATTTATTACTACACCAACTATAATTATCTTAAATTTAACAATTAACAATATTTAATACAACATTATAAAACTTCGATCAAAGCCATGCATTTTTTAAAAAGCAATATTTTAAAATTCGCCGATTTTGCCAGTAATAATATTCATTGTAGGAAAACTAAACAGGTTTTCGAAGACTTAGCACAAGAATGTTGGCTTGCGATTCGAATGATACAGGGTTGAACAGTTTTCACTCAAAGGCCACTCAATCAAGCGTTTTTTAGATCCTGGCTGGGAGCCGAGTGAGCAGGTGATGTTAACCTTGTTTATTAGCATCTCCAGAAGAAATTTTTAGGAACAGGAGTCGCCTTGGCGAAATTCCCGATGGGGTCACTTACCGACAACATTGAAAAGAACAGATAAAAGCAGCTGAATGAAGTTACACTACATTCACAGATAACTATTCCTTTCAAAAAACACTTATATGAAAAATACAACACGAAAGCCGAAAAATCAATCGATGGTTGTACAATAAAAAGAGGGTTATACATAATTCCCTCCCTAGTTTCGAAGAGCTATAATACAAAATCTAAAATGAACACAACAAAGAAAAAGAACATTTGAAAGGATACATACAGAAACAATTCGTTTTATTTATATACTTGACAGATGTTCTATGTGGCATATACATCAAAATGACAGTCCAGTTTTTGTCCACTGAACATGATAATATCAATGTTATTGACAGCAAGTGTTACCCTTTCATGTAGTTCTGCCACATCACACGGTAAAGAGGGTACGAAGGCTTGGTTTTATGTAAAATACCAAGTTCGGATAACAGGTTCTGCCAATAACGTTAATAATACCATGTTGAGTAGAGTGTGACAGAAGCTAGACTACCAATGCAGTAGAACCAAAGTTTCACACATAGAGCACCTGTAAAGTATGTAAATAAAACCTGAATTATTTCTGTATTTTTTCAAAAGTGCTTTTTTGCTGTATTCGTCAGATATGTCTTTTCTTACTATAGCGCTTCGAAACCTAGGAGGGAATTATGAATAACCATGTACAGTGCATCCGCAACTATTGAATTACGATTTAATTTTAGTACCAAAAAGCATATCGTTCCAAGGCAAATACATACACAATTGAATCAAATTCACTTGGATAAATAATAACTAACATAAGCCCATATATAACAAGTATAAAAATTCTGGATGATATACAAATAATCGAACAAGTTTTAGTGTGATATTCATTACAGAAAAAGAACAATAATTAAAAAAAAGTGAATCGTGCAACATAATAAACTTAACACAGCTCTCAAAGAGAACACATTAAATTAAACTAATGCATTTGGAAACACCAACTAGGAGAAGACAGAAAATTACGCGAGTAGGTTGGGAAAACAGGGAGAAAAAAAATTCCCTCCTCATCCTGGCCCACTTACACACCTGCAAAAACCATTCCCGAATCGAGATTAAGGGGACTCTGTAGAGGGCTGTTTACATTCCCATCACGACGGATTTCCAAGACCTAAATCCCACACACCCTTCTCCCTAAATCTCAATCCCAACCTCCCCCGACGACGTCTCCCGTCGGTCGCTAATTAATCTCCAGAATCTTCCCCTCCCCCCTGAACATCCATCCATCCTAAATCGGACAACGTCTTCTGAAAAGAAGATCCCCAGCTCCTCCGCCACTCGCATCCCTGATGATGGCAAGTCGTCCCCCTGTTCGATATCATGCATGAGAAGCACGATCTGTCGATACCTTGATTGCACAGGAACTTTACCTCCACCTATCCATACGAGACCTGCATTCCTAAGTGACTCTCTCTGGAGGTACCTTTTTCCTTTCGGTAGCGTTTGTGGCGCAGAGAAGGGTTTTATGTTTTCCGTTTTAAGCCCTGCAAGGTGCAGGAAGTTGGTAAGTGGCATACCAAATAATGCCCAGAGCCACATTTAAAGGAATGCGGGAATGAATCTTAACGTAGATATTCTCTGGAATCTATGGGACAGGTTGAAATTGCCAATGTATTGCTCGCTTTTCTTAATCTTCTTGCGCCGGTTGGAGATTATGTATTAATTTTGGATCGATTCGACGGAATTGTTTGCACCGAAAAGAAATATCACAAGCTCATTTTTATTTTTACCACTTCTATTTTATTAGAAAGATATATTTTCCAGTGTTTAAGAGGATTTCCACTACATTCAGTGAATATTGATTTTTCGAAGTCACATAACATATAAACTATATATCAATTATATATTATGTATGCGTAAGCTGTTAATGAATGGAAAAATAAAGAAAAATTCATAGAATCAAATAATTTAGGAATGCTCCTAAAATTTATTACATTCGATATTTCATTTCTAATAATCATATTTTAGCACTCTTTGTTAACAAATATCCAAAAACGTTCATTTCGAATGTCTTTTTAGAACTATTTACCTATGGTAACGAAGTGAAAATCAGTACAGAGAGTGAGTGTGTACTAGAGTCGCATTATCAAGAAATACGATGGCGATGGACCTCGTAATTTTGAACCGTCTCGTGATAATGACGACACCTGAGCAAATATTCCCCTTACCTAACTACCACATCACACTAACTTTGAGCCAGGGCAGATTTAACGTGCATCAGCTTCTCTATACAACGGGTTTTCAGTGGTGCTAAGATTTGAACTCATGAGCCTCCTGACCATGACCACTAAGCTCAGTGGCGTAACGAAGAATATTCGGGGCCCCCTGTTAAATCAGGTTTTGCCTTACTATTTTATAAATTGGTTTAAATACGTACTTGGCGTCAGTCAAGCTTTGGGACCCTTGGAATCCTGGCACCTCCTCCATGATGCGGGGGGGGTGCATTACGCTACTGACCTATTGACCAAGCTGCCATGACCACCAAAATTGAGGACAGTTCCATTCGTAAATTAATTCGCTTGATTATTATAATGCAATTGTGCAATAAAATAATTCATTCATGTCGAAGATAAATACATATATTAAACGGTTTTTCGTTTTCGTTAAACTTTCTGCTTCCAAATAACTTTCAATTTTGGGGGACGATAAAAGTAGTTTAAAATTTAAAAATTCACAGACTCCATTACATTACAACTTAAATTGAAATGTTCTTCATTCCGTCTCGATGCTCCAGCTCTGTAATCATTATCTTTGATCGCCAGAGAACTACCGAAAACAAAACTGGAAGCCATCGCCAGCGAAGACCCCCATAACACCCTTTCCTCTAAAAGTAACAGATTCTCCAATTTTCTTGGAAAAAGGAATAACAAATTAAGACCCTCATTGCCCCAGCGCCGTGTTACTAAATTAGCTATTAGAAAAACACCGCCCCTGCAAAGCCCCGGCGCATCTCGCGACATGCCATCCCCTCCTTGTCATTTCCATAAAGTGCTTCTACTTTTAAAGAAAAGAGGATAGTCATCACGTTGTCAATTTTCCCTCCACATCTGGTTCTCGGTAAATCTTCATTTGTAACTGACATCATCATTTGCATATCAGGGATCTCCAGGTTAATGCCCACCGATTATGCGGCACCGCTGTCATAAATTACTCATTAATGTCGCATAAATCGCTCATTAATTCTACTTATACGGCGGTCCGAAGAGGCACTAAGCCCCCGCCAAGTCTAAAAGGGACGCACACGCTCGTTCTCAGACACATATTTTGTGGAGAGGGGCGCGTAGTTATTTAAAGGAGTAGTTGGGAAGATTAAATGAAATTTACGACGACAAACTTCAGAGATGGAGACGCAGGGTCGGGTTACCGGTCAGATTTTAGAAGGGTGGAGTTTTTCCCTCCAGACATTTGCAATGATAATTATTCACGGACTAGATATAAAAATGGATACAATAAAATAGACGTTTGTTCGACCAATTATTTTGTTTTCTCTTATGTATAAATTATTATGCTTTTCAAATTAAATTAAAACTCCAATGTATAGTGTATTTCATTTAAAATAAAAAAATGATAAACTTTTCAAGAGCGTGTTACCGAATGCGAGACGTTTTTATCTGGTTTTGTTTAATTAATGATACACAACGGCGCAACACAATGAGGTTTTTCAACAATGATTAAGTGTCTAAAATGGCATTTGAGCTGAAGCTTCCTTATTGAACGACGCGTGGTAAATCAATCTTGAATTTAAATACAGAGAAGACTCTAAATTCCACTAGAGCAACTCCTGAGAGGGTCCTGTATCAAAATTCCTCGGGGGCTCTTTTTTGGAAAATAAAAACGATCGCATTGATAAAACTCATTCGAAAGTATCAAAATTTTACACATGTGAGGGCCCCATGTAGCTTAGAGGCCCCGCATCATTGATACGGCAGTAGCTACGCCCCTTCTAAAATCAACCTCAGGAATAAAAATTTATCTTTTTTAATAAGTATGTTTTTAAAATATAATTATACATGTATATTCATATTTTATTTAAAATACAGATTAAATGAAACGAAACAAGAGCTCAACACACACACAATCCTGAGTTAAATTATTGAATTTAGTCCTCATTTGATGAATTCAATTTTTAATTAATATAATTATTTCCCCTTTTAAAAACAGGGCATATAATTTTTAGGTAACAGATTGTATATACAAAAAAATGCATATTCTTAATTTTTATCAATGAAAATAACAGAGATAAAAACGTGAACATTAATAATATATTTGGTCTTATCAATAGCGTATACAAATCTCTTTTATGGGGAGGTGCGTTATATATATAAAAAAATACGAGGGAATCTCTGCGGTACAAATAAAAATCTGTAGGTCTATGGGGAAGAGGTTGAGCCCCGAAACCCTACCTCTCTGTACACCACCACTCTGGGTCCAATCATAAAGTTCATAAGGCATGTCATTTTTTTTTTTAAACAAACAGTATTTAGATAAAAGAAAAATTGTTTTATACTCATTTTTTTATTCTTAAAGCTATCATTTATATATCTGGTATATAATACTCCCCGTTAATTTTTATTTTATATTCTCTGCGCATATAAGTGCGCATTATACGTTGGATTGTACGGTACCTTTGGTGGAATCGAGCCCCTAGAATCAAATTGTAGATCTACCACCTGATTTATACATTTTCGTCAAGAATTCTGCCGATTGTTTTAATTATTAGAAATGAGCAGACACTAATTTCAGTACTATTTTGAGAAAGGAGATACCCAAAACACACACAAACACAAAATCATACCTGGGAATCTCATATTCTTTCTTTATAAAAATCCCGTATTCTATTGCACCACTTTTAAAATAATCTTAACTTCTTCGATAATTCTAATCGCAAAGACATGAAGGTGAAGTTATTTTATCTTAATAAGCATTGTATTTTTTCATAAAATCAACAAACGTAATAATGCATAGACGAAAAGCTTCTTAGGCAAAAAGGAAGAACTCAAGGTGAATAACAATGTACTTAGCTAATATCCAAATATATATATTCCAAGTATAATTTTGTTTTACGTTTACGAAAGAAATATGAGGATGCCTACAAATGACTTATTATACTTGCCAAGAATAATAAATTTTAACACTTTTTTTTACAAAATGAAAATTTACTTTAAGGCAATAATTTGTATTTTATGGTGACATTAACAGAATTTATATAGAGTCAGTCTTCTTTGCACTAGTGATTAATTTCTAATGGTGTTTGCCACGGGTGGCTTTCTGCCAACGATGAAACTTTATTTCTGAATAATTTTTTACATCAATTGTAAACTTAAGTAGATTTATCTGTATGTTTCACTGAAATATAAATGTTTTAATTTAAGTAATTACAGTACAAGATCACAGATTCATGAAACTCTGTAAATGAAAGAAATAAAATACATCGAAAACAAAACATACAATGAAGACATTTTTTAAAAAAATGAATAGTTGTTACTGTATTTTTTCTATTTCTAAGCAACATGCTGGTGAAATATATATCAGTATGCAATAATAAATCAATGATATTAACTTTTTTAAAAAAAAAAAATCCATATTGCAGATTAATCCTGTGTAACATTCATTATCTCGAAATTAAGTAGTACTGAATTGTATTATTCATTTCTCTAATTCAGCTGTCGGCAACCTTCAAAACTTCATGGATCACTGAAATGTATAGTTTTATTATACAATTATATAATAACAATCAGAAAATGTTACTTTATTAATGTGAAATGCATCTATTAAAGGGTAAAAAGTTTTAGAGTAGTTATTTAAAAAGTGACAAACTCCCTCTCTGTCTCTTTATTTAAAATATTGCACATTTTTAGTGTCAATTCACAATTTTTTTTCGACCATCAAACATTATTATTTATATATCACCGGCTGGCGATCGATTTTCTGTAAAGCGTTAGCATAAAATTATGTACTTTCCCAAAATTTTATAATAAATTTATTTAAACCAACAGCTCTTAACCCCATAAGTGTCTCGGGCGTGTATACACGTCCTGCTGAGACGGTGCCTTTAGTGCCCCGGACGTGTATACTCGTCCTTACAAAGGATTTTTGTATTGTGCTGCTCAGTTTAAAACTAGTTCCATGGCTTTGGAATGCAATAACGTGAGATCGACACACACACAGTGCTTCTAAAGAATTTACATATTTCGGAGAAGAGGTGGGGAAGGAATTTGAAAGGGGATATATTCCAGGAACGAGAAAATTAATAGCTAAGCAGTTTTTCTTGTTTTCTCGCTTGAGTGTGTTCTTTTCTATTCTTCATTTGCTGTCATTTTCACTTACTGTGTATAAAAGGTGCTTTTAAATTTTTGTACGAATACACTGAATGTGATACTGATTTATGTGTTTCAGGATATATCACAGATCAGGAAAAGTTGTAATTTATTTTTTATAATATTGTAACCCTAGAGATTAATTTTTTTTTTATTTTTATTTTCATTTTATTATTTTATCATTTTTTCTTTCTTTGTTAAAGTGAAAGTAAACAATTTTTAGGTTTGAAAAATACGGCTTTTCTTTTCCCCAAGTAAACCGTGTAACAAACGCGCGTCTGTGGGAAAAACGGTGGCACTGAGTGGGGGGGAGAGAATTTCGTAACTTTTCCTCGGCCGTTAAGGGTTAAAATGTGGTCCGAGGACCCCTAGGGCCTACAGCGCTTTTCTAGGCAATCGTGAAGTCTCATGTAATACTGAGATTTCCCTTTTTACAAACTCAGAAAGACTCGTGGAAAAATTGAAGGATGTACCAAACCGGACAAGATCATTCAATTGCCCCCATGAAAGAAACTCTACTAGAACTTGCACTTTGATCAAGAATATTAAGTCAAGGAAAGATGTTTAAATCTTGGGGGTCCGCAACGTCACGCAAATACACAAAGGGGGCACGGATCGAAACTTAAAGAACGCTGATTTAAGCGATAGCCGTAGACAAATTGATAGGCTACACCAGAAAGTGAAGGTAGGGTAACGTAACAGATATGAAAATGAAGATAGTTAACTATTATAATGAACAAAATGGGTTCCCAAATCGGTTAAGTGAGTGAGATTAACATCACACTACTCAGTGACACGAGACCTATTGGCGAAGAACCTCATTATTTTGAACCATGGTCAAATGGCGAGAACGACCGTGAGATGCCCCCACCCTCTCTTAACTTCTACACTACACCAACAAGAGGACATTTGAGCCTCGACATATTTAACGTTCATCGGCTTCGTCTTCAAGGTGGGTCCTCTGCGGTACTAGATGCGAACTCATGACACGCCAGCCACGAGTGAGTCACCTTGACCACCCAATTCGGTTGAACCGATACCTTTATAAGATTACAGAACAATAGCACATTAAGTTCTAAAAAAGGCAATGAACCAATTTTAAATTATTCCACTTCCATCCCTTTCATGAAAAAAGGTATTTATGAAAATCATGGCGTCAAGAGTATTTCTCTTTCATTAAGATCATAAATTGAAATTTATTCGATAACTGTTAAATACAAAAAAAGTGAACTGAAACAAGGGTAACAAACTAAATCTTTTATTCAACAATCGTATTTTGAAAAGAATATATTAACATTAATTTTAAACAAAACAAAGATATGATGCGTCATGTTTTGTCTACCTGTAGCGAAATCATACTTTGGTTCCCGCATAAAGCACAAATAGAAAATTTTATATATGAAAAAATCAAACATCCGAAATTTTTTAAAAAAACCCTAAAAAAAACTTGCAAAAAAAAAAAAAGTAATTGGGGCCCCCAACCGAAAATGCCCTTTTTACTTTTTTTGCCCTCTTTTTCTGGGAATCATTAACATTCATTTTATTCCTTTATTTATTAGAATATCGAAATCCTAAGCGAAGGCAGAAGCGAGTTACGTTTTAGACCAGATGTTACAATGTTATTTTATTTTCCTTTTTCCCGCGAAATTAAAGGGTAAATGCCAATTTTTTTTTTTGTTTTGATTGTAATTTTACGAAAAATTGTTTTTTTGTTTAAATTTTGATTCCAAAAACCGGTAACAAGCTCAGAAGGCTTTCGTATTGACGTGTGGACGAAAACTATTAGATAATTTTCAAAGAACAAAGCAACTTTTTTCTTTTCGAATAAATTACAGGTATTTTATTGAAGTGCTTTTTTTTTTATTGGTTTGAAGATCGACATAAAAACGACAGTACTATTTACTATACTAAATGAAAACTAAAACTTAGTATTGTTTATCGATTCATTTCTACTTATCTATATTCATATACAGATAATTTTACACGAAAACATTTTTTTAAAGCAGATTCTAAATTAGGCGTCGGCAACCTATGGCACACGGTACCATTCTCAGTGGTACTCAACACCACACAACAAATTTGTCAATTTTTGAGTGAATGGAAGAACATTAATTTTTACATTACGCATTTTATTGAACTAACATCTACAGAATAATAGAAAGCAAAATTTACGGAATTATGAAAAAAAAACTAATAATAAATTGACAGCTATTACATTAAATTCTTGGACGTCAATACTGCAGAGATTCAAAATTTTTTGAAAAACAAAAAGCCTTGCCCTTTCCCGATTTTGGTTCACATATCTTGGGGAAAAAAAAGGTTCTCATATGAAAAATATTTTGAGTCCACTAAGAATTTAAATTTTTTTTGAAAAGCCCCGGGAAAAATAAAAATTGAAAATAACAAATGATACCCCCAAATATTGTGGTATGAAGTAGAGCGGTGCAGGGCCAAGGTTCGCATTAAAATATTTATTTTTCATTTAACTATATTGAAGGAAAAAAAGTCCGGGGGACCATGGGCGCCCCGGGATCCGGATAAGGGGGACTTTAAACCCAAAAATTTTGGTTATAAATTTTTATCCCCAGTGCCCAAAAGGGGGCTTTGATCTTCTGCGCCCAGGGCCTGAAATGAGCTTAAATAGGCACTGGAAGGAATGCTTACATTTTATGTTTTTAATTTCTTATTTTAATATATATGTGTGTTTGAAATAAATATAATGCATAACATATGTGCAATTTTTATTTATGACGAAGGAATAGCTATATTTTGTGTTAAAAAAAAATCTTTAAAATGATGCGAAATTATACGTAATAAAACTGTCAATCATTTTTCTTGATTTATACCCGAACTTTGCAAGCACTGTCGCGGGAATCGAATTGGTGGAAATTGACACTCCTTCAAGGTTGCCTACCCCTGTTCTAACCCATGATCCTATGCAATTAATTTTAAAAGAAGACACTTTTTAAAGCAGATTCTAAATTTTTAAAAAAAAGTTCACCAATAAAAACAGCCAGGGATGTTTTAAAGCATGAACCCAGGGAACGGGAGGGCCTCAGTAATACCACGATCCGAAGAATTTTAATCGTCAACTGGTATTCGCAGAAATATTCCCTGAAAAGCAGCAACACAATGGAAAGGTAGCATTATTATATGTCCGTGTCAAGGCCTAGGCCTGCCACCCTACACCGTCATTTAGTCGAAAAGCGAAGAAGTTGTATTATTATTATTATTTAATTTATTTGCAGAACTCCTCATGCTCCGCAAAGCATAACATGAGGCTTACAGACGTAAGTGGTAACTCAATTAAATCATAACAAAACAAATTTGGAAGAGAAAAAAAAAAAAGGGAAAAAAAAGGGAAAAAACAAACAAACAAGACAAAACAAAAATAAAAAGGAAGAGTGGCAATACACAAATATAAAAAGGGAGGTACCAATATATAAAAAATTTAAAAATCAATACACAAGTATAAAAAAGGGAGGTACCAATATATATAAAACTTTAAAAATCTATACAGTAGAAAATTTTTCTTAAGACATTAAGGCCTCTGGTACATTTTAACCAACAAAGATAAAACAGGTGGCCAGGAAATACCTAAGCATTTCAACCCCTTTCTGAAATTTTCTCTTTACAGAAATAAAGTTTACAATGCAACAATACATGTTCCAAGTTTCAGCATCCTGACCAAAAGAACAAAATACTACCAATTAAATTAAATTGATAAATAGCTTTTAAAAAATTTCCCAGGCCTGTTAAAATTTTGGGATAACTTGAAATGTAACAAAATTTTTACATTTAAGCCGTTGATAAAGGGTTTGGGAAAAAACCTTTAGTCCACAAAGCTTTGGCGGGGCCCAAAATTCGGTTTTCAAAAAGAAGGTATTGAACCTAAGTTTGCGATATTGTATATTTGTAACGGATCACCGTCTGTACGAGTATTTGGCAACGTATACGATATACTTAAAAGGGTAGCAGATGGGACCTACTTATGCCTAGGGGGCTCAGGGACTCAAGAAGTCTTGAGACATCACAGAAAATATTTTAAAATACAATTCGACAATTTGGTTTGAAGCGAAGAAACAAATTCACAAGAACTTTCTTTTTCAAAAAATTATTTACGATATAATTTCAACAGAAGAAAAAACAAAACCTTCGCAAGACATTCCTGAAACGACTTACAGGAGAACCGTAAGCCCACAATGCACCACTAGTCCTTAAGGTTAGAGGCCGGAAGATGTATAGAATCAGTTCATCATTCAATATTTAACAAAATAGGGGGGCGAATAACATTAACAAATGCCGACCACTTCGATAAAGATCTCTTCCTGTGTGTGTTCCTAACCTTGCTGAGAGTCGCCGCTTCATTTCGAACGTTAAATGATGTGCATTTACCAAACGCGGGGCAATCAAAGGCGGTCGCCGCCGGGAGTCTTACCTCCATCAGAGGAGAAATAGCTTCCGCTTTTTATCTTACAATCTTCTTAATGTCCTTGGCACACAAAAATCCAGAAAGAGGAAGAAGTAAACAACCATACCCTGCATTTTCACGCAGTGTCCCGAGCGTTAAGCACCGTATTATAGAGGGCATTGATTTTGATTTACAAACAACGTTTTACCAATGGCCAGCTGCCTCTAATAGCCTCCCTTCATTCCCACCACCGCTGCCGCCCATTCCCAATTTTTTCCTTCTCCCGGTTTCGCCCTCTGATCTCATTCCTGGATTTAATTTCTCCTTGGGAGTCGATCTTTTTCTCTCATTCCGGGGAATGAAACGGAGGGAGTGTGGCGGGTTCAGAGGAAAGTGGTCTATGGACACAGGAGCATAAGACAACTATATAAAACAGGAATAGTCTTTTTTAAACCGTACATTGAAGCCATTATGTTACGTTATGCAACAAAGAAAAAAAAACTTTTTAAGCGTTGACAAATATTGAATCTGATCTCAAAAAAAAGAAGCGATTTTCACAATTATGAAGAGTTGTGAAACAATTCCATTTCTACGATCATACGTTATGGACTAATTTCTTGCCAGTGTATTAATAATCGGTTGGTTATGAATTATATATAATTTTGCTGATAGTTCTTACATAACAGTTGGCCGCGGTAGCCGAGTGGTATAGGTATCGGACCGTGGCTTCCCTTGTCATGAGTTCGAGCCCCATACAACTAAAGACCCGCCGTGTAGGGCAGGGATGCACGTTAAATCTGTCGAGAGCTGAAACGTCCTCCCGTTGGTGCGGTGTGGTAGTTAGGAGAGGGGGGTGCCAGCTCAGGTGTCGTCTACGTCACTTGACCATGGTTCAAAATTACGTGGTCCGTCGCCAAAAACCCTCGTGTAGCTAAACAGTGCGACGTTAATATTCAATCAATCAATCTTACATAACAGTTTCTGATATAATTTATAAATCACTATAATGATCATCAGTAGCCACCAAAAGTTTCCAAGGGTCCAGGGTCGAAAGTCCACCATTCTTGTATTATGCTCCTTTTGATTTTGTCGATTTTATGGAACAAAAAACAGTAAAAAACTAATTATTGAATAAATAATTAGTATTAATTAATAAAATTAATCATTAAAACAAATATTTAATTAAATTTTACGTATTATATACTTAAAATTATAATCAATCGGAAAAAATCAATGGCTTTTTGGGGGGGGTGTCCGACCCTAGGACCTCCCTTGTGTGCGCCACTTGTGTGTGATGATCATATAACAAACTTACAGAAAATCTTTAAACGACTATGTAAATCAGGGGTGGTCAGACTTTTCCAGGGTACGGACTGCTTCTAATTTTTTCAAGGTGTTGCGGTTCACCTAGTGGCGTAGGTTTAGTGGACTAAAAGAAAGTGTACAAGACAGTCGGACCTCCATTTTACGAATTTCTCCATTTAGCGAACTCTTTCTTGGAACCAAAAAAATGTTACGATTTTCGTTGTAAAATAGCCTCCAAACCGCTGAGTCCTTTTCTATTCAACGAAATGTTCTCTTATAATTCGATTTTTTTTCCTCCGTATTTTTTAAAATACCTTATTTATTCGAATCTAAGCCGCATTTTTCCCCAAAGTTAATGCAACTGAAAATCGGGTGCGAAGGGGAAAAAAAAATTGTTGGATGGGGTATTTAGAACAATTACAGCTTTATGCATGTATTTAAAAGTTTATAATACTGATAAAATAACTAATTATTCACTTCTTTTATTAGTTTTCCTTTTAAATTTATTTTAGTTTCGTAAAATTAGAAATCCATAAACCATTTTAGACTATTCTTCAATTTTTACAAAATCTTGTTGAGAATTTGGGGCACTACTTAGAATCGATGGCGGCTTAGATTCGAATAAATAGGTTTTTTTGAACCTTATGATGGAATGATTATTAGGTCTTAGTGAAAGCGGTCACCCCAAAATGTCTTGTCGGTCCACCGGTCGATCGCGATCGACTTAATGCCCACTCTTGATGTAAGTAATAACACAATAAATCATGATTTATTCATCAAATACAGTTTTAAAAGAGAAAAAATAATCACTTTCAATTTGTAATCTCTTAAAAACTTCAGAAAAGTTTAGGAAAACACAATAAAAATCTTGTTTCTTAAATTTAACTTAGTTTAAGACATGCAGTGACCTCTGTATTAACAGTATACAATATTGAGTTAATTATCGAACACTGGCCTTGATTAATTAAATAAAAGATTACAATAAAATATTGACGTTATTAATTTACCACAATTCAAAAAAAGTGAAAAATTTCCCCGAAAAAATTCTGGAACAACAATTTTTTATCATTAATTAGGACACATTAAAATTGTTAATTATGAGACGTAATTTTTTTTTAAAGACATCGAAATAGACAAGAACAATTTGAATGAACCGTTTACCGTTCATGTAAAATAATGCTCTTAATGCTAAAAATATCAGTAAATTACAAGTCTCTTGAATGTACATTAAAGCTAAATAAGAGATGTGTGTGCGTTCGTCTAAATGTTAGGTAAATCAAAAATTTAATACATTTAATGTAGAAAATTTAAGTTTTTTCATACTTTTACCTCTTTAAATAGAAAAATAAATGAGGAGGAAAGGGAATGAACATTTTTTGCATTCGTTGACATGCGAAGCAAAATTTGAAAATCATTCATCTTTTTCACTAATATATCTGAATAGCAATTGACAATAATGAACTAAAAATGCATTGATAAATTATAATAAACAAGGATTAATTCTATTGACTTTTTATGAATCATCAAATTAGTATAAAAGATATAAAAACATAGAAAGCATATCAATTTAAAAATATGATTTTTTCTAAAAAAATGTATACTTAAATACCATAAAAGTTTTTTTATCCAACATAAAAAATTATCTTAATAATTTATGAATTAAAATAATCTTTCTTTTTTCAAAGTAATGAAAAGAAGGATTATAATATTGTTAATATTTGCACGTTAATATATTCTAAAATATATATTCTTTCCAAAGATTTAACAATAATATAATACATTTGAAATAGACTTAACATAAAAAATATATCCAAATTCAGTACAAAAATCTTTTTTACAACTACTTCAAAAGTGTGGCTTTGACAACCGAAGATATTGGCCATTATTTTGCTCTTATATAAGTAATATAATAGTCATAATAACATCTAATTATTATTGAATGATGAACAAAGCTTTTTTTGGAGCTTTTAAATTGAAGCTTTTTAAATTGAAATAAAAGCGGATGAAATAAACATACATTAAAATAAATACATACTGTATTTCGCTGCAAATTTGTGTAAATATTTCCTTAAATTGTTATGTTTAAGTACTTAACATACAAAATTTTTCAAAGGTGGCTCTTATACATACACATTCAATACTAACAGTTGACACAGTACTATGTCATGTTATTTCTAAAGTTTCAAATTCATAAAGCGTAGTAAGTACCAGTAGTTTATATCTAAGGTATTGCTGAAACATTAGAAACAGTCTACCAATAAAACTGGATAAACATAGAACTTGAATGTATAAATCAATTTGATGAAAAAACTTTTGAAACTTTACTTTTCAATTTGTATTAAATTAGTGGCAATACACAGACAACTCTCACGAAAGGGGTTACATTTAAGCATCGAAAAAAATCTTGAAGCTAAAAATTAAAAATCTTTTGGTCAATGGGAGGAATCTGAAGCCCTAAATCCTATCTTGCACATGCTAATGTATTAAATATTACTAGTATGCATTCTGTAAAATTTATAAAGTAATGCATTTAATACAAGACATAAAATATCTCAAACAAAAACATAACTATATTCTCCATTATGCAGAAGAGACCATATACCTCCTCTTCCTCTAAAGTACAAATCAGCCCACACTAAAATTCCATCATTTTACATGCAAAAGAGTTCTTACAAAATCTTGTCCATACTGGAAATTAACAAGGATCTTCCAGCATCGCCACACCACTTTTCCCCAGAAGCGGGCCGCCCCAGCAAATACCAGCCGTAGAATCAAACAGGGCGCCGCGGCCATTAGGGCGTTTTAACACTGGGGGCCTATCGGGCTCATTCCAATTAGGGGCAACGCACTCGGAGTAAACGAAAGAAAAGGAAGAAAAGTCGTTGATAAAAGGGAGGGCGAAGTAAATTGCATCATACGAATGTTTCGTAGCATTTTATTTTTCGCTCTTCCAGGACCGTCATTCAATTGTCGAGGAAAACAGGGCGGCCCCAGGCTAACGATTTGAATAATAAATAGGATGGAGACGTTCCTATAGCTCAGGTAGTTTACCGGGGCTGCTCCAAAGCGTGAGAACTCCAGTAATTTCTTTTCGGCATTAATATTCGCCGTGGATACGCCTCGGACTAAACGCATTTCGGAATTTTCATAGGTTATTTATTACACCAGGACTGTTTTGCGAACCAAGAAGACAAGGGTAATATGAGATCAGCTACCAGGGCGTCACCTGTTACAGTTTATTACTCAGAGAGATACAGGTTCGCGCAACTAGGGCTAATATAATATGAGCTCTGGATCTTTTCAGCTATGAGGAAGAATTCGAAGTTTTTACTTTTTTAGAAAAGTTAGATAAATGTATCTGGAATCGAGTGAAAAGTCTCTTCAGTATTCGAGTCAGAGCGGCAGTTTGAATTTAATGCCCAACTTTTATTTGAAGTTTCGATATTGATATGATGAAATTCGCCAAGTTTTCTTCGACTCGCCAATTTACAAAACGGGCTGAGATAATTCGATTAAATGAACTGCAACGAAATTATGTAGACATGCGAGGAGAATACATATTAGAACACGATTACATTTCTAGACACCAAGTAGTAATAAATTCTTTACCAGAAATATACCAAACGCTTAGCATTAATATATATTCATAAACTTATCCATATCGATTGCTTCGTGTTATTGATTAAATTTGAAATTCACCAGTAAAGGAAAAACTGAGTAAATAAAAGTAACAAGAAAACTATTAGTAGTCTCTTGAAAAAGTATCAGTGCAGGGGCAGCTCTAGGGCCGGACAAACCGGACCCCTGCCCAGGGTGGCAAATTTTAAAGGGGGCATTTGGATCGAATTTGAAAAATGTTTATTTTTTGTTACAAAAAAATTTTATACATTTTTTTTAAATATTATTGGATGTGAATTTGGTATTTCATTTAACGCGTATCTTATTTCCTTATTTTTTTACTATGTATGTTTAATGCCAGTTTTCTTTTCTGTTGAAACTTGAAGGGTTCGAGACGGGAAGTATATGTTCAATCATGAAATTTGATATGTTTACACATTTTTCACTAGTAACTTTCTCTCCATCCCGTAGTGGGGTCACAACGGGCATTTCCTTCACCCATACGATGTCCGGTGTCAGCTATCCAAAAGGGGACGGGTGATTAGAGTTCTAGGTAGATAAAAATCCGCATGAGATGTTTCATTTTGGTCTCTCTCGAGTGTAGTTATTATAAGTTAAAATAAACGCTTGGGAGCCTCACCATCAGTAGACTCTTTTTCGAAGAAATTGACCGGCTGAAATGAACGATTTCTTATCTTACATTTTACTCATTTGTAATAATAAGTAATTATGTCCTCTCAATTTCGAATGAGTGCATTTTTTAAGACATTAAATAATATATATAATTGCTATACTGCCTAATTGCTCGCAAGAATTATTCAAGTTTTATAGGTGTGTATGTATATGAACAACTAATCTTTTTTAATTATAATTGTTGGCTTTAGAGAAAGGGCGGCATTATCTATTTTTGTCCGGGTTGGCAAAACTGCTAGAGCCGGCCCTGATCAGTGTATTGAAAATGTATGTGTGGTGTTCATTTTTATAATTTATAGTAGAGTTCCATTACCTAAACTGGAGCTCTAGGTCGTTCTGATCAACAAAATAATCCATAAAAAGCACCAAAGTACAAAACTAAACACTCTGTACACTAAAGAGAACATTGCAAAATAAAATAGTGAATAATTATACAAAGAGAATTCCAGTCAGTACATTACTTATATGATATGCATTAGGTAAAATAATCTACCAAGAACAGGGGTGGGCAAACTACTTTGGCTCGAGGACCGGTGAAGGATACCGGAAGGCTGCACCTTTTTATAATGATTGCATTCATTAGTAAACTTTGCATCTCAGAAAAGGTATGATTTGTAGCATAAAAACCAATAAATCTAAGTTAAATAAAACAGGGGGGTTAGTATAATTAATGTAATTAATGGAGAGCATCGAGTCGCAAGTCCTCTCGTGAGGTTGGTGGCAGAGGCCCCTGATCCTCCTTCAAAATTGAGGTGGAACCGAGCTAAATCGTACTGTCACCTGTATGGTGCTCAAGCCTTGGAACATGGTTATACATACACAAAACAAGTAATTAAATGTACTCTTTGGAAGTTCAAATACAATTTTTAAGTAATCATAAATTTGTATAACAATCAGAATTTATTATTGTTTATGTGTCGCCCATCCGGTATAATGTTTAGCGACGCTGACTTCTGTGCCGTAGTGCCTGGGTTCGAATCCCGGGGAAGACATGGATGTTTGTGCCTTATCGCCATGAGGGTACTCTAAACAGCCGTCGAGCCGCAAGTCCTCTCGTGAGGTTGGTGGCAGGGGATGAGAGGTAGGAGGCCCCTGATCCTTTCCCAGTCTGTTCTCGCTCAAAATTGGGGTGGAACCGAGCTAAATCGTACTGTCACCTGTATGGTGCTTAAGGCTACAACCAACGACAGGCGTACATTTAGCCCCTAGCCATGATGAATTTAATAGGTCTCGATCTGACTACGTCAGACAGGTGGAATTAGCAACAAATAAAATAGCAGAAGTTTTATTCAATTTACTTTTTCTACCAATTTCATATATTTGGCTGCTAGCACATTTAATTTTAGAATCAGTTTAATGAGACAAATGTACTCTATAACACATTTCTAAATTTTTTTTGAAATTAAGAGTGAATTTGCTTGTTGACAGCCAACTTGCATTTATATTTACTCTTGTGTGGCTCTTCATACAAAAAAACTTTAGTCGTAAATATATGTTAACCAAATATAGAAAACATTTTTTGCCTTTTGGTTTTCAAATTGTCTTGGCGGGCCCCAAAAAATAAAAAATTTCGCAAGCCACATGTGGCCCGCTGGTTGCCCACTTTTGACCTAGAACACTACGGTTCAGGCTCATTTTCACTCACTTTTACATTAAATTATAAATAATTTTAATAGTTGTTTTTATCCGGATTAATGAGGTTTTTACTGTATACAGGAATTTCAACAAACTGTAAGCAGATGTTTCTGCAGATATTTTATCCATGCATTTTCAATTCTCATTTTTAACTATTTCTTTTAATGAAATCTGTTCATTGTTTCAAGTTATTGTTTTATATATATTGTTTCAAAATAATAAAAGAATAAATTTTTAATTTAATCAAACAAAAGCAAGTTTTGTTACCACGGTGATTAGCTTTGCTTTTAAGTCGCGCTGTGAAATAACAAGAGAGCTATTGAAGAAGGTTCTTGTAATTTTGAACGATGGCCAAGTGACGAGGACTACACTTGAACAGACACCCGCTCTCCTAGCTTCCACACTACGCCAAAGAAAGGACTCTGAGCCTCGATAGATTTAATGCGTAGTCAGCCCTTTCAACGTGTATCAGCTCCTTTACATAACGGGTCTTTAGTGGCACTACGTTAAGAACCTGTGACTCAACAACGTCGGCCACGATATCGCGACCCCTTGGTACCGTGGCCACTTTAAGAACTCGTATAAAATTCATCGAGCGTATCTATAATTTACACAAAACACGATAAGACAAAAATGTGCGTTTCATATACATCCGGTTGAATGGATTTGTTTTGAAAAAATTCAGTTCATAATGTTTATCGTGGCAAATACAGATATTCTCATCCTTAAAATATTAAAACTAATAAAGAAAAACGAATTTTAATATAATCTTTTAAAGGCAACCAAAGTTTTATCTCCAATCCCGAGATTATTCTTTTTATCTAAATAACATTTCCTGAAATACATTCGTAACTTGCTACGAGAGAAAGTTCAGATTGTTTATCGCCAACTTATCAACAATAGGTCACTAGAATTTAGTCCATGAATACAACACATCACAAATAATTATCAATCAGTTAAGTGAAATTCTCAAATGATAAAACTAAGAATTGATTACACTTTACAATTTTCAAACTAAGATTGTTCAGTATTTTGGTTTTTATAAATCTTTCACAAAAGTATAATCGACTTCAATCATTTCGCAAAGTTTTCACTCCCTCAAGAGATCCTCTCTCTTTCTCTTTATAACAAATTTAAATTTCAATTAAATGAGGATAACCAAATTATATTCAACCTCACACAGTACCTCTTTGAGCAAACAAACCGGTCGATTCAAGTAATTCTGTTTCTTCAACCTAAACAACAGGAGGCAAATATGATTCCCAATACATATATGTACAAGAACCAGAGCATTTTCCTGAAGCAAATTGAAAATCTTTTAACACAAAGCACTCAAGGCAGAAAATGACGGCAACAATAATCCTTTGATGCAGAATTTCTCGCATGGCAGAGCACATCCTCCCAAAGCGTCCAGGATCCTATACATTCATTACACATGCAGAACATCTCCCCCTCCACCCCCACCTTTTCACCTGACGATCGGAAAAATTTGCTTCCGCACCAACAGCCTTTCTTTATTATACCTTTACCAAACCCAACCGAGCATCACCCATTCAAAGCCACGCATAAGGAAAAATAAAATCAATACACGTAGATACGCCGCTGTTTCGAATAGCCAGACATACCCCATAACACATCCATGCATGCAGGCTCACCTTAAAACACGACACCGGTGGGCAGGTTGGTCATTTTCGGTTAAAAGCGAAAGCACCCCCCGAAAAAAGAAAACGATACACAAAATCTCCTCGGCGTGTATATAATATGACGTCGGTACGCGGTGATTTAAATAAAAATTATGCATGTCATGCACTTTCAGGCGAAGCATATAAATGCAAATGAAAGCTCCTAATCCCAAGCCTTTGGTTGGCGATATCGCGATATACATATGCATGAGGATGCAAAGCGAAACAGGCAGGGGTTGGTGGAAGGTAGAGATGGCTTTTCAGATGCTGGAGCGAGAGGAGCAGGTCAGCTTTTAAAAGCGTCTGTGTGCACAGCCAGCGACTTCTTGGCGTTCACGTTTGGCTTCTCAATTCCAAATTGTTGGTGTTTACCTCCGCGTTATGACGGACTTTTAAAACGTTCGCATGCAGAAAAGAAATCTTTTATGTTTCGGGGAAAAGACGTTGATGGTTTCCAATAAATTCTGGAAGAGAAAGGGGAAAAGAAAAAAAAAAGTGCACTGCTCCAGAACTTTTTTAAAAAGATGATTGCTGCTGTTTTAAGGCCATTTCTCCTGGAAGTTTGGATGTGATGTAACTAATAAACTTTACTTACTGGACGGAGAAAGGAAACAATACTATTACCATTATTATAGAGCAACATTTTAAAATCTTTTATATCTCTCACTTTCGATCAGTAAAAATCAAAATTCAAATCAATACTTTATAAAGTTGTTTCATGCAGCAAAAACGGCCACTCGCCAAATAGTGCTGTATGAAAACCAAAAACTAAAAATTTTAAGTTAAAACACAAGTGAGTCAGTGTTTATTAACGTCGCAATATATTCAGCAATCTAAAGCAACACGAGGGCTATTGGCGACGGACCTCATAATTTCGAACCTCGGTCAAGTGACTAGGACGACACCTGAACTGGTAATAAACTCTCGAAGCTACCATACCAAGCCAATGGGAGGACTTTAAACTTCAACAAATATAACATGCATCAGCCCCTCTACACTGCTGGTCTTAAGTGTCACTAGGGCTCAAATTCATGACATGTCGGTTACGAATTCTTGACCATAATCACAAGACTGCCACTGCCACTAAAACATGACAAAACCAAAAGTCTAAGACTCGCAAAAATTACACATTTAAAAAACTGTAAGAATTGAAAACACAAAAGCCTAGAAGGAAAGCAATCTTGCGATTGGGACAAGAGTCTCCTGGTCATCCAATACAGCAGGTAAGCATTACCGCTACCTGTAAGTTACGATTAAGGTCGGGCAGTCTGAGAAACTCCATTAAGATAATTACATTCTCACACAAATTTAAAGCATTCATCCAAGTTAAATTAGAATTCTTTTCAACACCATGAGTATTAAGATCACCGTTACTACAAAATGCTAAATCTACAACATCGTTACTTTTGTGTGTTTTCAATATTTCAGGGGGAACCTTAACACTAATTCTTTTATTGCTTTAGATACTCCCTGAATACATGTAGTCGATGTGACTGTGACTTCAACATCTTTAATTGATTGATTGAATATTAACGTCGCACTGTTCAGCTACACGAGGGCTTTTGGCGACGGACCACGTAATTGTGAACCATGGTCAAGTGACGTGGACGACACCTGAGCTGGCACCCCCCTCTCCTAACTACCACACCACACCAACGGGAGGACGTTTCAGCTCTCGACAGATTTAACGTGCATCGCTGCCCTTCACTGCGGGTCTTTAGTGGTACTGGGCTCGAACTCGTGACAAGGCAAGCCCCGATACGATACCTATACCACTCGGCTACCGCGGCCACTCAACATCTTTAAACCAAGTAATTAATTAATCTTTACATAAACTGTTTGGTATAAACGCTCGAAGTTTTATCTTCAGAGATACCATCAGATTCCAGATGAGTTCCGGCCAAAAAAGAGAGCCGAAACTCTGTCCTAGGTGCCAGGTACCACTTTCAGCAGGTTCGCACTTCCCAAGGAAAGCGGTGCTGGTATTTGTAAACACAAACACTGGGTGGCGTAGTGTTGGAATTTATTCTCATAAAAATTTAAAGCATTCGTCCAAGTTTAACCCTCCAAGCGGTCTGCACGGAAAATTCCGCCATTCCAGAGATTGCTTTTTCTGCCTTCAAGCAAGATTCCCAAAAGCAGCCGGGCCGCATTCTTAAAAATACGGCTCAACCGCTTTTGAGAACCCACCTGAAAGCAAAAAACATGTGCGGTGCATTTTTGAAGCATCTCCAGAATGGCATGACTTTAAGTGCAGACCGCTTAGAGGGTTAATTTGAATTTCTTTTCACCAGCGTGCGTATTAAGATCACGGTTACCAGAAAATGCAAGATCAGTATCAAAATGCAACACGGATATAAAAGACAAACTACATTACGTTTACATAACATCTATATAAAACCAAGATTAATTATATCGGATCAAAATTATGACAAAAGTTATGGGCAGCTAAGTCTACAACATCGGTACTTTTGTTGTCGACAATTCAGGGGACACCTTAACACTAATTCCTTTATTGCTTTGGATACTCCCTGAATACAACTTCAACATCTTTAAACCTAGAAATTAATTAATCTTTGCATCAACTGTTTGGTATAAACGCTCGAAGTTTTATCTTCAGAGATACCATCAGATTCCAGCCAAAAAGAGAACCGAAACTCTGTCCTAGGTGCCAGGTACCACTTTCAGCAGGTTCGCACTTCCCAAGGAAAGCGGTGCCGGTATTTATAAACACAGACACTGGGTGGCGTAGTGTTGGAATTTATTACCTCCCGAAATAGTACTTAGAATATGCCAGAGGTGTGTGAGAAATCACCGACCCTCTTCACGCAACATTTGGAAAGCAACTAGACCCGGTGACTATTATTGCTGTTACGCGATAGACGAAGCAAAGGCGGTTTGTCTCTGCTTTTTTATTCGAAAACATATCACCTCCCCTTTTTTTTCTTCTTCTCGTTCCCTGTTGCTTTCGTCTTCTTGGAAGGGTTGAACATTTAGTTCTACCATTTACTCTCTTCCTGATACTTAGTTACTGGAAAGAAAAGCTCTGTACGTGACAAGCGTCCTCTTGAGGGATGAAAGGGAAGTGTTAGTGGGCTTTCGGTGAGCTTTTGAAATCAACTGTTACTGCAACCTCACGCTAATTATAACCCTCCAATGTGTTGGTTGAAACAAGGATGTATTGTTGTAAATCTCCGCGGAAGACAAGTGTCTAAGGTTACAAATTAACAACATAGGCCATTGAGTTTCCTGTTTAAATCAAAGTAAAACTGGATTGAGGAAAACACTGACTCTTAAATATTTTGCATCCTGAGAAAGGTTAACAATCTCCGTAGAATATTAACTGTAAATTATATATATATATGTGTGTGTGTGTGTGTATCAGTCGGACCTCTATATAACGAAGTCGCTAAATCCCGGAAAAAAGTTCGTTACATGGAAAATTCATTATATAGAAGTTCATCTTTTAATATACTTTATAAACCACATAAAACAAATTTTAAATTCATAAACACTATATATTAAAAAAAAGGAATTATTTACACCTTTTTTAAATTAATGTGTGTTTATTTTATATATCTTACCCATCAAAAAAGAAAGGAAAAAACTGCAAGGAAAACAAGAAAAAAGAATGTCGAAGAATTCACTGTATTTCAGCACTAAGATAATAATTTTATACCAAAATTAATGAACTTTAAGAACATTTTATAATTTAAAGCATAAAGTAATACTAAACATGCATTATTTTATAATTAGAATACAGGAACACAAGACAACTTCATTGAGGGTGAAAGAGGATATCGAACATGCTTCTAGTGAACTGGGCAATGGGGGTTAAAGGTTGCACTTCTTGGATGAAACGTCCAGAACTCTATTGCTCTCTGCGAGTTAGGATCTGATAAAACCAGTTCAAGGTTCATGACCACCATAAAATGTATTAAAGAGAGAACTTGAAATGTTCAGGAATACTTTAAAAATAGGGAGAGAAAAAATTGAATCACAAGAGAAAAAGTTCGTTATATAGAAAATGCACTTCGCTATAGAAAGGTTATTTTACGAAAAAAAATCGTGAAATGTTCTTGGTTCCATTAAAAAGTTCGCTATATAGAAAAATTCGCAATATAGAGGTTCGTTACATAGAGGTTCGACTGATAAAATTTTCCAATATTTAACTGTAAGTTCTAGTGATACAATTTTATTGATAATCCTGCCATGCATTCATAACTGATTTAGATGGTGGAAATCTGATGGTCATTTCAGTTAAAAATTCTTCAGCAAAAAACCTTGTTTTAAGTTCCAATCACAGATGATCATGCAATATTTCATATTATAGCTATTTATATTAATTTTTTTATATGTTTAAAAAGAGAAGCCGTTTAAAATGTATTTCTCGTATTGTACTCTCTTCCATACTAAATTCTCCAGATTTAAAATTCAACAACTAACATGAAACATTTCAACACAATCTTTCCTTCCCATTATGGTTAATGAGAGAGAGAAATGTAGATGGACTTTTTGATTTTTGAAACTAAATTTATTTTACATTTTTAAAGAAGCAGCCCTAGCATATTAAAACGTTTGCTTTTGCGAAGAATATTTAATCTTTTAATCAGTTATGACGAAATATTTCGTCCTACACGTACTACTACAGCAATGGCCACGACGAAATATTTACTACAAATATTATAAATATAACTTTATACATATTACTTATAAATGAAGGAAAAAGTTCCCATTGTGAAACAAGTTGAACAAAAACTAATTCCCCAACAGGTTAAAAAACGGTTCGACACCAAACTTTTTAGAAGTCAACTTCTAAAATAGGACATGTTTTCCCAGGGGATAAGGCGTAATCGTTCTAAACCCTAGCTGGGTGAACTCTCTTCAATAGTAATAAACAAAAAAGGAAAAATATGCATTGAAAAGTCAAGGTAAAATTAATTAGCCTTACGGTCAATTAATATTCTATACTATTTATTTTGAAAGTTTTTCTCCAAGCAGAAATAAAAAAATCGTAGTTAAAAATTTATGAAAAAATATGGTTTAGTCAAATATTGACATCCGTTTTAGAGCTTAGGGGGTAAAATCGTAAAATATATAATTAAAATTACTTTTTTTTTTAAAAAATTTACAAAATTACATCACGCTAATATTTTAAAAGAGCTTAAATAAATCCTTTTTATTAATAATAAATATAAAAATAATAATATTTTAATGCCAACTGTAATATTAAAAAAAATAACTACTGAAAAATCTTCGAATTAAAATCAAAAGCATTTCGCCACAATTCCAGTCACGCATTGGACGCTCACGGCGTATACACACTAGCAACCTTCTAAACACGAATTCGATCTGACCATCAAAAAAGCTAAAATAAATTTTTCAAAAGGGTAATACCGAAAGTAGGGATGTGGTCAGAGAAATATCAGAGATGGGTCCTAAAAACATCGTATGGCCTGACGATAGCTATAAAACGCGAAGAAGGGACGAGCAGAAGAAGAAAAACAACTCAAGGGACCACTGAAGGTAACAGGACTTCACCTTCACCTCAGCACATTTGCAGAATCCGAAAGGGACGATTCTTCATACACAGGATACCTCGGAGAATAACTTTCCCTTTTGTTTTTCGAGGTCAAATTGCGAGCGGTAGTAAATACGTTATGCCAAGGCAGAAAGACGACGGCAGAATAGATTATTGTATACCTTTTTTTCTCTCTCAGAAAATTTTTTATTCGATTATAGTTTCATAATTTTTAATAAGAGCAGTAGCGCACACAGGGAATTTTCAGGGGGTTCGGGTTTGAAAGTTCACCATTCTTGTATCATTTTTTTTTTGATTTTTCGATTTTGGAACAAAACCAGAACTAATTTTGAAAAAAAATTAGCTTAATTAATAAAATTAATCAAAAACAAATTTTTAAATTTAAAATTTTTACGTATTAAAAACTTGGGAAAAAATAACCAATGGGGAAAAATAAAAGGGTTTTTGGGGGCGGACCCCAGGCCCCCCCCTTTGTGTACCCCACTGAATAGGGTATGTGATATTACGCATGCCCCGGGAGCCTGGATCCCAAACGGCAGAAAAGCATATCTGAAACAAATGAAATTGAACAATAAAAAGGGTTATGTAAAAAAAAATAAAGAAAAAGGCCCAATTTTTCCTACTTAGGTCACGAAGGGAAAAATTTTTTTATTTCGGGTTAATTAAATTTAAGTGCTATTTCCCAAATTTTCGTCAAAAAATAACCAGAAAAAATTTTAAAAATTTAAAAAAAGTAAAAAATTTTAAAATTTAAAATTTTAATTTTAAAAAAAAAACTGTATTAACATAAAAATTGTCTTTCCCACTAAAAGGGTTAAAAATGGTTTTGAACTTCAGTGGATAATAAAATGTATTTTATCAAGGGGTTAAAAAATTTACAAAAATGTACATATTTAAATAAATATATATACATAAAGGGAAGGGGAAAAAAACAAAATAAGGGGTTTAAAACAGGAAATTTTTTTTTAAAATTTAAAATATCCCAACACGTTGAAAAGACCCATTTCGAGCAAAACACATATTTTTGCTTTTTTTATTTTATTGGAATACAGCAATCTTTTTTTTTTTTTTTGGTTTTAAAAAATATCTATTGATTTGTTTCTACATTACATAGAGACAGAGTTACAATAAATTACACGAAATTAGAAAAACCGAAAGTGGGTCTTTTAATCTGCAAGAAGTGGGTACTTAAATTGTTCAGAATCTATCGTGACGAGTCCGTTAACTCAAAATATTATGAATGTATTTCAATAAAACTTTTTGCACCTGATATTTTTACCTTTTTTTAGAGAAAAATTTTAAAAAATTTTTCCCCTTTCTGTATGAATATTTTTGAGTTTTGGCCTGTTATTTCATTAACAGCCTCTAAAATACATCACATTTCTTATAATATTTATTCGATCAGCTCTAAAAATTATATTATAATAAATTATAATTTACATAAATTATATTTTTAATAAAATAGTAAGAATAAAAAACAATAAAAAAATTTTTAAATAAAATTCTCTAATAAATGCATCTAATTTGTTTTAATAATTTTCATTGGGAAAAAGTCAGTGGGCACACATGGGGGTCCCCAGGGGGCCGGGCCCCCCAAAAACCTTTATTTTTTTTCGATTGGGTTATAATTTTTGATATATTCGGAAAAAAATTTAAATTAAAAAGTTTTTTTTTAATTTGTTTTAATGATTAATTTTATTAATTAATACTAATTATTTATTCAATAATTAGTTTATCACTGTTTTTTGTTCCCCCAAATCGACAAAATCAAAAGGAGCATGATACAAGAATGGTGGACTTTCGACCCTGGACCCCCCCTTTGGAAAACTTCTGTGTGCGCTACTGGAATAAGTTTATTATTTTTTTCTCTAATTGCATTGAAATTTTCAAACATATTGCTTAAATTTTACTTATAATTGTGATTTTTGTAAAATTTAGATAACGAGAACAATATTTATAATAAATTAAGTATTAATAGTTATTGATCTCTAAACAGTATTTATAATGTTTTAGCATTTCATATTTATAATGTTAATGTTCTATTCAAAGAAAAAAAAAGTTCTCTAAACTTGTTCGGGTACCTTAAACGTTTTCTGGAAAAGATGTACATCAACACGATTAAAATGGTGCTTTATAGCAAGGGGAAAAAACACATTTTGAATTAATTCAACTAATTCTGTAGAAGGCACGTGACACCCCTCCCTTAACTTCCACACTATACCAACGGGTGGATGGTTGAGCCTCGACATATTTAGTGTGCATCCTCCCCCTGCAAGGCGGGTTCTCAGCGGTACTAGGCTCGAACTCATGATACGCCGGCCACGAGTCCGTTTCCTTGATCACTAGGCTACCGCGGCCACCCACATTTAGAGCTGGAAACAATGTGCTAAAAATTTGTCCCAAATTTCACATATCATTTTTATGAAGATTCACATCTTATTATTTTCTCGAAAAAGTCTTTAGATAAAACATGCATTAATATATGCATTATATATATAATTAACATATGCATTACTAGGAATAATTACTAAACATTTTGTAAATGAATCTATATAAATGCAATGTATAAAATAAGCTATTCTTTCTGCAGCCGCCAAAAAAATGTGTTACACGCAAATGCATACGCATTTTCTCCAAAAATTTATGAATTTGGAAACGAAGGAATCAATTCCCCTTAAATATGACATATGAATAGGATTTCGGAATACGAAATTATCGAACTGAACAACATTCTGAAATCAAGATACTGTTGCATGACCTTCCCCACTGTACGATTTTATAAAAATGTTACCCAAATTTAAAAGGGGTGGAAGGCGAGTGTACTTGCTGTTTATAATTACAGATAAATTTGGGGAAAAAAAAATGATGCAATCTGAAAAAAAATCAACGCCGAGCTACAATCAAGTTTTTAAAATATGCAAACATAAGTTTATCTCCTTTGCAACGTACTTTCTTTCAAACAAATGGGCGAGCAGCTATCGACAGAACGTTATGCCGCGTAACAAATGACTCCATCGGTCGACCTCGTAATATATACGGTTGCTTCTAGGCTCATATTCGCCCCCATTTTTCACACTGCAAACACTTGACGATATAAAACATTGGACCGTTAGAAGGTTCAGCGCTTTTTTTTACTTCTTTTCGTTACTTGCTTCAACCTCTAACATAACTCCTACGTGCTTTTTTTCGTAAACAGCTCAATATTCTAAGGAATCATTTTAAGATATTATTTACACTAATTTTTAATTATTTTTCGTAACTCTCTAGCAGTTAGTTGTGAGTGTAATGTACACTTCATTAAATAGTAATGTATTGTAAATTTTTTTTATAATGCTCTTTTACAGTTGTCTTCTTTTAACATGAAACTTGAAATATGTGTGAAACATCTTTCAACCTATATATACACAATAAAAAAATATTTATCTGTACTGTGAAAAACAAATTAACTATAATAATTGTTAAATGTTAATTTTTTAACAATTCTACCGTTTTATTATTATTATTATTATTTTTAATGTAATTTTGAGTAACTTGTATTTATGATTATTTGTTTTAATATGAAATTTTTAATTAGCTCTACGACAGTGGCGCACACAAGGGGGCGTCCTTGGGGTCCGGTCCCCCCAAAGCCCTTGATTTTTTTCCGATTGTTTATAATTCTAAGTATATAATACGTAAAATTTAATTAAATATTTGTTATTAATGATTAATTTTATTAATTAATGCGAATTATTTATTCAATAATTAGTTTTTTACTGTGTTTTGTTCCTAAAAATCGACAAAATCAAAAATAGCATGATACACGAAGGGTGAACTTTCAACCCCGGACCCCCCCTTGAAAAATTCTTGTATGCGCTACTGCTCTACGATAATAATACCTTTCCATAGACAATATACAATAACGTTTTCTTTGTATAATAGTCATTTAAAAGACCTAACTGCTTAATTAAGAGGGCCAGTGGCCGAATGGTAGCGCATCGTGCTTCCACATCACAGGTTCGAGGTTCTATCCTCGGGCTGGGCAAGTCCAACTCAGCCTTTCATCCCTCCTGCAGTGGGTCGATAAATGAGTACCAAGCTTGCTTGAGGACTTTAACACTGGAGGTCTCGCTTCAGACTGACCACCTGATCGCGACATTTGCTCATACATCTCAACACCCAATGGTTACGTATGGGCACAGTAGGCCCTGGCCCTCATGGGCTGTTGCGCAGCTGAATTTGAGTTTGAGAACTGCTTAATTCAGTAAATTAACATGATGGATGAGAAATACAATATAAAAATAACACACAAATGAAGTTTGTGTACTTTACACTTTTTCATATAGTAATATTTCCAAAGAAAATTACGTGGCCACAGTAGCCTAGTGCAGTGACGCACACAAGGGGGGGTCCTGGGGTCCCCCCTTTTTTTCCGATTGGTTATAATTCTAAGTATATAATACGTAAAATTTAATTAAATATTTGTTATTAATGATTTATTTTATTAACTAATGCTAATTATTTATTCAATAATTAGCTTTTTACTGTGTTTTGTTCCTGAAAATCGACAAAATCAAAAATAGCATGATACAAGAATGGTGAACTTTCAACCCGAACCCCTTGAAAATTCCTGTGTGCGCTACTGGCCTAGTGGTTATGGGTCAATGGCGTAACGCAGAATATTAGAGCTCCCTGCAAAGTCAGGGCCCCAAGCTCTAATACGTACTAAACATTAATCAGGCTTTGACCCCCGCGATGCGGGGATACATGTTACGCCTCTGGTCATGGTCATGTACTCGTGGCTGGCGTGTTAGGAGTTTGAGCCTTAGTGCTACTGAAAACCCACCATGTCGGGGCTGATGTATGTTAAATCTGTCGTGGTTCAAATCCTCACGTTGGAGTGGTGTGGATGTTAGGAAAGTGGGGTGCGAGGTCCGTCGCCAATACTCCTCGTGTTGCTTTATAAAGCAACGTTAATAAACCCTCACCCACCCAAAGGCAATATAAATTAAACTTAAAAAACACATCAACATACGAACGTAATTTTTGTTGATAAGTTCAAAATATTTAAAATTCATAAATAATAAGTTGAATTATTAATCAAAAATTGTAACAATTTCTTCAGGAAAACAGGTTAATGTTTTATAATTTGCATAAGCGCAAGAAAGCATAAATCCGGTCATAAGTTGGCTAAATAATAAGATAAATCTTTTTTATTGTTTTTTAAATTATGCCTCGAATGAGCTACTAATGTGAACCGATTTATTACCATATAAATTTTCGATAAATACATAACATAGCATTTTAATGTGCGATTATTCGAAAAGTTAGTTTTAAAGGAGTTTAATTCTATTACGTAAAAAATTATATATGTACTCTAAGCCTTCACCAATCGAGATAAGACTTTCCAGTACATTAAGATAAGCAAATTATATAGAATCGTTATTTCAAATGCACGAGAATTTTATCAATCTTCGCAAAAATATCAAGATTTCAAAAACAGTTTCACACCAAATTTACGATGTCACAAAACTCTTTTAAAAATATTTGTCTCTTCTTGCTTCATATAAATTAGCTTGTAAAGTAAATATTTCGCTCTAAGATTTTGAAATATCGATTATTAGCTTAATATAATCGCGGTTGAAAATCCACAATACGGATCTCAGTAAAATTCAGGATTAAAGTAGATTGGGCATTTAATATAAAAACATAAGAATAATCTGGACCAGTGGTCCCCAACCTCGGTGATGATGATGATGAGTTTGGTGTTTTATGGCGCAAGAGCCAGTTTTGTGGCTATACTGCGCCAAACATTCATAGGTCTGTGGCCTGGACGGGAAAAGAAGAAAAGGAGAAATTGGATGACAAGATGGAGGGTCGAAAATAGAGAAGGATCACTGGGGTACCCTGGGGTCGTGACACCCCAACCTCGGTCCGTGGATCAAATAGTACCAAGCCGTCCAAGGGACATTACAATTGTTTCCATTTTATTCACTGTGGTGTATTTCTCTCAGGTTTATGCGATTTTCCGTGGATTTTATTCTGAAGGGGTATTCAAATACAGAGAGTTAAATTAAAATTATTAAATAAAAACAATCTAAAATATAAGCAATCAACATCCTCCCTCCACCTCCGCGGGTCACGGTAAAATTATGAAACGATGACCAGTCCACGGGGCGATAAAAAGGTTAGGAATTACTAATTTGGACTACAATGACAATTGTTCAAAAGTAAGAAATTCCTGTCTGAAAAAAAATTTTTTTTTCTAATTAAGCTGAGTACATACTTTGAAGTATTGAAAAAAATCAATAAAAAATTAAACTTATAAATAGAAAACAGAAACCGAAACACATTATAAACACTCAAATATATTGTTTTTTCCCCAATGGTGATACAAGGCCTAATTTAATCATCTTCTGAACACAGTAAATCCCCTCACACATTCAGTTCGTTACTGCTGGCAACAATACAACAAATTTACACGTATAATAAGCATCAACAGCAGCTCCATCTTTTAAAACGACGCGAGTCCCGGTATCGACTTGAAAAGACGTTCATTCTAACAATTTTCTCGATGTTCTTAAAACTTTCTATCTCGCATTTCGCGTTAAGCGCCGAAAATCACCGTTGCGACTGCATTAGCAGAATCAAAGCCATTTAGAAACGAGAGCATCTTTTGGAAAGAATTTCGAAACTTGGAATCACAAAGGAGATTAGAGCAGGAGGATCAGAAAAGAGGAAAGGAAGATAGAGGGAGAAAATTTCCCCGCCAAGGTGTTATGTATATCTACATACATATATCGTTTCGAACGCTACATTAAGTAAGCTAACTCAAAAGAGAGACAAGAGCACCCAGAGAGTTAACAAATGTACACGGGGAAAATATCTCCAGTGTAACGCCTGCAGCGCCCTCTTTGAGGTACCTCGACAACAAAATCTACTTTCCTTATCGGTTTGCTGGCAACGTCCAGATCTGCCTCTTGGGGAGGTTGAGTATGTAAAATTCTGCCTCGGGTAAACGAGGTCAATTAACGGTATCTGTTAAATAACCGCGACGCGACAGATAACGTGTCGCTTTGTGTCTCGTCCGGGAGGCTTTTGTTTCGAACTGAGCTGAAATGGAATCCGTGGAATTGGCAACGCTTTTGTCGGAACAACGACCCGGTCCCAATTCGGGGACTTCAAGAAAAGAATGCACTGTTCGCTACATTTAATCGTGGTCGAAACTCGAATAAAATATTCTGCAGCTCGTCCAACACATTTTTGACGGTATTTTAAGGAGAGGATAATTAAGCTTTCACATCCCATGGAAAACAGATGCGCCATTTGGAATTGTTAAAGCATATCTGGATTATTATTATTTTTTTTCATTTTGATATTTGATACAGATTAATAAGTTCAATTTAAAATCAAAGCATTGACTAATTTTATACATTGTCATAAACAAAGACCTTTAATTGTACTGAGAACATGAATGAGAAGCATAAATTTATCTTATTCATCATATTAAATTTCAAAAAAAAAAAAATCGTACACGAATTTCCCCCATGGTCACGATGTTTTCTGTAGAGTAACGTGGTACATTTATAATGAACACATGACAAATGCAATCACATGTTTTCCATTGCATTCAAAATGGATATTGGGCTTGTACTTATGGTTCTACCAGTAAAAGAAAAAATTTCAAATTTGATAAAGCTCTTCAAATACCAGGATTCTTCAAAAAGTTCTTTCAAGATTAAAAAAATTCTTATATTATACGTGTACTTCTAAATCAAGGGCATTTTATATTTATCAGTGTGCGTTATTGTTGTTGATTAATATAAAGTTTAAAAAAGGTTTCCTCGAACAGCAAAAGTTAGCAATAATGAAATTAAGTGATTAATTGGAAATACGTAGTAGTAATCGCACTTTTGTGACTATGACGTCAGATGCATTTAGTCCATTGAAGGGAAAAAATCTCCCTTTTTCCAATATTGTTCTGAGTGAAACATTCAGTTCCATCTTTTTTTTAGTAGACAGTAGTTCAGTTCATAGTAGACAGGTTTCTTGAGATAAGAGAGGGAAAAACAAAACAATTTTAACAAATCGAATTCTATTTTTATTTTAAATCACATTCATTGCTGTATTTTACGTAAATTGTTCAGTTATAGATCATAGTTCAAAATTGGCCACATTCTTTGAGAGCTTCCCAATAAATTTCAAACATTCCACAGACACCAAAGAATAATCTTTCTCCATGATTGGAAATGACCATAAAAAAAGGAAGAAGCAATTTTAATTAAGAGGAAAAAATATTTTTTATTAATATATTTAAAAAAAACTTATCAAGATTTTGTACTTCAGAAATCAGGTAGAAAATTTTACACGTTGATTTAAACAAAATGGATGACAAAATGTGTTAAAAAACTGATATATGATATAATACCTACACGGAATCAATAACTCATTTCTAACCGCCAAAATAGGAAAAACGCACGTAGCTTTAATCTGTTTTATTGTTACTAAATATGGAAAAAACTTTTAGGTATTACTCAGATGTAAAAATTATATTAATATAAGATCCCTATAAATTTCAGAAAAAGGTTAAAATTAAACAACTTTTTCCTTTTAATATAAAATCCAATGTTTTAATATGATAAAAAAGACTTTAGATTCCTATACATTTACGGATTCAAAAAACCAAATAACATACACTGAAAAAAAAAATCACCTTCACTTTCCATTTAAAAATACGTAAAATATCAAAACATATTTGAGAAAAAATTAAGCTCTTTCACATCACAAAGAGAACAAATTAAAAAATTATTCGAATTGAGCAAATATTTCGAGATTCGTTGAAATATTTATGGTTTTCACACAACGCTACACTGTTCTCTCCAGAACAAGGTTGATTTTGTATTCATCAAAGAAACAAAGAAAAATTCTTTGCAAGATTAAGATTTTCTGTTTCTGTGACGTACACATGGCTGTTGAAAGTGACCGAACACCACATGGCGAATGTATTATGATTATTTTCCGTGTAAGGAGCAGGAGCCCTGTCCTGCAAACACCGTTCGTTCTTTGTTTCAACACCGTTGCGGCGCGGTGTGAAAGGATGAAAATACCCCGTGTGATCCAGCGGATGTTATGGCGAAGTGTGAGAAAGCCGACCAGAAGCTGACTATTTTTTTCCTTGTCCGGAGCCGCTGAGTCGGTGCTTCTTTGAGGTGATGTAGTGTCTTCGGCCGGACAAGAAACTTTTAAAAATGAAGAGGGACCGTACATAAAATAATGTTGTGAAAATTACTATTCTCATGAAGATTAACTGAAAAGTAGCGTTTAAAGGATATTGCGACATGGAAACGTGAATTCAGTCAATATTTCACGTGCTGAAAGAAGCAATTAATACTAATTCATCTATTATTTAATACAAATCCATTACAATACGTATAAAAAAAAAATTCGATTTAAATAGTTATGTGTTACGTAAAGTAAACCTAATTGTGTGGATTTTAAGGGGATCACTATTATAAAATAATAATTAGTTTGCTCCAATTGCATCATTATAGGCATCATATTTTTAATTTGTTGAAATCTTTTTAGATTTTTGTTCGTCCTCGTATCTGAATCATTACTCACATTTCTTATTTTGTTATTGTATGAATGCTAAAATAAGTTTGGAAATATCACAATTATTTGGGAACTAATAAACTTTTCTGAAACAATGAATCATAATCATTTGAAATAATTTCGAATATATCAAAAACAATGAAAAAAATTCGGTTCTGTGGGATAAAAAACGAAAAATAAAACGAAATTAATCTTCAGTATAATGAATTATTTTCTTAAAGGCATGAAAAAAATACTTTTCTTAACTTATTTATCAAAATAAAGACTACATTTTTAAAACCTTCTCTTTCTCCCCCCCCCCTTCTCTCTTTTCGCATTCTTAACTCTATTTTTAATAAATTTAATTGAAACTAAATTTCCATTTTGAATGTTCACATTTATTTGAGCAATTTAAAATATGTTTAAATATCCTAAGAAAAATATTTTGTTTTGCAATTCTTACAATTAAAAAATAATTAAATTTTAAAAATTACATTTTGGATAACAAAGATTTTATAACTTTATTTGAATGAGTAAATTGTTGAAAAGAAATCAGACACTTTGTTCACTCAAAATGGAGCAAATTCCTTTATTAAAAATTCGCTGATTATCTTTGAATTTTAAAAGAAATTTATTGATACTCAGATATGAAGACAAAGGTATATAATGCAATCAAAGGTAAAATATTCAACTTTAAATACAACTTCACATAGAATTATTACAAAAATAGTTGCAGCGCGAAGAAATTTGTTCATTATTTCATACACATTGCATATTTCTGTTGAAAAATCATTAATGCTGTTTTTTCCAGATCATGAGAGCCTGAACTAAAAGCGGAGCACATTTTCAGACAGAAAAATGTCTCAATTTTCATGAAAATTTGCAAAATATTGTAACTTATACAATTTTGTTCATAGTATAGCGTTTTTAAAATTTCACAATATTCCATAAGGAATCTTTTTTTTTTTCATTTTATCACGCAATGGGACTGGTCATTTACCATTACGGTATGGGAGAAAAATACGAAACATATTTTACACCAGAAAAAAATAGATCAACTGACAAAAATGAGAAGTTTGATAAAATATGCTGCTCTCTATAGAATAGTGAATCCAGAATATAATATTAAATGTTTAAGTGCTTTTATATCTGAAAAAAATATTCAAAATTCGAGTTTTCGGAGACAGCTTAAATTACATTACTTTTCAAATAATTATTGCATCAAATTAAAATAACTTAATCCCCATCAGAAAAAAAACTATTATGGAAATTTATTTGTAATTATTTAATTCGAAATGATGAATTTAATTAATAACAACATCATTACTTAAATATAAATATATCGTCAAATTTTTTTTTCAAATATTGAAATATTTTTCTTTAGTTAAAAAAACAGGGTTTAAATTTATTATTTTTACTGGTATTTAACTCTTTGGTTTCTAAATACTAAAACGCAAGTTTCTACATAACCCGATTTTGTGTAGAGAGGATTCCTTCAATTTGTGGGGAATCCCCTTAATGAAACGAGCGGAAATTGCAAGTGCATATTCAAATGGCTTCGCTCTCTTCGACAACGCTTCCTAGAAAAACAACAAGAACTTCTTCGGCCCCGAAACCAGGTGCTATGCAAGGATAAAAACATCCTTTTCCGTGACATCACTTTTCTTACAAGTCGGGCTGTTGCTAGGTGAGACATTCCGGCCCAATCTGCTTTCGGTTTCACAATTTCTAACATACTTGTTTACCATGGACGTGACGTGAGAAGTGATAACGAATTTATGTTTGGAGTTGAAAGGTTTTCAAAATGATAAATCCTTTTATTGTTTACATTTTGGTTTATGAATCACAGGACTAGGATACAGTTTTTTGGTTATAATGCAAGAAAAGTATAAAATTGCATAAACAAATCTTGCAAAGGTAATAAAAAGATTTGCCATTATTTTTAACAGAAGGAAAAAAATCGGCTTGCACGCCAAAAAGCACATAATACAGGTGATATGATATAATTTCTTAACTTTTTTTTTAGAGAGGGAGACTAACACCCACACAAAATAAATCTTCCATAGAATAATTTTTTACATTATCGCTTAAGTTTTTTATTTTAAATTTAGGATGCCCATTTAGCTAAAAGTTATTTTGTTTTAAAGCTCCAAATAATGATAATGAATAATTTAAATGATATTTTAACAGCAAAAAAGAAAAAAGAAAGGAAGGAAAAGGAAAAAAAGGTAAACAATAGTTGAGGTGAAACAGGAAAAAAACCCTGAACTTCCGAAAATACACAACACGCCAACAGGAGGACTTTCAGTCTCCACCCCCTCTACATGGCGGGTCTTCAGCGGCATTAGCTTTCGAACCCGCGACTCGGCAACGCTGGCCCCGAGTTCGCGACCATGACTACTTGGCTACCATGGTTACCAACCAAACATATAAAAATCGTTTAAATTTTAATCATTGGGTTTCCAATGCAAGTTTTTTCTTTAGCATTCCTTTATATAATTACTGTGAAGTTATTTCAAATTTATTTTTAACTCATCCATTCAATTATATAAAATATTGCCAATTTTTTAAAAAATTTACATGGGGTTAAAAAGATAAGTAAAACTTTGGATATTATAAATCACACATTTTAGGCTTTTAAGATATAACTATAACGGTGGAGTAAAATTATATATATATTCGGGAAAGTCCAAAACAAAACAAAAAAACTTAATACCTCAATATAAAGTTATGGTTTCGAAGAATGGAGAACTGGAATGAATTGGAGAGCATTCAGAAAGGAGGGGAGTAAAATTAGGTTTCAGGGGTTCTAAATTGGCCTCATGTGGTTAAAATGATGATCACATAATAAACAGCTAGTACAAAAGAAAATTATAAAATGCATTAAAAAAATCAAAAGTGAACAGAAAATTAATACTACCAATATTTCGTGAATAAAGCTAGAATAATAATTTGAAGAAATAACACAGTAAAAAGGCAAATTCAAGGGTAAAATTGGCGTGAAAAAGATACATAAAAGGAGATGACAGCATAATTTTTTGTTGTTGTTGTTAATCTACTTTGAAGGGATAACCGATCTATAAAAAGATCTAAAACTGATATTTCAATCGTTCTAAAATGTTATAGTCATTTTCTTTGTCTTGAAACATTTTAAAATATCTTGGCAGCCAATCATTTGGATGCATTCCAAACTGGTACTTTGGGAACAAAATTGCCTTATGAATTACCTTGCGAACTAATTGCTTTGTATTCTATTGCGCAAGGAAATATAATTGAAATTTAATATTATAGTTTAATAAATTGGACATTAAATATAATTTCTTAAATATTGCGATCCATTAGCCAGCCAGTGAATAATAATTTTCCTTGCTCTAAACAACTTTTCAGTTATTCTTAAGACATGAAAATATAAAAACGTTAACAATATTGAAACTCGTAATAATCTATCTTATGGAATAATTCATTGAAATAAAGCATTATAAATATCTAAAAACGAAATTCCCGCACCATTCTCTGTGAATAATAGAATTACACAAACATTCGTAAGAAATGTTTAATTTATTAATATTTATCGATACAATGTCAGCTATTCCATTTTTAAAAAAATCCCTTTTTTTTCTTTTTGTTCAAGTTCTGATGGATAAAATTTAAAATATCCGCCACAAACAACAATAAGTATGGATAAATCTATTCCAAAATGTACGAAGGTCGACTGTTTTGTAATCAAAGTACCATTCAAATGAAGAGAAAGATTAAAAATTCAATGCAAACCCGTCCAATTTCTTTATATGTTGTCGATATTAAGCGAAATCATTTAATATACACCAGCAGTCGCCCATATTCAGAACTTCATGGACTACAAAATGTATAATGTAATATTCGGCGGCCCCCTTTTTTGATTGATCGCAATAACTATTATTTATATTTCTACTTATTATTTCGACATCACGAAATGCAAGAACAAACCGGCAACGAAAAGTAATACCAACAAACTGAAGTGTTATGTCGCCAATTTATCATGGATGCCAGCTCTCACTTTCATATCTCGCTAGGTACACCGTTAAAAATAGCTAAATTCAGAAGGTATTTTGCTAACAGTAGAAGCTAAAATTTAAAACAAAATGTAAAATCGACATTCCATAATAAGTTTTGTTACTCATTTTGAAATCATAAAAACATAAATAATGTTCCAATTTTTCTGCGGACTATAAAATTTTTCAGATACCACAGGTTGGAGACCGCTGATTTAGTCTAACAGGATTTATTGTTTTAGTAACACTTATATTCACCATTTTTTACGCAAATCAACAGAGAAATTTTGCATTTCAAAAATTCATAAAAATGGACATTTAAAAAATATCTTTAAAACCAATACTCTAACAAATACCAATCACAATAAAAAAACCTCATCAGCATCACCAATATAAGTCCTTATTTCGTTAAAACTAAGCCACGTACGGTAAATCCTTCCAATTCAATTTCCTCACAAAACCTTTTTACACCTTCTCAGGTACAACTATCACTGGAAATGGTACACTATTACCTTTCTCCGACTCCCAAAACGATAACAATCAAATGACTAAAGGTAGGAAAAAATAAATAAAATATATATCTTGTCCAATATCTAGTAACGGCTACTGCCCGTTCTTATCTCACGTTGCCATGGGAACCGCACCATCTGCAAAGGAAAGGGAGAAATTACCCCCACCCCAGCTTAAAGGCTAACAGTTCCAGGATCTGGTGTCCAGAAGTACAGAATGGAGAAAGAGCAGAGGCATACCTGCGGGTGACACCTGGAGCACGCCTCTGGAGTCCATCAATCGACCTGAGCTCCAACTTTGATGGACGCCCCTAGATAGTTCAGGAGAGAGGTCATCTGTCGATTTCAGTGGACAAGTGATCACATTTGATTTGTTGTTATGGTGACTAACACTCTCTTTCAATATAATTTAAAGAGTTAGACAGAGGAAAAGAAAAATAAAAGTGAAAGACAGAAGTATTTGTTGGAATTCATGGCCAGGCTTAAGAAAAAGGAGATTATATTCCTTCTTAAACAAGAAAGAGAGATAGTAGTAGTGAAAGAAGATAGTTTTTGCACAAAATTTGCTGTATTGTTTTCTCAAAATGACAACACCGTCCTTTGAGTTTTTTATATTGATTCTTTTAACAGAATTGATAAATAGTATAAAAAATTTCACAAGTTAAATGTAGTATTTATATGGAAAATAAAAAATCATTTACATAATATTTAAACACAGACTAGGGCAATTAAAATTGTTTTCCGATTCGATTGAAAAAAGTTTGGAAAATATAAGCAAATTAATATTCTATTTTTCATTAGCGTAAAAAAACTGGGTTGAATTAAAATTTATTCATGGATATTTCAAACACTGACAATAGTAAACAGTGTCGAAAAAAGTTTGTATACACTATGATATTCAAACAAAAAAGCCCAGTACATTGGGTTGTAAAAATTAAAAACAAATTATCGCCGATTATTAAAAAAAATACCGAATCAATTCATGTGAAATTTGATATGAAAATATTTTAAAGTTTTCTTTAAAAGACAACAAAAAATTAATGGTGATCGATTGTAATCATGATTTATGACATGAAAGCATGATAGTCCAAAAATGTGTGATACCGCCCCTTTGGTGACTGTATCTTTGATTGTCAGCGTGAGCTAGAGGTGTAGGGTTTGCAAAAGGAACAGACATTTTTGATTCTTAATATGTCTTTATTAAGAATAGAACTTAAATGTCTAACAATTTAGATAAATTTAAATAAGCGAGAATCTATAATGAACACACACACAGTGATAGTTAAACCGAATCGCGTAATTTAGACCACTTTCTCTAAGTTATAATTATTTAATCCGCCTACTATCACTTCTAATAATATTACAAGTCCTAATATCAAACAATCATTCCTACCTTAATCCAAACTTAGATTCAATCTTTATGTTCAAACGTCTGGGAGCGCGAGCAATGATATGCACCTTGTTTTAATAGTTTACTTTCCAGGTAATTTCACGATTGACTGTCAATTCACGCTTGTATCTCTTTCAAACATAACATTCCCCAAATTGCCATCTCACTTACTGAAACTTCCGTTATTTAAAAGCTATCTTATTTGCATTTCTTTTCACATTTCGCTTCTTGGGTTTTGGTTGGAAAAGAGTTGCCATTAATCTTGGCCACCAAAGAACCCAGAGGTTATGTTAAAGAAAAGACGCGTGAGCCCGTCACAAATGATGTTGCAAGATGACACTTGTGCATTGTTTAATATAGGGTATGATAATCCCCCTGACAGCAAGGACGCTCTCACAACAAAACTTCATGCTGTTTGAGAATCTTGGGATTATAAGTTCTGATTCTCCACCACTTCTTAGCCCTAAAAGTACGAAAGGGATTGACGAACTGCATTTGCTTATCCTAGACATGTTTTATGGGTTTGGCGATCTAACTGGCTACTCCATCCTCTGAATACTTTCTGTGTGAAAGATAGAGAAGAAAAAATTCTTTTAAGAAAACAATTCAATAAATGTAGATGAGATGGGGTGCTGGAGCCACACTGTGGAAACGAAAGTTTACATTACGCTAAAAAATTTTTAAAAAGTCGGGTTTAAAAAGAGGGAATCCCTACATCACAGTTTTATCTAACTGCACGGTGCATTGATTAATTTGATAATTTTAATGGAATATGCATGAAATAATATATTCCGTCGTTCTCAGACCAATATCTGCAATGTGTACTTTTTGTAGATTTACAATGTGTACTTTATGCAGAACTACTGTGGCTAGTTTACTAGCCAAATTTTCGTATAACAAAACTGTTATGTGATTCCAAGCATTATACAGTGAACCGTGGTCGCTAAAAAAATATGCTACGTGCTCAAGCCAGAATATTGTTAAATAAGAACTGCTATGTGCTCAATATCTCAGAATCATACTTTTTGCACACAGCAAAGGTATTGATTTGACAACGATGATATTATCCAGCAGCTTGACGATTTTGATCATGAACAGGGGCGTAGAAACCGCCGTATCAGTGATACGGGCTCAAGCTACAGAGGCCCCAACATGTATAACTACAGTCCCAGTAACGGTCCCATATCTAAAAAAGGGCCCCAAAGGAATTTTGATACAAGGCCCTCTCAGAGCCAGCTACGCCAGTGATCATGAAAGCAAATTATCCTGGTCAATAATTAAGCAAAGGAAATCGTTACAAAGAAAAATACATTTAGCTTGATATATGAAATTAGATAAAAATAGGAAAAGTTAAATTCCAAACAATACCTTCTTGATTTAATTTGATTGCTGTAATACCTCTGTTTCCATATGTTTCTAAAACGATTTCCTAAAATGTCAGTTTTCTATTTTTCTGTTCTAAAAATTTCAATCAACAAATATTCAAATGTTAACAACAAACGCAATTTCCCCCTTTACTCTGACAATTTATGTCTGCTTACGTTCCAGAAAAATACTTTTTTTATTGGAACAATTAAATAAAAACAAAAGCTCCAGGATCATCGAATTCGAAATTTACCTCTATCGTCATTCATTCCTCAATCTGCAAAAGAGAGGAAATTCGAAAAGAGCAAACAACAAAAACATTCCAAAACCAATTATTAGTTCGGAACAACAATCGACAAATCACTCCACGTGGCATTAAAAAGAGAACTGTATAAATTTCAACCTTCACGGAATTCCGAAGCAAACAACAGTCAACCTTCATCAAGAAGAAGCCTGTAAATAATGCCAAACGATAAACAAATTGTGTAAGCAATTCAGACGACTTTTTTGTGCAGAAAATCAAATGCAAACGACTATCGAGCTCCTAAACACGGAAGTATCGATGGAAGCTACACGATCACAGTTTCCCCTCTTTTGCTTTTGAGCCAATATTTTTCTTTTTGTTAATATTCTTGTTATTGTTTGGGTCGCGCCCCAGGATGGAAGGCGAGGGTGTGGGATGCGGGGTGGAGTAGAAAAGGTAAGCGAGCTGTGCAGGCAAGCCAAATATTTGAGCCCAACTCCGGGACAACAATGGTATTGACCCTACTGTGGAGCGGTAATATCGCAGAGCGTCAACTCAATGTGTCTCCTCATCTATCAAGCCACCGCTTCCAAATCTTGCTTCGCTTTCTCTCAGACACCCCTCTCCCACGCATGGCCCACCCCCTTACTACAGCAGGGAGGGAAAAATTTTTGGCGCCAAATTTAGAGTTGGCGCACCGGATAAAACTTCATATTTTTAACTGCACACCTGATAAAAAGGACTTAAGACAAATTTTTAAAAGAAAATGCTTCATAGGAAGAAGTGTATTCAGATACGATTCGACCACAAATTTCTTGAATAAATGACACAAACTGTTGAAACTTTTCTATCATGGCACACGGAAATAGAAATCAAAGAAACTTTTTGAAAAATTTAACTTTCATTTAAATTGAAAATTGACATGTACACAAGAAAAGTACTGAATGTTTTAACAATTATCTCTGTAACATATTTAGCAATCTGGAGAGCAGTATCTTAAAACATTGCACAAAAATACAAATTACTTTTCAGTTTCATGATCACAAAATCTCGGGGAAATTGAAAAATTACAAGTTTTTTTTATCATTATGATACAAACTTGAACATTGTATCAATTACTTAATTTAATGTATCTAAATAAAAATGTTCTCTTCTTTCGTCTAGCGAGTTATATTAAAACATATCAAGGTCACCAATAATTGGTTTAAAAATAGATAACTCATACGACTAAGAATATTTATAAACAGGGTCAATATTAAATTTAACAGACCAATTAATAATGGGGAAATAAATTTACCTTAAGTCAAATCAATTCTAGATACAAAATATGAATGCTGATTTGATCTTTGCTGAATTTTTCAAACCTTTTTCTCGGGGTTTTTATTACATAAATATGCTCATTAGTAAAAAGTACGACAGTACTTCTTGAGAAGAAATAAGAGTATAGATCCTACCATGTAAATCAGTAGTCAACATTAAGTTCACGGTTTATTAGAATTTTTTATATCATTGTTTATTCATAAGACATTGTGCTCAACAAAAGGTTAATTGGTATTGTGTGTTCCTTATTTATATTTCATATATAGATCAAATACCATATTTATTCGAATCCAAGTCGCACTCCCTCCACCCAATGTTATTGCTACTGAAAATCGAGTGCGACTTACAAACAATCGAAGGTGGGCAATCGAATTCGTTGGATTGGGGGGAAATTGAACATGGTACTGTGTGACGTTTAGAGCAACTACAGGTTCATGTATGTATTTAAAAGTTTTTAATACTGGTAATATAAATAAATTAAACACTTTTTATTGGTTCTTTTAATAATTTTTTTAATCTCGTAAACATCGGATATGAATAAACCAGTTTGCAATTTTTTTTCACAAAACCGTACAGAGAATTTGATTCGAATAAATACGGCATTTCTTAAGAGAATTTGATTCGAATAAATACGGCATTTCTTAGTATCATGATAAAATTTCATCATTTCCGTTCACCTATTAAGGTATATGTGCAACAACAGTAGCTAATAAGGACACAATTAGAAAAAAATTCTCGTAAGTTAATAGAATAAATTATGCATTTCCTCAAACGGAAAATTATATTTCTCGCTTATGTGACACAAGAACACTCGCAAGAGCGTTAACACTTTTATACCACAAAATTTAGTAACCGCAGTTAGCTTTTCGAGGATATCCACCTACGCAACTCTATTCCAAAAGAAAAAATTATCTATTCAAAACCAGAAAAGAGGTTCAAGATGTCTCTCAGAGAATCACGATTTCACACAATCTGGAATTCTTCGAATTTTCTTCCCTCATTATCACCGAAGAAAACAAGGAGAGCGTTGCGAAATTGACCTCCGCCAAGGGCTCGTATCAGAGGCGATCTCGTAAAAGGCGTGAGCCCCAAAGTGGAAATGAGTCCTTTTGGCAACTTCCTCGTTCTCGGCCTGATTTACGATGAAAAACTGGCTCGTTAATTAGGAAGCTCAAGTACTACTACGTCTGCTCACAGGTAATCAAAAAGACATGATGTACAGGCGAAGGTATTTAACTTTTGTTGCCAAGGCAGTGGGCAGCTGCTCAGCGGCACTGCCAGTCACTGACATCGGTGTACTTTTAAGTCGTGAAAAATGATATAACATGAGAAGAGTAAACACACCAATGGATCAAAATGGGGTAATAATTTCTGAAATATGTCTTCGATTCTTTGAGAGGAAAGATACAGTAAGCGCTATATTTAGTAGTCGTTTGACGCATGACTTTTTCTTCGCGGAATCTGTATCGAAAAGTAATGAGATTTCTAAAAGTCTTGAGTAAAACTTTTTTTTGAGTGAGGAATATTTATTTTAATGTTATGTCATGTCATTTTGTTAAACATCGAAAATATGAAGAAAGTATGGGAAATATAGCATTAAAAATTATCCTCCAGGGCGCATATATACTACATGAACTGTACCACATTGTGTTTTGTACACAACTGCTATGCACACATGTAATATACATATAAATTTTAATTTGTGTTCAGAGAACGTAAAAAAATTTAAAAGTTATTGATTTATTATCGAGCAGAATCAAATAGAAAAAAAATATTCCTAATATCTTCGTTGTACCGTAAAATCCGACGTATAATGCGCACAAAAAGTAAGATCGAAATTAAGGGTGCGCGGTTATACGCCCGGTATAAAAATGAAAACTTTAAAATAAAAAATAAAATGTTATGAACATAAAAAATTAGACTTCAACTTATATCGAAATAGAGTTTATTTTAAAGGAATGATATACCTTTACGAACTTAAAGTTGTAGTTTTAGAAGTGTACTGTTTTTTCAAAAATCTGGATAATACCTTGAATAAATGACTTCAAAACATAAGAGCATTGCATACGTAGGTTTCAGGTTTTTTCATAAAAATGGGAGAGCGTGTTGCACCGCGAATATACATAAAAACTAAAAATATGCAGCTTGGAAATATAGGTGCGAGTTAAACTGGATTTTACGGTACACAGAAAAAGACACTAAATACCTTAAAATAAGATAAAACACTCATTTATCTTTTATCCGAAAACTATTGAATTCCAACAATAACGAAGTATTATATTTTTTTAAAAAAAGGAAAAAATACATTACGATATTTGCAATAGTAAATTTGAGAGTTTTCTTTGAATTCATTAAAGAAATATCAGATTAGCAACTTAAATTTATGTTGTAAATTACATTTATCACACATGCTAAATATACATTAATCAAGAAAAAGATCGCGTAATCTGTAAGCTATTGATAAATAATTTCAAGCATACAATTAATCACTCTTCCTTAACTGAATTATTTTTAAACAAAAAAAAAAAAAAAAATAAATAAATCAGTTACATTAAAACAACACTCACACAAATTTACATAATTTATTTCTGGTGCGAAAATTTTTTCCATAATTTTATACTTCATATCTTTAAAACACGAAGAGGTAATAATAATTTTATCATCAACTTATAACTAAGAAATAGATTTTCAAGTTGATCCGGAATTTATTTATTATAGGTACATTTCATTACAATATTATGCAATTCTTTATAACTGTGTCAGCAGTTAAATAAGATTGACTAAAAAAAAAAAAAAAGAGGAAAAAGAAAAATTTAAGATTTTTAAAATTGCAGGTAATTGAACAAAACATAAGAAATAATAACAAAATTAAAGTTTAAAAGCAAATAATTTAAAATAAACATTTTTTTGACATACTCTAAAACAGGTTTCCCCAAACAGTGGGCACTCCCCCCTGGGGGCGAAAACCCCTTGGGGGGAACCCGGGTAAAAAAGGAAAAAAAAAGATTTTTTAAAAATATTTTTTAAAAGTATATTTTTAAATAATTTTTTTTAAAAATTTCATTATTTAAAAGTCATAAAAAAATTTTTCTTTTTGTCTTTTAATTTGTTAAGGCGATTGTACTTTACTCAAGAATTTTAATTATCTTTAAATACTTTTTTTGTATGGGGGGGAAAAAAATTATGATTAAAATTTGTCCCAACCTGGTTTTTTTTTTCAAAACCCGTGCCAAAAAAAAAAAATCCCACAATTTAAAAAAATTATTTTTACCAAAAAAAAAACACGAAAAGAAATTTAAAAAAAACGTTTTTTTTCCCCTTTTTTAGCCAAAAAAATAATGCATACAAAACAAATCATGTAAAATAATCATTAAAAATAATCCGGTCGTTCAATATGTTTTCTATTTTTAAAAGCTTTGGTGGGGAGAAGCAACTTTCCCAAACTATTTTTTTAAAAAATTATTTTTTTTTTTTGGGTTTAAATCCTTATCCCACCCAAAGGGGGCGAATGGGGATAAAACGACCTTTTTAAAAAAATGTCACGGAAAAAAGGGGTGGGAAAAAAATAGAACCAAAAAACTTTCAAAATCTCTCAAACGACGGAGATTTACATCGGGAGGCACCTGTCAGTGACACCACCCCTGCAGAACCCCTTATTTTCCTTCGCTTTCTTTTTCCAACATGACACGATCCTGTTGTGTGTTTATTATTACGCGTGGCTGTATTCGCAAAGAAATATCTACATGTGATTTTTTTTTCCCCGTGAAAGAGGAGGAAAAACCCCTCCAACAGATGATGCTTTATTTTATTTCTCAATTTGTGTTTTTACTAAGTGCAGAGCGCTGGGCTGAAAATTTTGACACTTTGAAAGGTTCGGATGCTCTTTTTATCAAGGAAAGAATGTGCTTGTAACAGAAGCGCGACGGAACGATTTTGTTGTTTGTTGAGAGTACGATACACCTGAGTATGAGCGACACATAAATTGAAAAGGATCAGGCCAGCCGTGAGAAATGGCATGATGGTGGGGGTGCTATCCGTCTGTTAAACGAGATCTGCAATCATGTTGCTAAGTAAAAAATGCGAGCAAAAATATATTCGATTGTAATCTAATTCGTGAGACTCTAGAGTAAAATAAAATAAATTTTTTTTCTGCACATCATTATCGATTCTAAGGGGAAAAATTAAGAAATTAAATTCAGATAATTAAAAACTTGACATTTATTTCAGAATGGAAAAATTGAAAATTGCTTATTTACTTAAATGAAAAATGTGTGCATTTTATTTAACTCAAAGTTATTCCATTATCTTAATTAAATCTAATTTTGCGTGGCACTGGGAAGCAATACGAAGGCAAATGGTGCCCCTAGAACTAAAGTCAAGTGACGAGGATGACACCTTTAGCTAGCACCTTCCCACAAATTTTCCACCGGGGATTGCCTCGAATCTAATACTGTAACAAGCCTTGGTTTGGGGCATTTAGGGAAAAAAAGTAAAACAAAGAAAAAATTATTTTTAAAAAAAAATTAAAAAATATTTTAAAAAACAAATACTATTTTTTACACCGAGAAAAACAAGGGTTTTTACCCCAAAATAATCAACTCCCCCTCACTCTCAACAAACTTTAAACTAATATAATTTAATTCATTTTATTATTAAGATAACTTTAAAAGATTAAAATAAAAAAAATTTTTGACACAAGAATTTTAAAAAATAATTTTATAAATATTTGATTGAATTTGATCATTCGAAATATTTAAAAAAGAACCAAAAAATAAAAAATTTTTAAATTTTAAAAATATTAAAAACCTTAAAATGAATTTTTACCGGAAAAAATTTTACGGAAATAAAAACTTTTTCCCCTGATGGGCTGCATCTTGGCAACTAAGCCTTTGCAGACAAGGCAAGTCCCCAAATGTGAGAGCCATCCTCGGTGGCATCATCTAGTGGCGGATCAATCTAACAAATTTTGACACTTGAATTGATTTTAATTCAAGCTCTCGACGGATGATAAATATTGCCGTGATTTAATTTTGCCGAGAGTACCAGAGCCAAATTGATACTCAATGGATCTTTTACATGCCACATAATCATATGAATGCATGCCTACGATTTTTGCATCCGGAAAATCTATCGATTCCAGCCGGGATCGAACATGCAACCATGGACTTACGAGGCTGGCACGCTATATCTAAGCCATTGAGCAGATTTATCAAGGGATACGGTATTCGTCAATTGAGTCTCCTAGGTATCACTCTTTAAACCTTCATAGTCCAACGATACTTTAAAGTATCACTAGAATCATATTACAATTGAAAATATTCTATTCATCCATTATCAACGGTACGCTTCAGGATTAATTCTTAACAATTTCCTCTAACATTGACAGAAGATATTGATAATTCTGCAAAGCGTTCAGATTCTTTGGGAAGGGAAAAACTTCCGACTATGTGTTTCATGATATTAAACACACCCTAATATTCATTGGTAACCATTGCATATTTATTCTTTTACTTAAGTCTTTATATTTTATTTTCAAAACCATTTTGAAGAGGTACTTTTAAGTTCCATCGGGACAAAGCAACAATTGGGAAAGTATTTATAGTTTTTCTTATTTTTAAATACTGTAGGGCTATGAAACTTTTGTATATTCTTTCTAGCTTAAGAATCTAAAAATAATTTAAAAAAAAAAAATTCTTCACTTATTTTATCCATGTATATTTTTCTTTTAAATAAATTTATTGTCGTTTAGAAAATGTTTATTTTTGTTTTCACCCATTTAAATATTTCCTATCTCATTTCAGATATGCTTGGAAAGCGCTGTCAAACAGAGAAGCTGCGCGCGCGCGCGTCACTCCACAAAATCTCCCTTCACTCTAAAATATGAAGAATACAATGTATTTTTACGCTTGAATTAAAAAAAAATGTATTTCATGATTTTCATCGAAAATAGGTATACGAATCTTTGTTATACACATCGAAACAATGGCATGAAATGTTTTACAGTGAAATATTTTCTAATCTAGTGAACCACCAGTTCTAAAAAGTACCAATTTATTTTTATTAGCGATATGTTTTAAAATTTCGTACTATTATTGCATAAATATCCTAAACTGCTTTTATAATATAATAATAATAATAAAATAAAACGTTTCAAGGAAGTGTTCTTTTTAATTCACAATTCGGGGCACAAAGGGTTAAATAAAACTGAGTATTTCAGGAAACGATACCAATCTCATATAACATAACTACCTTTTCCCCTTTATTAGCAAATTGAATGGCGCCATTTTATCAAAGGTTATCAGCGATCAACACACCCCATCAACAGGAAGTGACAAATACTAATCTGGGAGGCAATAGTAAAAATCGAACACCTCCCATCACTTTAAACGTTTTACAGCTTCCACCAAGGTCTATGTTAGGATGGTTCCAATCAGCTTCGAAGTATTCGGTTGACACTTTAACCGTCTCGTTATTTATCTGGAATAATCCTCCAGCAATCATCTCTCGGCACCTCAGAGGCACAACGTCCTAAGATCACCCGAAAGGTGTGTGGGCTGTGTTCTAAAGTGTCGACGGAACTGTGATATAGTGGAGGCTCCAAGTGGCTTAGAGAGGAACTCTCCTAAAATGGAATTAGAGCGCGATCGAGTTAAGGGGAGCATGGATTAAGTAGAATATCGAATTAGGACGTGACCGAGTTTGTTATTAAATGGCTTGCAGTTCCTTCAAATCAGTAGAATGAATAGAGTAAGAGAACGCCGGTGAGGATGGAGAATTTCGGACATTTGAGAGTCTGTATTTGAAACCGGAAATTTTATCCCTCCGTTGGACTTTTAATTAACCGAATCGTTCCAGGAAATTGGTATATAAAATGAAAGGGCATGCCAAATAAGTTAATGAATACTTATTATTTCAAATACTTAGTAGTGTGAACAAAAAGAGAAAAAAATTTAACATTCAAATACTTAGTAGTGTGAACAAAAAGAGAAAAAATTTAACATTCAAATACTTAGTAGTGTGAACAAAAAGAGAAAAAATTTAACATAAGTAAATCTTTATTCTAACCCAAGGAAAAAGAGGAGGAAAATATTCGAAACTAAAATTTTTTGTAACAATTTATCACACATTCTGGCGTGTATAACGCACACTGGCATGTAATCTTTAGGTATAGTAACTTTTGGTTACCGCAAAATCCGGCGTACAACGCGCACCTATACTTTCAAACTGCATTCTTTTATTTTTAAGTATATTTGCTTTATAACGCACACCCTCTTTTTTTACAAAGAAATCTGAAATGTACGTATGTAATGCTCTAATGTTTTGAACTCATTTATTCCAGGTATTATACCAGGCTTTTGAAAAAATAGTATACTTTTAGAACTAAAACTCCTTAAATTTGTAAGGTGTATTTTATTTCTTTTAAATAAACAATATTTCAATACATATAAGAAGTCTAATTTTTTTATACTCATCTTTTTTTTTTAATTTTATTTTTAAAGCTATCAATTTTATACCCGGCGTATAACGCGCACCCGTAAATTTCGATCTTATTTTTTCCTGTTAAAAGCCGGCGTTATGCGCCGTATTTTACGGTATCTTAATTTTTTGGTATATTCACCGTAAAAAGAGCAGCCTTGTTTATGCGAAGAAACCTGAAATGTACATGTTCAATGCTTTTATCATTTAAAGTAATTTATTCGAAGTTTTAGTGGTGCTACTATCTAAAATCAATTGCCACCCTTTAAAATAACAATAACGTGGTGTGGTAGTTAGGAGAGGAGGGTGCCAGATCAGGTGTCGTCCACGTCACTTGACCATGGTTCAAAATTACGTGGTCCGTCTCCAAAAGTCCTCGTGTAGCTGAACACACACAGTGCGGCGTTAATATTCACTCACTTAGTAACAATAACAACTTTATTTGCAGCTACTAACTACTCACACTTTATACATTACTTAACAACCTCACACCTCATAACAACCTCACATACTCTATCTACTCTCCAGTGGTATAATGTACACCTCCGCAAATCCCGCATCGAGGGTGAGAGGGCAGGATTCTAGGGACTCAAAACCCGTCTGACGCCAAGTACGTATTTAACCAATTTATAAAATATTGAAGGAAAACCTGACTTTGCTGGGGGGCAGCTAATAATCTCCGTTACGCCACTGCTACTCTCAGTCTCTCACCATATACGCTTCTTTCTCTCTTCTCTCATACACATAACTCTCTTCCACACTTTCGGGGATACACTTGCACAACACCGCTGTTGAAACAGCGCCGTCCATTACCTTAGCAAGAAGTATTATAGCAGGCTTTTGTGTGAGCAACGGTATACTTTTAGAACTAAAACTAAAGAGAAAGACAAGATGTGACAGAAAGTGTGTGGATGCTAACAGGTGAAAATCATTTTAAAAAAAGAGGAGAAATACATTATGCCAGTCTAGAAATAGTGTGAGTGGATAATAAAAGTATGGAATGAGTGTCATTTTTAAAAAATGTAGTATAACAATCTAGATGGAACGGAAAATGATACTTCATTTATGGATCAGGGTAAAAGTGATGAAGAAGAAACAAAATTCGATGATGTGCTTAAAATATAATGAAGACGAACATGACGATTTTAATCAGCAATGAAAGTTCAGACGGTGCGTTATTTCCTTTAAATAAACAGTATTTACATACATTTAGCAATCTAATTTTATTGTAATGGCTCATTTTCTTTTTATATCTACAGCTATCACTTTTAATATCTGACGTATAAGGCACACTCGTAAATTCCGATCTTATTTTTTCTGTTAAAAGTGCGCGATATACTCCGGAATATACGGTAAGCATGGTATATTAATAAATATTTAACATAAAGGAATATCGATTTTAACTTCCTCGAAAAACTATACCTTTCTAATGCCCTTATTCTGACTTTATGATACCTATTAGAATTTTCGGTACTTACGCATTATGCCATCGACCGATTTCGCGAAATGAAAAGACGATGCCAATTAAAAAATATCGTCAAATGTTATTGTCGTTACTATTATTGTGTTCGAACATATGCGCAGGAACGGTTTTCCACTATTGGCTGCATATCGCGGTATATAGAGGCGTATTTTAATTCGCCGAAATTGGTCGACGGTATAATACGCAAGTACCGAATTTTCTTATTTAAAGACATATATCAATGAATGTAACAAAAAAAAATTATAAGCATCATGAGAGAAAATACTCACGTCCAAAGCAAGATTTTCAAAATTTGATATCTTACCTGAAACGAAAAAGAAATAATTTTAGATAAAGCTACATTTTTATACACATTGATATAATTTATTTCAATAACAAAATTTATTAACATGTAATCAATGTTGAGTAACTCATACAAAATGACAGATCGGAATTATTTCTTACTATCTGATAGTAAAAACACTTAGAATATTATTACTTGAACAACAATTCAGGCTAGAGAAGCACATGAGTCATATCCTTATTGATGATTTCTTATGTTTACTTGACCCTTTCTGTCTTTGAACACTTTGCAAGGCAATGAAATTCACTTACCCTTGCACACTAGCTTATCTGAGTTATACAACTAAGATTATATAAATTATTTGATTTCTCGTAAATAAGAAGCAATATTTTTGATAACAGTCATCAGAATCCGATAACATTCGGTATACCATAATAGATGCATTTATAAATTTAATTAAAATTCAAAAGTATATTATTTTCCAAAAAAAAAAATGGCGTCTAACTTTGAAACATATTGGTCCTTTATCGTTCTTCTACATACAAAGAAATTAAGGCTGTTTTCGGCAAAAGTACGAGAGCCTGAACTAAACGCTGAGCACATTTTCACAGAAAAATACCCCCATTTTCATCAAAATTTGCAACATTATAACTCATACATCTGTTAATATAGCGTTTCTAAAATTTCAAAATATTCCGTGAATATTATTATTTTTTTTTTTCATTTTTACACGTGAAAGGACAGCTCATTTAACATTACGGTATGGAGAAAAAACGCGAAACACATTTTATGCCAGAAAAAATGGCTCAACTCGGTCAAAAATGTAAAGTATGATAAAATATATTGTTCTCTAAAGGATAGTGAAGCCAGGATGTAATATTAATTTTTCATTTTTCTTATGTCTGAAAAAATGTACCTAATTCGGGTCCTATTCTTTAACATTAACCGAAGACAGCTTTAAACAATCCAATAGAATACCGGACACGACCACATATCAAGGGAAAACTTGGCTTCAAAATCTTTATAGCAGTGACATGTATCGAAATTTCGGCGATCGCAATAAATTATGATTTGATGAATTACATATTTAAATTTTCTTATATTATATCTTAAAACCAATTTCGTTTGGAAATTATTGTAAATGTTCTTGTTGAAGAGTATCCGAAAATTTCTTGGGTTTAAAAGCTTTATATGCATTAACAATATTTAATAAGGTTGCAGTTTAAATAAGGTTCTTTGATCTATATGGGTAATAAATACTCTAGTATTCTGTACATTACCAGTCCTTTCATTTCCGGGATCAAAACAACGATTTTCAACGAACAGTATTTGCGAGTTTATTAACCACCATGGAAGTCATAGTTTCAGTTAACAATAAATTGGTCTGCTAATCCTTTTTCATTTCACTCATGTTGCAATTCACGTCTGATTTCAACAACAATGAATTTACCTTTGAAAAAATCAACTCAAAAAATTTCTTATTAAAATTTCATTCGATTGAAGTATTTTTTAAAAATAACATAGCTTCCTAGATGGATAAAAATGTTCTTTGTAAACAATTAATATATTGTAGCTCAAAGTCATAAAGAAGGGTGCCAATTCATTTGCCAACCACGTCATCAGATCCAGCGGGTATGTGCGTGCGTTTTTTTCCTACGGTAGAAAGTTTTGACAAAAATTAAATAAGTACTTTTAAAAAAGATCAATCCCGTTCAGAAATACTTTTATCATATTTCTCCTTGCCAACTCAATATTTCACAATTATTTTCAAACAAATAATAAATTCTAAATAGAATATTTTACTATCTCTCGGAATACAAGAATCAATAATTTTATATTTTATCGTTTCCACCTCCTTTGCTCGCGGTACTGTTTTCAATTGTTAAAATATTAAAAACTATTTAACTCTGAGATTAAAACTCTTTTCTTACAGATCCCTCAAATGAAAATTAAAAAATTTAAACACAATACTATCTTGAAAGTTGTAAATAGCAGCACTCTTAATTCGAAAATTTCGGCTATTATAAACTGAAATGTCAGCACAAATACAATTGATTACCAAGAACTATAAAGCGATTGAGAAAAAGCGGTCAGATATTTCTTCGCTATCAAATAAAGCCGGAAATATAACTTACTTAAAAACATTTTAAATATTAATTGTTTTGGAAAACTTTGATGGAATTTTTAATGGATTACAATCAAAACAAAAGTACAAAAAAAATTCAAATTGTTTACACACACATTTAATATTGTAAAAAATTTTTTTATAGACATTTGAGGTCGCAACTCATGTAGGAAAATTTTTAAAAGTTTTTAAAGCACAACACTGAAGGTTCTTATATTCTAATCCAGAGTTAATTATTCTGATAAAGCATGCATGGAATCCATATATCACGTGTTTCATTTCTTTTATCAACGTATATTTACATCATACACACCATAATAACCTCGCTATCAGAATCTTACTTTTAAACGCTTTTTCCCACGTCGCATGCGACTAATTTATAGTCCTTTTTATGTGCACGGCCATTTTTAGTGCAAAGCTTAGATTTCCTACCTTCAGAAATCAACGAATACGTACTAGAAAACGCCTAATTTTCGTTCCTTCGCCAAGGAATAACCCTTCGTTAGCGATATCATCACTATAAAAAGGCAGAGGCGGAACAAAATACAAGAAAAAGGTAGGGGGACTTTTAATAAAAACGATACGGCGAATTTTACGGAAAGGGAAGGAAAAAAAACTTTATAATACACATTCGAAAAGCGTTATCTTTCTTCACGAAATAAATGGTCACTAAGGTAGAAACGAACCAGAGGGGGAGGTAGAAAAACCTTTCCCGTTTTTCCTTTTTTTCTCCCGTTTCTTTTACCCTTCATCGGGCCTTCTCTCTTTCTTTATCAGGCTATTAGAGCCATAACGGCGCACGGAAATAAATTACGCCCGAGTACCAATTACGTACAGAGGACGTCTGGAAAAATTTCTGCGACTTTAAATCATTTTTATGCAATCATTATTAGCGGGAGTACTACTTAATATTTTATTTATACACATACATTTACGGAGGGGGAATAGGAGTAGATTGCGAATGCGTCGTCAGGGAGTCCGACGACACAAATTAGTCGCAAGTTATGTGTGCTGCTCTCTCTCTCTTCGTTGCAAAGAAAGATATCTCCCCGAAATATACATATTGGAAACTCTTCAGACTCATTCCTTTGCGAACGGGATCGTTATCTCTGAAGGAAGACTTTAATTTCTCAAGCTTCTCTTCCAGAATCAGAATTGAGCTTCCATCTTCGAAAAAAAATATATAAGTAACAAAAACGGAAAAAATTAACAATTGCATCGGCCGGGAATCGAACCCAGGCCGCACGCGTGGCAGGCGAGCATTCTACCACTGAACCACCGATGCTGTACAGACGGTGCTAAAGTAAATAAAAACAACTAACTTTTCTTCTCCTTTGCGATAACGCAACGGAAAGTTTATTTCTAATGTTGTGATTTGTACATCCTCTGATTTTATTTTTTAAATCTATCAAATTAAATTGTATTAAAAAAAGTGTCAAAGAATTTTATACAAATAATTGATTTAAAAAAAAACGAGCTTTCGATTCAGTTTTCCTTTACAACTGTATTTCTTAGACGATATTCAACATCTTAATAAGGGAAAAATGAATGTGTATTAATAAAATATTAATGATTTTTAAAATTATTAAAAATATCATCAATACTTATTTGTATTTTGTTGCATCTATTGAATGAAATATTTAGCAATAAAATCATACAAATTATAAAGCATTTTTTCATACTAACTTCATCTACTTGTATCTATTTTTATAATCATAATCAAATAATTTTGTATGTTACATTGCATAGCTTGCATTCATTTTTTAAAGTTCATTATGGTACAAAAATTAACCTTAAACTTACTAGCTTAGCAAATAATAATTGGTTAAAACAACGTATTTTCATAAATGACATATCTAAAATAATTACCACGTTATAATTTATATATCTATATATAAAGATTAAAATATATACATGTACAATATGTTGTAATGAAGAGAATTTCAACATTTTAATAATGTAAGAATATGTAACAAAACACTTATAATTATTATGTTAAGTTTTAAATATAAACTAATTGTATGACCTTTAGGTCAAATAAGAGCTAATTCTTTTTTTTTAATTTCGTATTTAGCGCTTTCTCTTGTACTTAAAATCAGCATTTAAAAATATCTTATTTGTTTCTGATTTTCTTCAGTTGGATAAGGGCTTCAAAGTAATCGGTTTTGTGAATAATACAAATTATATCAGAATTAGAAGCATATTATCGGCATAATATCAAGAAGTTGCTTTAATTTTTTTTTTTTTTGGGGGATAGTTTTATGTTTACAAAACTCAACTAGCAAATCTTATATATATTCATCACTAATCATTTTATTCTAATTTCTCCGAGATTTTTCTTCAAGCAAATTTATAAAACAGATTTTAAATATTATTCAATGTTACAAATTTATCAGTTATTTTATAAAAATCAGTTTTCTATTGCATCATTTTTATATATAAGCTTTTTACCTATAAAAAGATAATTAAGAAAAATATCCGTGAAACGTTTGTTATTGTATCGTCCAATACAATTGATTCTCAACACTTTTCCAACTTTCTTCCTTGTATATATTTTTTTAAGTTCTTAACATATTGAGACCAATAAAGACTTTCTACGAAATACTTATGAAAATATAATACTGCAAATTAATATATCACATAAAATTAACAATGTAGAATTGAGCTAGAGTAATTCGGACAGAGGAAATTTTTGAAGAAATGCAAATACGTATAACTTAATTATGCATATGGTTCGGTTTGATTTATTATCACTCCAGACCGGTACAAGAATTATTGGCGGCTGAACTCATGATTTTGAACAGTAATTGATCGATGAAAACACACACATGATTTCACATCACACAGAATGGGAACTGTGAAGGCCGTTTACCTATAAATATACAGTTCCTATTATTCTTCACGTCAGAGGCTCACTTGAACCAGAACTCGACTCGAGTTTTGCAGGTATAAAAACTCACGACGATACCTAAGCAACTGAAGCCCCTAACTGTCCACGATAAAATTATAAATTTCTATCTTTCTTTTAACAACAAATGGTAAATTATGAAAATCAAGCTTTTGACAAAGTTTTTTACAGGGGAATACTTTTTAATTGTACTTTCATACTAGAATTTATAAGAGGTTTGTGCATGTGTAGAAAAATGTACATTTGCATATTATGTGTGTCAATTTAAAAATATAGAAATAGCAGTATTGCGACTGTAACATAATAAATATTTTCACTTTGTATCATTTCACATCCTGCGGGGGCGTGTTTTCACTCAGTTGTTTTCTTTCACTTTCACTTTGAAAATGCTTCTCGATATTCGAGGGTGAATACTTGGATTACGTCATAATCAGTTTTTCCGTAAATGCTGAAAAACAGTAACTAAAATTTTAATTTAGACTTAATGTTATCTATCTAGAGGAGACATTTATTTAGAATTGTGATTCTGATTTACAAAAAAATAATTATAAATTATTTGAAATATATCATCTAGAAAATAAACATTTCTTAATATTTAAGAGCAATATTTCTATCAGCCCAAGCTTAGGTGATGGTTTCTGTACTTTATTCGAATTATTTTTCACAATGAAACTAAATAATGATAAAAAAAAATTAGCAAGAAAACTCAATAACTAATCTCTACTTAAGAACTGGATAACCGAGGAAATATACTTAGTTCTTGATTCAAAGAAGCGTAAGAGTAATATATAATTCAACTATCCTTATGTAACTGCATATAATGTATATCTTTGTGTATAACCCGAGAATTTCTGGAACTTTTTAAAGTTAAAAGTGAGAGGGTCGCCCTTATATTTGGATCCGCGTAGCTTGAAAAAACGTAGTTTAGGAAAAACCTTTTCCTTTGTCTTTCACGTTTTCAATAAGTCATGCGTAAGCACGTTTAATCATTTAGCTTTTTGGACACTTTAAGAAAAGTCACATAAATTCTTCAAAATAAGTGCCATAATCCAAGTTTCCGAATAGCTCTTAAAATTGACATTCCCTCATTGGGATGCTTGAATGCATGTGTTCATTCATGTGGCGAGCTTTTCCTCCAGAGCACGAAACATTGGCTCGAAGATCACTTGCTTCATATACACAAATATCTTACCGCTTATTTTCTAAACAAATTATGGCGCAGAAAGTTTCATTGGCACAGATAGTGCACAAGAAAACAAATGCATCAAAAGTGTATAAGCTTCAAATAGAATTATCAGAAATAAAACTATAACTGTTGGCCTATAACCTTAACCTTAACTATAACCTTAATTACAGCAGGGGTGTCAAACTCGCAGCCCGCATGCTGCCCGGTCAATATATCGGCATATAATATATAATAAAATATCAAAATTTCTCCCGAAATAGGTAAGATAGTAGCAGAGAAAAGATGTCAAGTTTCAGGACGTACATATTAAATTTTGTTGCTATTTATATATGTTGATTATAATGTATTATTCTAAATAAATGTACGTTTCTATGAATACTGATTGTCTTTGCGGCCCACCACAAGCTAAACCTTGTTTGTTTGACCTAAGTCAGCCTTGAGTTTGACACCCTTGCTTTACAGCGATTTAACTGGAAAATATTTAATCTGTTCTATTCTCTTGTCAACAATTTCATACTTATGTTACACATATTTGAAAATTAAAGGAATTTTGTCACCTTCAATTCGGCTTATGTGTATGGGATTTTGGGCAAAATTTTGAAGAAAAAAAAGCATTCTCGACTTATATTCGGAAATATACGTCAGTAATCTTTTGTTTTTCAGTAGTACCTCATTCCAATTACAGTAATAAAGGGCTCGATGAATGCAATAAGGGAACGTATACGCGTTTGTTACAAGGAAGTTCAAGGCTCTGCAAGGCAGCTATAAGTAACCTCACTGCGTGTTAGGTAAAAATAGCCCCACCTGGTTTGATCCTAACAGTAAATCTTCCGACAGCAACTAACATACCTCAGTTCTGGTTGAGTGCACCTTTGTATCCAACCTAAAATTCCCCTACTGCTAAACGGGACGAAGGCCAGATCATGCCATTCCTCTCTGTTTCTTTTCCTTTCCAACCTTTTATTATTTGATTATTTGGTTTCATCGTCAGGTTTATTTTTCCGCCAGTTGATTTTGGACTTCTGCCTCGTTAAGAAAAAGAATCGTTGTTGAACCGTCAAGAAGACGTTAAGAAAAAGTCAAAAATTACGGCATGAAAAAGAGAGAGGGGGAAAAAAAGAGGAGTGCTTTCGGTACAGGTTCGTGTCTTCTGTAGGTAATGTCAAAAGCAACCGTTTCCACTGCTTGTTAGAACTGTAATTCTTGGGAATGTCTGCTTGTAACAAACTTATAAGGCACTCGATGAAAAGTGCGAATTTGTGACGAATGTTGTTGACGTTTGTACTTTTGCAGTTTTCCCCGCCTGCTAAATTATTTTCCCTGCTCTTACTTCGAGTCTTTTTTTTCCCTCTCTCTCTCTCTCGTCTCCTTTTATTTTCACTCTTCCTACTCTGCTAAGAAAAAAAGTCCCCGAAAACAAACGAGAAAAGATTAATTGAAGTGTGTATTTAGAAATTATCAGATTTGTACGGTTTGCTTTACTTAGAGGATGATAAATTTAACTAACAAGTGAAAACAAATCAAATGATGAAAGAAAGATACTTCGATGCTGCACTTTTCATATTTGTTTTCGATCTGTCGCTTCAGTTCGTGTAAGGGAGTGTCAAAAATAAAATTTTAGAGATAGACAATTTCTAAAAACTACTCAATATATTTGATAAGTAATCGTCACAATTAAAATATTTATTCAAAGGTGAAAAATAAGAAAGACGATACACATATCTCCTCAACTTTTTCCTCTTACAAAACAAAATACCTTCAAGAAAATCGTAAGCCATACGGTAGGGGTGTCAAACTGAAAGGCTAACTTGGGCCAAACAAATAAGGTTTAACTTTAGTGGACCGCTCAAAGAAATCAATGTTTATAAAAACGCAGGTTTTTTGAATAATACATTATACTAAACATATATAAAATAACAAAATTTAATGTTTACGTCCTGACACTTGACATTATTCATCCTAATTATGGTATATTCAAAATAAATGCGCGTATTTTATTTAATAGCAAAAACGATAGAGAGCATAATTAAAAAACGTTCAGCGAATTCTACCTCATTTTATTCTGCGTCGGTTTGTTATTTTATTATATATTATTGTGTGCCAATATATCGGCTGGGATGCAAAAATTTTCGTTGCAGGCCACGACTTTGACACCCGTGCCATTCGGCAACTGGTGAAAGTGAATTTTTATAAACACCGCGCTCTAAAGCAACATGATGGCTACTGGCAACAGATCTTGTAAATTTAAGCCACGGTCAAGCGAGGAAGACGACACTTCAGTTGACCACGGAGAAGTAATAGGGGCAAGAATTAAACCCATACCGTATTTACAGGATCTTTTTAAAATAAATTTAATCTTTATAAAATAGTGTCACTCTATAACCGTAAATCTTTCATGAAAAATATTTTCTAATTAGTAACGTCAGATGGCGCGGCAAGCACTGACGTAATGGGCTAAATTCATGTGACGTCATAGTCGCATGATAAATGCTATGACGTGTTTCTTGCCAATCAGTTCGTACGCCTCACTGTGCAATTTCTGCTTTTTACAGAAACTTTTTTTATAAAGAGAATATTAATTAATAATAGTAATACACATTGGTAAACAAAATGTGCTTGATTTAAAAGTGCATGCGTATTGTAAGAATTATTTTTCTTTTTATTTTGAAAAACACTTTTTAAACCGTCTTAATACTTGAACAGAATACTTTTACTCAATTACCGATTCCTGATATCGTATCTGGATACTACAAGTACAATAACATGTTATAGTATAACGTCATCTTTGAGTACAATATCACGTAATGTGATAACATGATTACATTCATCATGTAACCATCATGAATTTCGCCTATTGTGAAATGTGTTATGTTAGCGCAGAAAAATGTAATATATGTATAATTAGAACTGTGACGTCTTAAGATTTCTTGACCTGTGACCCTAGTACACAATACGTTATCAATTACTCGTGTAAACCGTAACCCAAAACAAATAAACGTACGTAACTTACAATATCACAAACCTGGACACAAACCGGCGGCTCGACCGACTGCCACATTTTGACTTAGAAATAATGATAGTGTATGATGGTAAGGCCAAGGCCTAGACATGGATTACGGTCATCACATAATAATGCAGCCTTGCTATACTGTTGGCATTTATTTCGAAATTCCCAATTTTTCGGAGAATATGTCCAGAAATAAATTTTGACCATTAAAATTATTCATGTAATAATCTTGAAGTAGAGTCGAAAACAAGACGAGGCCCTGTGCCTATGATTTAAGATGAACTTTGACTAGGAAGTAGGTGGGCACGTAAGAGTACCGCTGAAAGCGTAAAGAAATAGTCTAAATCAGGGGCATCTAACCCAAATGACCTTGCAAGCCACTTCGGAAAACATTATAGTCTCGCGAGCAGCACATAAAAATATGTACTTTATATCAGATTTGGAAACAAAAAAACATATATTAAATGAAAATTTAAAACAGAATGAATTATTATTATTGTTTTCATTATTTTTAATGTATACAGACATCAGTGGCGCACACAAGGGTCCGGACCCCCCAAACCCTTGATTTTTTTTCCGATTGACTATAATTCTAAGTATATAGTACGTAAAATTTAATTAAATGTTTGTTATTAATGATTAATTTCATTAATTAATGCTAATTATTTATTCAATAATTAGTTTTTTATTGTGTTTTGCTCCCGAAAATCGACAAAATCAAAAGGAGCCTAATACAAGAATGAACTTTCGACCCCGGATCCCCCCCCCCTTAAAAATTCCTGTGTGCGCTACTGACAGACATAGATAATATAATAATGCAATGATCGAATAATGTTTAAAATATTACAGTTGCCATTTTCTTGAAAATTACGGTGTTCCTTTTGAATTGATCTTTCGTGACTCATTTTGAAATTTGATAGTGCTGTCATTCGCAAACGATTAAGTATGCATTGCCCTTTATCTTAACCGTCCTGAATATTTTTTTTATACTTTAAAAAACATCTCTGACTGCTTCTTGCTTTTTGGGCACTCCAAACAGAAAGGGAGGAGGAGAAATGAAAGTCGCACACACAAAGAATCATGTACCATCCATAGTAAAGGATATGCATAATTTATTCGAAATTTATTATAGAAAAATCAAATGTAACTGTTTGATAAAATATAAATCTATTTTAATCTAAAGGACATTTCTATAATCAAAAAGGATTTATTTTAAAACAAGAACAGGTAACAGGCAAATACGAGGGCTTAGGCAAAAGTCAAGGCAACTATTTTTTTTTTCTTGAAGATATCAGTCCGGTTGGAAAATGTGACATATACAGACGAAAGGACAAGGTGTTAACTACATGTGTGGAGATTGAATAGCAATGAAATATATTGTAACACACTGATTTATTACGGTAGTATACAGGGCAATATGGCCTTCACTGTGCAAAAGAATGACAACACAGTACCTGTGTACAGAGGCTCAACTAGAATTTTTGAAATATACAACTTAGAAGTGGGTTTATCCATGTTTTCCGACAACAGAGGGGGGAAATTTTAAGAAAAAAACGCCGATAATTGTTTCAATTGGTTTAACTCTGAAAATAATGTAAATTTTTCAAAAATCATAGTTGAGCCTCTGTACAGAGGTCTGAGCCATATACAGGCAAAATATTATTAGAATATAAGCATTTTTCATAAAAGGAGAACATTTTGAAAAAAGGTTATTCTAAGCTAATTTTTAGCCGAAATATTGTATTTAAATATTTTTTTTTGTCAAAATGTCCTTAAAACAATTTTATACATGTATTTTAATCTGACACTAAATATCATGAAAAATATCCATGTATGCGCTTTTTTTAAATCACGGTTCCGAACGTAGTCGGATACCTTAATCTTGGGAATGAGATCAAAGTCACAGGGCTAATTTCTTCCTTGGAGAACGTCTATTTTGATGTAATCGCGCTGTTCAACACGGATTACTTCAATCTCATCTCACACGACACTCACACCAACTGACTGATTTCCAGCCCTCGCTGCGCAACTACCAGTTATCACAGATCCATCTGTTGTTCTGCATACACGCTATGCCTGCAGAACTTCCACACGACACGTATACGTTTGTGATCTTCACATATCTACAAGAAAAAAAAGTTGCCATGGCTTATGCCCCTACCCTCGTATATTGTAGATATATATATTTCCCCTCAAATAAATTTCAAAATGAAAAAACTTTAAAAACCTGATATTTAATTTTTTTTAAAAAAAGAGTCGGCGGGCCGCGTGTTGAACACCCCTGGTCTAAATGAACTGTTTAGTGTCTACATGCGTGCTCTTCATACACCAAGAAAAACGTTCGACTTAAGTACAGCTAGAGAGAGATTAACGTCGCCCTATAAAGCAACACGAGAGTTATTGGGGACGGACTTTGTAATTTTGAACCTCGTGAAGAGACGAGCACGACACGTGAGTCGGCACCACTTTCTCCAAACACCAACGGGAGAACATTGAGCCTTGACATCTACTAAGCACATATATACGTATTAAGGATTTTACAGGCATTTTCGTATATTAAAACAAATATATATATATATATATATATATATATATATATATATATATATATTATAAATAAAGTTATCTGTTCTATAAATTAGGGGTCTTCAACCTCTCACGCTCGGGGCCAAATTAATAAATTTACAATATCCACAGGCCACATCAATAAATTCACAGCGATTCAAGGACCACACAACTGTCGAAAAAATATTGTAGTCAGGAGATTTATATATATATATAAAAAAGGTTTGTTTTACAAGACTAGAACTGTTTCTGAGAGACGAGATGGTGTTTACGATTTGAATATATATCTCGGTTTCAAAAAAGTTCAAATGGAAATCGAATTCAAATACTTTGCAAACCTGTTAAAGATAAGATTCTACCTTTTTCACGAAAATTTCTGAGACTTTATGCATAGTCAGATTTTTTTTATATTGAATATTTAAGATACGGTGAAATTTTTGAAAAATTCGTCACTTTTAGAAAATTTTATCTCAAAAGAATATCAAACACATCAGTAAAATGTTTCAAATATCAAGAACAACAACAACAAAAAATGGCGTTCTTTAAGACAAAAAACAGACAAAGCATTTTTTTTTCTGAAATTGCACCATATTCAGATGAAGGGCCACTAAAATCCCTTCAGCGGGCCACGGGGAGAAGACCCCTTCTATAACTGATTGCGCATTTTTTTAATTTTTAATTAGTTATTTCTAAGCTCAAAGAAAAAAAGTCGTTAAATTTCTATACGTTTTAGAACGTGCTTTATTGATTGTAGGTAAACTTACCACAATTCATAAATGAGAAAAATATTAAAGTTAGCATTAATAATGCACACAGTTAAAAGCTAATAAAAGAAGTTTCTGCAGCATCCGAAACAATGCAGTTCCCCAGGAAAGTGATTAAAAATTAAAATACAGAGCCAGGAAAAACAAATTGCGTAATTTAATTACGCTTGGCTGAGAAAGAAGGTAATAACAATCCAGACTCGGCAACTGGTGTGCGTTTAACAAGGTAGATAGGCCTGCGCCAACGTTTCCGGCCAAAAAACAAGTAAATTAGAGGCGGTAGCTGACATGCCACCCCGAGCCAGAGTGTTTGCAAGTGGCAGTATAAAGCACATACGGAACCCCGTTATATTTTCGGAGTGACGGATGCTATCTGTGCTTGCAAAAGAAAAAAAACAATCAGTGGAAGAACTACCGGGTAACGCTAATTGCTAGGATAAAAACCTTAAAACGAATGAGGTAAGGTAGTTTCTATAAATGTTTTGGAGTGAAAAGCTACGCTGCGATGCTGGCGTTAAAAGAAGAAAAAAAATGTTTTCATTTGGCTGTGAAAATTAATGAATTACTCGTTACACAAACCTGCTTTGCCGCTGCAGTGATGGATGTTGCCACAGCAGTTGCTACTGGAAAAAGAGTTAGGTGTTTCAAAATAATAACATCACTTTTCTTTATAAAAGACAGGCGGAAAAGTTTTAATTTATTGTCGAAAATAAATATTGTTCTTTAAATTGCCTTTCTTGTATCTCTAAATATTGCCTGGGATTGAATTTCTTTTCTCCCCTTAGAACAGTTAATTTGCCAGAGATAAGGTTTTTGTGCGATAAATTTATTTCAACATAATGGGCACGACTTGGGAGCATTTACTTTCGTTCAGTATGAAATAAAAATTCGTTTTTTCTAATAGAAAACTTCATTTAAAGAAATAAATTTTTTAAAAGGGATTGAATATAATAAACAGTAATATATTATGTTCTTTCTCGGCCCCTTTTGATACTCAACAGCTTCGAACAAAGATAGATGGATCAATCAACTTGTCGCGACCCTGAGGTCGAGAAGTAATTAAGGACACCGAATCAACATACATAGTTATAAAAATAATTAACTTTATTTGATTCAATCAATTTACTATCAATCAAGATTATAAACCGAAGGAGTAACCTAGTTTGTTCTTAAATTCGTAAGACAAATAATTAAACACTTATCTGAGTGTGGTTAGATAGAAGAGCACTCGTCAGATCTCTATTGGGTCAACTGGCTACATGTGATGACCGCCATCCATGTATAGGCCTCGGCCTACCCAATACACCATCATTACTCATTCAATCAAAAGGTGGCAGTAGGTCAAGCCAGTTGGCGCGATTGTAAGTCAAACACATTTGCCACATTTGCTTAGGTTTGTAAAAGTTTGACAACGTAATGCTATGTACTGTCTACTTTTATGGGTCATACCTGAAGCCTGCATTTATGTATTGGCCAGGACCTACTTTTGCGTAAGGGCCCATGGCCTCAAGAAGTCTTAACGACGTCCTTGTGTGTATCAGGGTCTTTAGTAGCAAAAGGGCTCGAATTCATGACACACTCATGACGAACTCATGAGTTTGTGGCCATAGGCTACCTCAAGCAACGCATAGGACTAGGCTACCGTAAGCCACTCATTGGCGAGGGAGGAAGAAATAAAAGTACCAAAACGAATTAGAAAAATAAATATATTTTAAACTTAAAATATTTCTACTAAAAAGCCTATTAATAATTACCCATAAGTAAATAGCATTTATGATAAAAATACACTGAATTAATTTTCATTTATTTTTCATAAATAAATACAAATAAATTCAGAGAGTTTATTTAACTTAGCAAATTTATCATTTGTGATAAATGAGGAATATTATTAGTTTCACTAACACAAATTATAAAATGTGCCTTGGGGGTTTTTTTTACACAAAACGCACCATGTAATGGATTTAAAAGAAAACAGCATTAGTAGGCAGTTTGACAAAAATCTTCAAAAAATAAATTTAGGGAAAACATAAGACATATTTTAGAAAATTATGAAAATCATATCGAAAACTTACAAAAAGGGAGAGATTTTAATTATGTGCCAGAAAATTCTTACTGAGAGAGACTAGTCCTTACGATTACCAACGATTAAGACATTTCCGGATAAAAATTCTATTTCACAGTAAAGATATAATAAATCTGATTTTTTGAATTGTATTTTAATATACCTCATTCAAAAAATAAAATTCTAAATTTGTACAAAAAAAAGCAAAAATTAACAATATATGAACAGCAACCTCAGTATTTTTTAATAAAACCTATAATTCCCCCAAAAGCTTAATAAACATTTCCATTCTAAGTCTCCAATCCGAAAAGAACTAAACAGAACTAACTTCAGAAAGCCCGAGAAGAAATTCACTGAAGTCGAAAGGTTAAGAACCGAAAGCTTGTTTAAGAGCTCAAAAATAGAATTCTTTCTGTTGAGCCTCCAGGCTAGAACTGACCGTTTCCTATTCCACCTGTTTCTTGATAGCGGTGTATTTAAAGAAACAGAAGCCCTGGATTGCAGCAACCGATAACCATTGGTGTGCGACAAACACCTTCTGTTTCCGGAAGATAGGGCGTCAAGGTGGCAAGAACGGAAGGTGGACAAACAGGATGGCGGCCCTAGCCTAAGAAAAAGAAAGACTCTCAGTTTTGCACCGATGGCCTTATTAAGAGCGGACTAATCACTCGGAAGTGATTAATTAATATCACGAGGGAATGAGGGCGGGAAGTAAACAGGTGACGGCATACCACTTCCTTCAAGATTCGTTTCATGAAGGAAGAATGCGTTACACGTGACGCTCCCGTTAGACTTTTGGTTTTGTTACCAATCAAAGACATTCTTCTTGAACGATTACAGACTTAAAAAAAATGGATTATCAGAAAAACGTTTAGGTTAAAGTTATGTAAAAAAAAGGGATTATTCAGCATTTAGATTCAAATGCACCCGAAAAAATTATAGTTTAAAAAAACTAAAAAACACGCTTTTGAGTAGTAAATCGAGGAAACTGAAAAGTTGAAAAAAATAGTTCTTCTAATTATAAGTAGTAAAACTATTAACAAGAATAATTCATAATGTCATTGTAGAAAAAGTATCAGTTTTTTTTTAACTATAATCTATTTTTCAATTTTTTAGTTCGATCTACAATAAAAGCGATTTTTAGTTTTTAAGACTATCTTCATTTTGTTTGTTGTATTTATATTAAACATGAGCGCTTTCGCTTTAGAGTTGTAACTTAATCTTTTAGTAGCCAAATTTGGAATTAGTCGCCAAATCTGGAAACGGTAAATCGTTAATCCTGATGATTCTGATCAGGAGAATGGAACAAAATTATTAAATTACTGTATTATCATCGATCCTTGACAAGTGTGCAAAATTTCGAATCAACCTGACCTTTAGAGTGTGTAAAAATCGAGTTCAAATATTCCGTTACATACAGATGAAGCTAACAAAACCGTGTTAAAAAATGAGAATGATGTCGAATGAATACTGAAAGTTACAGAAGATCAGAAATCACTTTGATTAGAACAGTCATGGGCAAAATATTGGCCCTTCTATGAGGTTCTTGCCGGCCCGCAGTAGATTTTATAACACAGTACAGACATTTTCAACTTCAATGATTTTTTTTTTGAAAAAAATCATTTGAAAGGTATGTTAAAATTTTTTTTAATTTACATCTTTATCTTACCTTCAACAGTTATTTTTCAATGTTCCAAAATTAGAGTTTTACAAGTCTTAGTCGAAATCAAGAGAGTTTGCTCAATCTATCAGATTCCAATTAACGCTTTATTTGCTTCTAGCTGTGAAAAGGTATTTTCGACAATATAAATTCTAAAGATTCGTGTTAGAAACAAATTTTTTAATAGGCACCTAACTCCTTCACTTCTAAGAGTCAGCCTATCCGGTTAGAGCCAAATTATGAACTTTTGGAAAATGAAAAGTCAAATTCATTCCTAGGATATATATATTAAATTCTTTATTCAGTTTTATAATAACTTAGAATGGCCCACCGATTTCTCTTTGAACAACTCCTGAGAATTATTCCCTCACCTGTGTAAGTATATCAATAAAGATTTAATATTCATCCAAGAAATAAAACGTTTATACGTAAGTTGGGGTTTTACCCCGTCAGAGAAACCTTTGACATGATTTAGAGTAGCAAATATTTTACGTCGAAACTACTTATATTACTTAACTAAGAAACTAATAATAAAAAGGATAAAGAAAAGGAAATAAATTCCATTATTTCTGATAAAGGATACAACAACACAAGTATATTTTCAAATGATTTAAATTTGGGAATTACTCAAACTTTAAATATTTTAGAGGTAGAACATTAAATACTTTAAAGCCGGGGTGGGCATTAAGTCGATCGCGATCGACAGGTGGACCTCCATGAGATTGTGGGGTGACCGCCTTCACATAAAATCTTAGACGCGCAAACTAAAATAAACACATGTGGTTATCAAGATAATGGAAACACCCGTGAATAAAACTCCAACCCAAATTTGAGAGACGTTTTCAAGAATTTACTAGACTAGAATCACACAAAAGTTGCATTATGGGTTAACCCATTTGGCAATGTTGATGTGAAAAATGTAACTAAATATATGTTACATGTTCTCTTTATCTCTCGAGGAAAACAAAGCTTTTCTCTTTTAAAAGGACGTAATTTGTAAAGAATAACTTTTGGAATCTATTGGTCGAAGTAAAAAAAGTATCCCAATTTTAAAAAAGCTGCAATTCATTTAACATCGTTCTTTCGCTCTACCTACCATTGGGAATCTACATTTTCAACGAAGAATATAATTAAGACATCTATATTCCCGTTTCACAGACAACCACTTAGAATCCAGTGTAAGATTAGCAGTTAGTAATAATATACCAAGGTATTCAAGATTGGAGCGGATATTACGAAGACTAAATCGATTATTAAAGCTATAGCTATAAAAACTAATTTTAAGGGAAAATTACTTAATTTTGTGATGTATTGTGAATTGTTTGGAAATGCATCATTTGATATTAAATTTATGGGTATAACTATTATGTTTGTATTTTGCGTTTTACTTAAAACGTAGTTTTAAAAAGTAAGTTTTTCTGCTGTAGTTAGGTAAGTACACACATTCTGTATTTATTATTGTTGTAATACAAGTATTGTATTGAGCTTTTTTTTTTTGCTTATCACACTTACGTCACAACGTGGACCACAATACCTTGAAAAAAATAAAAGTAGACCGCGCCATGTAATAGTCTGCTCACCCTGCTTTAGAGCTAACTTTATATTTAGTTGAACGTTTTGTTAAAATCAAATAGGAAATATGCAGCAGCAGTTCTTTTTCTTTCTTTTGTTTTTGTTAACACATAATTAGGCAGCACTTCAAATAAAGAGAAAGGAGTTATGGGAAGATAGTGATAGGATAAATAATAAGTTAAAAATCTATATCGAGTTATAAACAAATGTTTTTTTAAAATATATATTTTTCTAAACTTAATAAAGTGTTAACTTCTAAGTATTAATCAAGAATGAAATTTTAAAAGCCACAACTCAAAAATTTCTGGTCGTTTTAGCACCAAAATAAATAAAAATAGGTTTATTGAAAAACCCATTTTTATTTATTTTACATTTCAGATATTAAATCTCAGCATAAAACATTTACTGATAACATGGTTACGATTTTATGATTTTCGAAAAGTACCCCCATTTAAAAAAAAGCATTGAATCGTAAGAGATTCTATATTAAAGAAATTTAACAGTAAGGATTACAGGGCAAGAATTGAAAAATAAGGTTAAAGATATCCAATGAAGAGTTAAATACATCATAAGGAGAAAGAAAACTCAATGTATTCTATTATAATCTTTTTCAAGTACATTACATGAACAAAGTATATAACTAAAACATCTCTGAATTGAATCTTTTTTCGAAGTTCCTTTTCACACTAGAAAGATTTTCACAACAAAACTAAATTATGAATTACGGAGAAGTACACATATCTATCCTCAATTAAAAAAATTAACATGAAATATTTATTTTACAAATTAATACAAATCAAAAAATAAACTATAAATTTATATTGTTTCGTAATTTTATTTCACAATACTTGATAACAATTTTATTTAAAAGCTTGGAGAATTCCTGAGCTTGGAGAGAGCCTGAGAATGATTTCAACCCACAGCCTTCGAACATGGTTATAAATACAAAACAAGTAATAAAATATACTCAACGCAAGTTCAAATACAATTTTTAAGTATCAAATTTGTATAACAATCAGAATTTATTATTGTTTATGTGTCGCCCATCCGGTACAGTGGTTAGCGACGCTGACTGCTGTGCCGTCGGAGCTGGGTTCGAATCCCGGAGAAGGCATGGATGTTTGTGCCTTAGCGGCATGGGGGTATTCTAAATAGCCGTCGAGCCTCAAGTCCTCTAGTGAGGTTGGAGGAAGAGAGGTGGGAGGCCCCTGACCACCTTTAGAGCAGAGTATTCTCCCTCAAAATTGGGGAGGAACTGAGCTAAATCGCACTGCCACCTGCATGGTACACAAGGCTACGGCCAACGACAGGCGTACATCTAGCCCATGAATTTCGTGGGCCTGGATCAGACGCAGTCGAGATCAGGTGGCATAAGAAACATTCTTTATGTAGTATGAAAAAGGTCGCGTAACGTACACCACCGCATCGCGAAGTTGGCCCAGGATTCTAAGGGGTATAAAGCCTGACTGACGCCAAGTACGTATTTAACCAATGTATAAAATATTAAAGGCATTATCTGACTTCGCAGAGGGGGCTAATATATATATTTTCCCGTTACACCACTGTATGAAGAAATATAATGATTGTAATCTAGGAATTTTCAACTAAGATATCAAAATAATAATAAAAAAAGAGCATTAAATCAAAATTAATAAAATAATTTCGAACAAAAACCGAACAGTGCTTAAAAGACTCAATAAAATGTCCTAACAATTTATATTCGAAGCTCTCCAGCCACGGCTGAAAGCTGATCGACAAAATTCCAGAATGGAAATATGTACTCGTTCCCCGCGAATGCATTGAATAACTGCGCACTTGAATTCGGCTCGAAAGAGTTCTTTGTGAAATACCACCTTTTGACGACTGATATGGAAAATAAAAAGCACACACAGACACATGCGCTCGACCTCGCTGACCCATCAAAATTGTGAAAGAAAAGAAAGCAGCCGTAACATTTCGTGCTTACCTATCACTGAGGTTGAAGGAGCTTTCTCACAGACTTGACAGCGAAAGTGGTCCAAGAATTAGGCGCCCGCAACACACACGTTTGTTTGTTTTTTTAAATTAATAAAATGAAGGACTGAATTGACTTTGTAATAAAACACGAGGATTGTATTGGGGATATAAAAAGTAAAACTTATTTATAGCTGAAAGTAACAGAAACACTAGATTATATTTGATTCGAATTACACATCACGATACAATTCGACATAGGACAGGGATGGCGAACCAGTGGCACGTGACACAATATATTTGGCACGTCAGTGATCAAAATGGTTTGCATTTCATTTTTCAAAATTTCCAAGTTCACTATTAAGTATTACGAACAAACGCGAGTGATCGGGAGCACACTCGTTTGTTATTGTCTTGCCTTAGTTACTTGATAGACTACAATTGCTTATGATGTGAAGTTTATCTACGCACAGCTCAGTCAATTTCATTAACACAACTGTATTTTAAAGTTTACCTTTGTTAATATTTACGATTTTTAACTGTTGTTTAACATGGCTAGTTTAGCAAAAGAACAAAAAGTACAAGTTGGTAAGTGTAACAGAGAGTTTCAAATTTGGTGGACCGAGAAACATGACATTATTAATAAAGGCGACAAAGCGGTAAATGTTTTATGTTCTGGAATAGTGGTATGCAGAACATCGTCTGTAAAACGGTATTTTTGAAACAAATCACAAACTCTCTTGTTAAAAAAAGTGAACCACAGCAAGAATAACTAATTTCCAAGAAACCGTTTGGCAGATGACTGAAATTCAGCATGTATTCTACAAAAAGTAACATATTGCAATTCTAATATAAGTGTTTTTGTCATCTGAGTTACACGAATAACTAAAACATTTATAACTATACAGCGCAAAAAAGTATTTTTCCTAGTAAATAGATTTTAGTGTTATTCGTATTTAGTTTTATTATTTTCTCATTAATCACAAGTTAAAATAATTTGACGGCACGTCACTACGTCATTAGACACTTCTTTGGAAAAAAATGGCACGTTGATCTGGAAAGGTTCGCCATCCTTGACATAGGACCTCTATAAAACAAAGTCGCTAAATTTCGAAAAAAGTTCGTTATTTGGAAAATTCGTTATTTAGAGGTTGGTCTTTCAATTTTCTTTATAAACCACATAAAACAAATTTTAAATTCATAAGCACTTTATATGTATAATTCTTCTGTGCGTGTGTATGTGACTGAATTCCTCCTAAACGGCTAGACCGATTTTGATGATATTTTTTATGGGGGTTCAAGTGGATTCGAGGATGGTTTAGATTACCAATTAGGTCCTATATAGCAATTAGTTAAAAAGATATTAATTAAAAACCTTAAAACGCATAACTGTTTTACCCCTGTGTGGTGTTTATTCCGCTAATGCGCGGCAAGAAAAAAAAAGAAATAGAGGGGAAAATTTTGTTTTTCGCATATGTTGCGTGCCCGAGGGTTGGTAAACCATCGCATTTGTTTGTTTATACCCCTCAAGGATTAACCAAAAATATTGCGCATTCAATGGCATTGCGATAAATTTATTTATTGTGTATTAAAAAAATATACCTGTTATGAAAATAGTTAGAGTTTTATCTTTTTTATCATTTAATTAAAACAAGTTTAAGTTTCCATTCAGAATAGCTTCTACTATATTCAATTTAGTTCATAGTTTACACTTGCTCACACGTAATCGATAGGTCGAATTGTGGTAACTGTGCATGTGATGTCGTCAGGTATTGTAACAACTTCTTTTTAAAAAATTTTTCATCAAAACTGTCCAGATTGATACAACTTAATCAAAAAAAGTTTGAAATGTTCGGATTTAAGACGTGTGTACAGGACAACGTCTGTCGGGCCACTAGTATATTAAACAAAAGTAATTATTCACAACTTTTTATAAAATAATATATATTTATTTTATATATCTTACATATAAAAAAAAAAAAAAAAACTGCAAGAAAAGTTTCTTGGCGCCTTTATCCATTTCCTGAAGAATTAAAATTTTATTCCTTTGATGCTCAAGCACTTATGTTTTGAAATTTTCGAGCTACAAGAAACAAATGACCAGTACGACTGATCAATACTACAAATGAAAAGAGACTAAAACACGAGACTCCACTGAGGGTGAAAGGGGATATCGAAGATGTTTCCATGAACTGGACAATGGGGGTTAAAGGTTGCACTTCATGGATGAAATGCTCAGAATTCTATTGCTCTCGACGAGTTTGGCACCTAATAAAACCAGTTCAAGATTTATGACCATCATAAAATGTGCTAAAAGAGAGAATAACTCGAAATATCCAGAAATACTTCAAGAATAGGGAGGGGGAAAAATTGAATCACAAAGAGAAAAGTTCGTTATATAGAAAAAGAACTTCGCTATTGGGAGGTTATTTTACAAAGAAAATCGTGAAATGTTCTTGGTTCCAGAAAAAAGTTCGCAAAATAGAAAAATTCTCAATATAGAGGTTCGTTATTTGGAGGTTCGACTGTAATTACCTTTTCTCATTTTTTTCCAATTTTAAATTCTCTAACCATAATTGAATACTAAGTAAGAACCTGAGAGTTTGCTTTAGATATATTTTTAAGAGTAAAATTCGCCGGATTTTACAATTTTTTCTGAAATTGAATAAAAATGTAAAAACAAATAGAAAAAATTAATTTCACACAGAGTAGGATTGAAAATAAAGCATTTTTAATAAGAAACCCCCCAGTGGTTCAAATGGTAGCGTATGTGTGTGGTCCCCTGAATTTTAACTAAGTACGAGGACCTATATATAAATAAATGCATAAGTAAAATTCTTACATGAAACATTTCTTTGTAAGAGACCCAGAGGTAATAAAAACAATTTATGAATGAGAGATTTATTTGTAGGAAACTAAAAGCTAATAATTAAACAAATAAGCTATTTTTATAAAGTTAAATAGGTAGGCTTTACTAATGAGATTCTAAGGATGTTATTAATATTTGGAATACTAATATTTGCCTCTCAAATATTAGGGGAGAGTCATACCACACACACACAAATCATTTTTTTATTATATCAAATCGATGACTATTTTTATTGAACCAGTGTTTATACGCGATTAAAGCCATACTCCATAAAATAAGATAGGAAAAGAATGACATACTTAAGCATTTCCACAAAAATTTTCTATGGAAATATTTTTTTTCTCACCAACAAAGAGAATTCTACAAAAAAAAAAAATATCAGTTTCTCCTACCACGATTTTCTGGACTTTCAACACGACATATTGTTTCATTATTATTTAAATAGTTACAAAAATATCTTATTATGGACCCCTTAATTCATACCATGGATCGTCGAAGTAACTTTTCCCCCTTTTGGACCTCCTTCAAAACGAGGGTTAAAGAAAAAGTTTATCACAAGTCTGCGAATGTGTATGTTGAAGCAATGCGAGGTTATAGGAGACGGACCACATAGTTCTGAGCCCAGGTCAAGGAACAACAACGTCTGAGAAAGTACCACCATTTTCCAAACTTCCACACCACGCCTACGTGAGGACTGAGTCATGACAGATTTAATGTGTATCAGCCCCTCTATACGTTGAATATTTATTGGCATTAGGGTTTTAACGCAAGACTCGACAACGAGTTCGGCCATGAGTTCATGACCATGGTCACTTGCTACAACTGAGAGCCTTAATTACGGCAGTGAAATGTCGTAATGAAACGATAGCGCAACGTTCCCGCCTCCCAGCTGTTAATCAGCGTCTTTGTGGAAATAATCATCACACGTGTATTCTGCACCTGCATTTTGAAAGTTATTGCGTGGTCCCGCCTTGGTCCTCCCCCGCAACATTTGATACCACGAGAGACCCTTTTTCCTGCCGACCAGCAGGATCTAACGGGATGCTAAATGGCGCAGGCCCCTGATCCCCGAAGAGAGCTCCCCTCTCACAAACGACATTATTTGAACTCTAATAATCTGTTAATAACTTCAATGTATAATAGCTGCGACGTAAATAAACAAAATGTTTAAATTATTCAATAACACGCTACCGTTATTTATCTCAAAAGTCACAATAGACAATATTTCTACATAATCTGAATTTTAAAAAATATTAATATAGAAACTTTTTTTTTTGGAAAATAAAAAATTTCTAACAAAATTCCAGTACATTCATAAGATTTTCATTTTAGAAACGAAAACAAACTATTTTAAGCAAAGATTGTTTCAATTTTTTTTATAAAACCCTCTCAAGTCGTAATCAGCTTAAAATTATTTTCCCCCTCTTTATTTATGGAACATTTAGCTTTTATTTCTGTCCTTACAAAAAAAATAACATTATTACTTACTTTAAAAGATTACTTCCAGATGTTCATGAACGATCCGATTAAATCCCTCTTACCATTTAACACCTCGAAATAAAAACAGGTACATAAGATGAAAATAATTTTGTAGTCGAATAAAAACAAGATATACATTAGACAGCTTTAGATACAATTATTATAATCAGGATAATCCAGATAGGTTAGACACGTTTCATCAGAAGAAACAGTATGTAATTTTTTTTCCCCATTGTCGCAAAAGCGATCGCGGGATAACTTTTTGTTTATGGTAGCATTTTCTTTTCTTTGTCACCAGCAGGTGTTTTAGATTAATAGATGACAGTCATTTTTCTTTTTCGACCCTTGCTTCAGTGGTTACTCTTTAGTAAAAGTCATTTAATATCTATTTACTTCCACACGGTGATTTAACTAGAGATTGCTTTATAAACTACAACGCGTTTAAGAAAATTATATATGATTTTTTTATCAATAAATACGTTGAGGACAGACAGAACATTAAAAAGTGAGATGACAGCTTTAACCATTGTTAAGACCCATTTTCACCGATCTCTGTTGAGTCTAGTCAGATAACGGTAGTCCAACTAGTAAAACTGTACGCTTTATGCTTAAGGAACGTATGAATAGAATCGTAAAAGTTACTGTATATTAAGTTCAGTTTTGGCTTCAAAGTCCTAAAAGATGTAAAAGTCATGAGAATGAAGTAACTGCTCAGATATCGTCTTTGTGGCTCAAAATTTCAACGTATGTTGACAATATGTGCGTAATTTATTCTAAATTCATCTTAATTCAAATTAGTCTGATTTGTGTTGTGTTAAAACACGACATAACAGTAAAAAAAAAAATTCGATAAATCTATAAATCTGATAAATATTTTTCTAAATAAGCCTATTGATCATTTTTTTTAAATCGTATAAAGTTACCTTTGTTAATTATTCTGCTTTTATTTCACACCAATGCCTTTTTTAGGAAAGCAAAATGTACGATAGTTCTACGAGTGGTTCCCACATTTTTTACAAAATTTCCCTAGAGTATTAATAAAACAGATAAAGGGAACCCTATTTTAACTCCACATTTCAGTAACATAGGCATAAGTATACTTACATAATTAAAATAAAAATGTTGCATGATAAAAGATATACAGTGGTGGCCAAAATTGGAGACACTTTTTAAAATTGTGTTATTTTAGTTTGTATGTTTATAGAAAATTTTAATATTACTAGAATTTTCATGAAAATACACACTCTGTATCTTTTCTGATTACAAAACTAATAATTCACAAAGGGATTTTTTTCTGCAATAATTATATACTACCTTCTCAGCCAATCCCCATATTCAAAGTTGAGAAGAGTAATATAAGCTATCTTCTCCAAAAAATAAATTAAAAAATAAAAACACTATTTTAATTACATAACTGTCTTTTATATTCTCTAATGTATCTAGCTTTTCACATTTTTTTTTAAATATAACTATAATGCAATCATTCCATTTATTATAAAAGATCTAAAATGATAACGAATTACAAGAAATCTTATTGTTAAAACTGAAAATGATCAACATTATTCAAATTATCTTAATTTTCCTTGCATAATATTATATTTCAATTAAATTTTTCGAAAAAGTACATGCCAATAAGTTCAAAAATGAATTTGCTACACACGTTTCATCCCATGTTTTGTATATCTCAACTGATAACAAAAATAACTAAGAAGTTTTAAAAGATAAATTTTGAATCTATTGAAATTATAATCTAAATACTTGCACCACTGTCGCTCACGCTGACACAAAGCTGAGTACTTAAGGTCGCAACACAGTTTACAACACCAACATAAACAAGGGTACCGAGCTGATGATGAAGATGATTCTCAAGTTTCTTATCACCAAAAACCTGGACAGTCTGCGAGTGATATGACTTTTGAGTTTGTTGAATGACAGGTCCCCCATGCACCGGTTATCTCTCTCTATGGGAAAAATACATTCCTCTTTCTTTCTTACTCAACTGGATGATACAGCTAAAAAGTGTCGGCGAAAATATTTAGAGCACGAAATTCATTTTCCACTTAAAACATCAATTTGGATGACTGAAGATTCATTAAAAAGAAAAAAGTTCTGTCACTTATCGAGTTTTTTTTCTATCATCAAATTCATTTTTTTTTCCAAAGAAAAGTCTGAATTTAAAATGTAACGTAAGCTCAAGAAATTACGTATGACATTCAACTTGTTTAAATAATATAAAAGTGCGACTCAAAAAAAGTCGATGCGAAATTAATTCCTGTTCCAGAGTAAAAAATCCAAGAAAAATTGCTAAAGAATAATGACAGAATAATTGAAACACTTAATCTTATTTAGAAAAGGTACACAAATCTAAATGTAATTCATATAGGAGACATTGTATCTATTCGACTTGATTATAATTTGAAGAAATACTTATAAGATAACTTATTAGTCAGGATTAAATCAATATCAGATTGAGAGTTTATTAAAGGTCAGTGGCGTAGCTAGTCCGGTATGGAAAATTCCTTGGGAACCCACTTTTGGATCCCTTAATACTCTACGAATTTTTGCTTATACATATAGGGGCCCTGTATTTTGGGGCTGTTAATCGATTAAATCCTCCTCATACAGCGGTCAGCACTACAAAGCAACACAAGGGCTATGGCGATGAACCTTGTACTTTTGAACCTCGATCAAGTGATGAGGAAAACACACGAGCTGGCACCCCCTCTCTTAACTACACACGGCGCCAATGGGACGATATTGAGCCTCGACAGATTTAATGTGCATCCCCTTTTTCTACACGGCTGATCTTTAGTGGCACCAGGACTGTGACGGGCTCACGCGTCTTTTCATTAACATGTCCTTTGGGTTCTTTTGGGGCCAGAATTAATGGCAACTCTTTTCCAACCAAAACCCAAGAAGTGAAACGTGAATAAAAGATGCAAATTAGAAAGCTTTTAAATATCAGAAGTTAGAGTAAGTGCGGTGTGGCAATTTGGGGAATGTTATGAGAGTGCGCGGATTCAATTGTGAAGTAACAGCCAACAGAGGTTATCCTGAAGATAAAGCCATTAGGTCAAGGTGCACACCATTGCACTCGAGTAAATACGCAACTTCCTTAAGATTGGATCGGCGATCGGATTAAGGTAGGATTGACTATTTAATATTAGGACCCGAGATATTATTGGAATTGAGCTTAGGCGAGTTAGTTATTGATAGTGGTCCGAGTTATGTTATTTCGGTATTATTTATATTGTGTGTTTTGTCATCGTAGATTCTCTCACATATATTATTATTATTATTTTAATCTGTTAGAAGTTTAAGTATTACGATCTTAATAAAGACAAATTAAGATCATGGAAACTTCTAGTTCTTTCGTTAATCCTACACCTCTAGCTCACTCTAATAATCAAGGAGAAGGGCACCCAAGGGGGGCGATATCACAGGACTCGAACACGAGTTCTTGACCACAAGGCTACCACAACCATCCAAATTAGTATCGAAAATCTGAGAATAAATTAAATCTTCTCTTAAAAATGGTAACATCACAATAAGTATAATAAAAGAGATTGATGTACATCTTTGAAAAGAATGATTTCTCAAAAATTAGTCAGAGAACTAAGACATACGTTCATTATTAAATGAATTATAATGAAAGTGCACAAATAAGCTGAGGTATTCATTGAATAACGGTTGTTCTTAACATGTTTTGTTTTCCGATACGTCATATTATGATTAAAAACAATAAGTAAAAGTAGATTAAATTTAAATGGAGTTTGTTTTGTTAAATTTAGATTTATATATTTTTTAAGAAACTGCCTTTGTTATGCATTGCTTAAGGATGCGGGTTCATCAAGTTTGTGGTAAAATACCGAAAACAACGCTTCTTTAAAACGCGAAAACAGAGCACAATTCAATTTATATTTAAATAATAATGATAGCATGACTATAAAGAGATAAAGAAACAGTATTTTTCTTTCCACTTGAAATTTACAGCCGCCTGCTTCACTTGAGATACAGCTCAGAAGGAATGAAAAACAACCACAAACCACAATCCAATTGTCTTAAATGAATAATTCCAGGTCACTCGCAGCACTTTCCTTTTGTTTGGTCTGCAATCAGTCACAATGGAAAAATTCACCGAGATGTAAAAGTAAAATGGTAGAATATTAAAAACTAAATTTTGAATAGCTAATTACGTAATTTTAAACTATTATAGAGAGAAAAATCATTTTCTGGAAATTGAAGAAAGATTTTTATCCTCTTTTAACCAATTACCGTAAAATCCGGCGTATAACGCGCACTTTTAGCATAACAAAATAAGATCGAAATTTCAGGGTGCGCGTTATACGCCGGGTATAAAAACGAAAAATTTAAAAATAACAACAGAGATGAGCAAAAAAAAAGTTTACTTCCACGCATATCGAAGAACTGTTTATTTAAAAGAAATGCCATGTCTTATGAACTAAAAGAGTTGTAGTCTGAAAGTATACTATTTTTTCAAAAGTCTGGGATAATACATAGAATAACTGAGTTCAAGACATAAGAGCATTGTTTACTAACATTTCAGATTTCTTCGTAAAAAAAGGGTGCGCATTATACGGCGAATATACCTAAAAATAAAAAAAAATGCGGCTTGAAAGTAAAGGTGCGCGTTATACGCCGGATTTTACGGTACCAATTTTTGAAGTGCAAATTAAAGTCACTAATCACTCACTAATTTGAAAATATCCCTTTCATTAATTTTGTGTAGGCCCAGTGGTCGAGTGATAGCGTATCGCGCTTCCACACCACAGGTCCGGGATCTATTCTCGGGTTGGCCAAGGCCGACTCAGCCTTTCATCCCTACTGAAGTGGGTCGATAAATGAGTACCAAGCTTGCTAGGGGACTTAAACACTGGGGGTCTCGCTTCAGATTCACCACCAGATCGGGACATCTGCTCATGCACCTCAGCGCCCAATGGTCACATATACAGGGATGGGTACAGTGGGCCCAGGCCCTCATGGGCTGTTACGCCACTGAGTTTGAGTTTAATTCTGTGTGGCCGCGGTAGCTTAGTTCACGAACTCATAACCGGAGTGCCAAGTTCCAGTCCTTGTGTCACTGAAGACTCACCGCGCAGAAGGGGCTTATGCACGTTAAATCTATTGTGGCTCAAAGTCCTCACGTTGGCGTGGTGCGGAAGTAAGGGAGTGGTGTGCATGTTCAGGTATCGTCTTCGTCACTTGAAATTCGAGTTCCGTCGCCAAAAATCATTGCTTTTCAGTGCGAACTTTCAGTTTATAAACTTTAACTCTGGTTCCATTTTGTGGCTTCTCAAAATTTTAAGACTTTGAAAAGAACATAAAAATATACCAATATTCAAAGGCAGTGGTCTCCAATCCCTGGGCCGTGGATCAAATAGTACCGGCCGCACACAAGGAACATTAAATTACTTAAATTTTATTTATTGTGGTGCATTTCTTTCGAGTTTGTACGACTTTCCACGGAAACCACTTGAATATCCTAAATTAATGATATGTTATACAGTCGAACCTCTATAGAACGAACCTCTATATTTCGAATTTTTTTATTTTGTGAACTTTTTCCTGGAGCCTTGAACATTTCACGATTTTCTTCGTAAAATAGCCTCTCTATAGCGAAGTTCATTTTCTATATAACGAACTTTTTCTTTTGTGATTCAATTTTTGTTGTCCCTTTTTTCAAAGTATTTCTGAAAAAATTTCAAGTTGTTCTCTCTTTAATAGATTTTATGGTGTAAAGTTCTGGACGTTTCATCCAAGAAGTGCAACCTTTAACCCCAATTGCCCAGTTCACTAGAAACATCTTCAATACCCTCTTTCACCCTCAGTGGAGTTATCCCGTGTCCCAATTATAAAATAATGTATGTTTAATAATATACTTGCATGCTTTAAATTATAAAATGTCCTTAAAATTTATTAATTTTAGTATAAAATTATTTTCTTAATATTGAAAATACAGTGAATTCTTCGACATTCTTTTTTCTTGTTTTCCTTGCAGTTTTTCTTTCTTTTTTTTTGGGTTTGACATATAAAATAAACATATATTAATTTTAAAAAAGGTGTAAATAGTTATTTTTTTAATATATAGTGTTTATGAATTAAAAATTTGCTTTTATGTGGCTTATAAAGTATATTAAAAGATGAACCTCTTTATAACGAATTTTTTTCCGGGATTTAGCGACTTCGTTATAGAGGTCCGACTGTATAACTTTATTTTCACTTTTTAGTGTAACTGTCTTTTATTCTGAAGGCATTAGATTAAAATTATTAAATGAAAACAATTTAAATTGTGTAAATAATCAACTCCCCCTTCCCCCCCCCAGCGGGCCGCGGTAAAATCATCAAACGTTGACCGGTTTGCGGCGATTAAAAGGCTTCACTAAGGCAAAATAAAATATCAATTTTTGTGTAGAATTCAAGCACGTTGCATTTGAAATTTGAAGAAAAAAAAAAAATGCATTCAGCATATAATAGATGTTTTATAATAGATTCGATTTTACGAGGCATGCTCAAGTAATCTTAAAGATATTTTTTAAAAAAAATACCAACAACAATTTTTGATCAATAATATTGCTTCTAAACAGATGAAGTCTTAAAAAAAGTAAGAAAGAACTTATCCAAATTATCCACTTCTCCTTAAATAAACTACAATTAATAAAGAAAAATATCACTAAATAATAATAAGCAAACGCGATATCTAAAATATAAAAGAAAAATTCTCCTTCAATAACTAAAATACATTCGATAAAGAAAAATTCACGAAGCTAAGCTAGATATTCGTTAAACATTTCAGCATAAACAAACTTTCGAAAGGAGAATGAAAGATTAATAAATTATAAGAATGCATCAAAAATCACGAGTTAGGTTGATACGAAGTTTGTTTTATCTGCAATTGAGTTTTTATTTTTTATTCCCCAACCGATATCAATAAAGAAAAGAAAAGAAAAAAAAATGGCTCACACTACTTGTAATCAAAAAAGAAAATTCTAAAAGGATTACGTTCAACTTGAACTTTTCAGGTAAACAACTCCTACTCTCGACTTCTCCGTTATCATTGGATAGTATGCTGAATATCCATCATCATTTTCTAGGACATAAATAACCGCCTTTTGATTACACAACTTTATTGTTTATATTTCAGATACCGACGATAACGTTCATCCCAAACTAAGATCATACTTTCAAGATAACTCAAGTTTCAAATAAAGTAAGATTGATTTTTTTCCCTTTTATATATTTCTTTTCCTACTGGTAAAAAGAAAAGAATTCTAATATTAAAAGTGAAAATCAAAATAATACAAATAAACCGTAATCAAATGACAGTTGATCATAGTATGTAAACACAGATGCTACAACATGCATGAAATACTGACGAAAATAATTTCAGTATTTGAAGTACAGTAAGACCCCGCTTAACGCTGTTTCGCGCGCGATTTAACGCTCTTTTATTTTAATTGTGGGATTCCCCGAAATTGCACGCGGCATTGGGCTTCCCGATATTCGAAGCAGTTTATCTGTTTCTTCTTTCCTGTAGTGTTATACGAACGTATTTTTATCGTTTCAAACATTTGTTGACGTTATTGTAAGAATAAATTGAGGTAATATAACGATTGCTATAGTGACAAATATTTTCATTTTTTATCATGGGTGATAATAAAAAACACGAAAATAGAGCAACAAGAAAAAAGAATTTTCACTTGAAACTAAAATGCAAGTCATTAGAAGATTAGATACTGGTGAACGTCAATCTCAAATTAGTGCTGCATTGAATTTGGCAACTTCAACAGTAACGACCATTCTTAAGAATAAAGAAAAAATACTGTCATCGGCAACTGCGACAAGCTCTGCAACTAGAATTACCCGTTCTAGAAATAATAAAATAGAGGAAATGGAAGAACGACTTTCTGTATGGACTGACGATGAAATTGAACGCAATATGCCATTAAACCAAGACTTAGAATTTTATTTTTATATGTGTATTCGCGTATATTATATTTCTATATTTGTAAGAAATAAATTTTTTTTTATTGTTATAAAAAAATTAATTAATAAATTCAATGGTAAAATACCTCACCAAATTTCTACCTATATTCACCTAACCCCATTTTATTTACATGAATAAATAACCTCGTTTAAAGCTTTTTCATATTACGCCCTATTTTGATGGAACGTATACCCCGCGTTAAGCGGGGTCTTACTGTATATCTATCTGTATATCTATCTTACTGTATATCTTACTGCAGTTCAATTGTTGAATAAGTGAAATAAGCTCCTAATAATTTTTTTCGCTACATTTTCAACGTATTCATCATGTAACGGTACCCAACATTAAGGAGACAAAAACAAAATTTGTGATAACAAGAGAAATATTCGGTTTATTGCGACGAAATTGTCCAAAGATCAACGGCATCGAGGAAAAGCAAATAGCAATACAGAAGGTTGTTCGCACTTTATGCAAACGATTTTGATAGTTCATTTATATCAGTAAATACTGTATTTTTTTGTGGAAAATTTAATTCTATCTGATAGTCATGATTCTAGACAACAGCTTTAGCTCGAATTTTTCATGAAAGTAAACCTTTTCTTGGTACTCTCAGACAAACTTTACTCCATCCTTCCTAAATCGTTTTCCAAAATCCGTTCAGTGTTGTTCTTGGATGCCGCTTTCCTAAGGCTCGTTTTAATAAACCGAAAGCACAGAAGTCCATTGCAAAAGCGTAGGTGATTTTAAACTTATTTCATCTAATGGGATACATTTTATTCCTGTTTCTGATTCTTTCTTTGCTAAATAAACGGCAGTTGACTTAGACGTGCGACTAGAGGCTTTGAACATACGAAGCTCAACTTTATCAATGTCCTTTCCATCCAAAGTTGAAATTTCTTCATCAAAAATTGGTTCTAAAATATTCTGCTGATAGTAGAGTGAATTATAATTTTGGTTTTACTTGAGGCTTTTTTAATTTGCTGTTAGAAAATTTTGCAACTATCATGAGTCCCTTTGGAAACTTTACTGTACACTAACGAAGCCATTTCGTACGGTCATTCCTGTGAGTTAAGCAATAGAAAATTGATCTTCCTTTAATACAGTCACTTAAATATACCCATACCTCATCGAGTGTTACCATAAATTTCTATTTTTCAGCAGATCGGGGGTTTTTTTTACATAGTTTTCTACAATTTGCTTTTCATTCAGTAATATGTTTCGGCAAGAGCAAATAAATTTTAAGTTTAAACACCTCTTTTACTTTAAATCTTCATCAATAAATTTAATTACAATGACATTTCGATGCCATCTGAGACTTCACTTTCTTGCCTGCGTTCGAACAGTCTTAGGAATAGGTTTTGCGGCCATGTTTTTCTTTTAAATTTCAGACAGACGCATTCCTCATCAAATTTAATATATTTATAAGTACCTTAGATAGAAATGCAATAATCAGATTTTTACTCTGCTTTTTAATTTGTTGTGATTTGTTGATTTGGAAAGCGTAATTTCCTTCGAGCCTAACTTTCGTGCCATATATCATTTTTAGGGGCCATTTTAAAAGTAAATCATTATTTTACATTTCAATCGAAAGAAAACCTTAACAACGATTATTCTGAAATTGCCAAAGTTTTATCTTAAAATGCAAACGAGAAAATGAAGTACAAAATTGTTTCCATAAAGTGCGAACAACCTTCTGTATAACAAGAAAAAGAGAGATGAGTTTATACCGCTTATATCCAAAACAGTCAAATCATGATGTACATGATCTCGGGAAAATTCCATCAAATATGGGGCGAGGCTGGCCACTGTACACGTTACATAAGACTCGCAATGAACCGTCATACTGACTGATGATTAGCGATAAATACTTGAGGCAATTAATCCCATTCTTCCCTGTGGGCTTAGCTCTTGAGCAGGGTAACGTTGTCCAATAGCTTCTCCAAGATCATCCCCTTCCCAAAAATGTTTTACAGGATTGAGAAACAGAGACTTACAGCAGCCAGTTCATGCAACAAATATCCTCTTCTACCAAGAAAATTATCAATGGGAGGCTCTAAGCCAGGGGTAATCATTAAGTCGATCGCCATCGACCGGTAGAGCGCCAAGACATTTCGGGGTGACCGCCTTTATAAAGGAAGACGTGCATACAACAAGAAACATATTTGTGGAACACCGTTGCCAGCTAAACTAGAGACTGTGGACCGCAACATCTTGAAAAAGTTAGAAGTAGCCCGTACCCTGGAAAAGTCAGCCCACCCCCGCTCTACGTGAACACCTTTTGTGAACCGCATCTCAGTTTAAAATCAACAACTAGGGAACCAAATTATGTTGATCTGTCATCTCAGCATAAACAATTTTATCCTTCTCATTAATCCAAATAAATGTTATTTATAATATAACTTTTATTTATATTTTATTATGAATCATTTTATTTCTCTTTTCTTATCATTTTGTGTCTGTCACAAAAAAAAAAATTATACTTTGATTGTTATAAAAATATTTTTTATGAGGGGTACACACATGTTAAAAAAGTAGGAGAACCCCTGCTTAGAGAAATGATCACCAATTTCGGATTTTAATGTGTGGATAAATTTTAAACATATGAAATTATGCCAGGAATTATTGAATCAATGATTAAATTAACCTGTATAAAAAGAGGTATTAAAATATTCCTTTTGAAAACTGTCAACCATTTATTTTTATTTAAAAATGTGACATCCAAAAAGTCTAGTTCCTCAGGTTCGCAACATAACCATGATAGCAAATTACCTTCCAACCCCCTGCGTTTTTGTGTCTTTGCTTACCATTCCTTTCTTAATGGACACCATCTGTAGGTCAAGGGTCAACTTCCAATTTCCTTGCTTACCCCATCCTCTCCCTCTTTTGATTGGCTAGATTCAGAAAATGACGGAAAGGGGATCGAAAAGTTAGTCATTAGAGAAAGGGAGGACTAATATACCTTGGGAGGGGTGGTCGGCAGATGAAATGAAGCCGATGTCAGTGATTTGGTAATTTATCGCTCCACTGCAAAGAGCAAGAAAGGTGAAAAGCGTACTCGATTTTTTTTTTCTTATATCCAATCCACTTGTTAAGATTCTGGAGATGTTTATCGTGGCTCAATTACACTTTCCCACTTACAATGTTTCAGAATAATAAGAAAAACCCAAAGCTCATTAACGTGAAAGTATCAATTTGTTTCTTACAAGTTAATGTGCAATCGAAAATATATAGTACGACTATTGTCAACTGATTTTGTTGTACAGAGCCATAATTTTTAATCAACAGGGAAGAGCCACTCCAAATACTGGCAAAGGAGCCAGAACTGTATTATCAATACGGCCAAGCAAGTTGGAACCTGAGAGACCAGTTAGCTCTGAAATCGTTACATTAGAGATTACTCAAAGAACAACTGCCACAGAGATAAAAAGATTTCTAAGTTTTGTAATATTACATATGATATATTCGATTTGATTTTAATATACATCGCATTGTAAAGCAACATGAGAGCTTTTGGCAATGGACCAAGTAATTTTGAACCATGGTTAAGTGAAGAAAACGACATCAGAACTAGTACACCACTCTTCTAAGTTCCACACCATGCTAACAGGAGGAATTTGAAGCATTAAAAGATTTAACGTGCATTAATCTACACGGCGGGTATGATATATATGAATGCGTGGGTGAATGTTCCATTAATTTTGATCTATAAAGAAGCACGAGGTCTCTGGGCAACAGATCTCGTAATTTTGAACCATGGTAAAGTTATGAGGATGACACCTGAGCTGGCCCCTTCAGTCAAAACTACCATACTACGTCAACGCGAAGACTTTGAGCCACGATAAATTTAACGTGCACCAGCCCCTCTACACCACGAGTCTTCAATGGCACTTGGGCTCAGACTCATGACACAAACCATAACCATCAGGCTACTACGGCCCTTAAAAGAGTTCTCAACATATAGTCCAGAAGACGGAATTACTTAACAAAAAGGAGGATAGCGTGGGGGAAATATAAACAAAAACATAAACAAGAGCAACCGAAAACTTTATCGTTCTCTTAAAATAATTCTGAAATAGATCATTAAAAAGTCAAAGGGTACTTTGTAAACGAAATTAACATACATATCATCACTGCTAGAAAACATAAATTAACTGCATCTCACTCTACAGACAAATTATATTTTGTTTTATGAGTACAAGAACACACCCATTCCACAAATACCCGTTGCTGAAATAAAGACGAGCCAAGGTCAAGTTTTTCTAAAAATAGAGGGGGCGGAGGGCCTTTCACTCAAAACTAGTATCAATTTCCTTTAACTACTGGTAAATATCACTGAAAGAAAATATATAATCTGTTCGCAAGAATTTATACTTCGAAATTAAAAAATTCAAGTGAATAATATAAAAACAGAACTTTTAGTATCTCATTTGCCATGCTATTAACATTTAAAAAAAATTACGAATTATTAAAACAAGTGGACTAATTATGTTATTAAGACTATGCAGAGATTGTCACTCGACAGGTTGTTCTTTTTTGTAAGAAATTAATCCTAGCTGGTACCAATTAACGCCCAGTCTCACCGGATGTAAACATAGTTGCAGAATGACTAACTCAACGTTGAAATTGATTGTTACACATGTCCCTCCATAAATAAGTCACATCCTTACGGATAGAGTACTCCGTGAAGTCATATCGCACTTTAACAATAACAAAAGCGATGAATACCATACTTTGTTAGCGGTTGCAACCATAAATCAAGACGAAAGTGCAGGATCACAGGAATGCATACCGTCAACAGCCACCAACTGCATCACAAGAGGCTCTTTGTTTCCCACTGAATATGAGGTGAAACATCAAAAAAGAAAAATGTCTAACCTCTAGTGGCCCTAGTGGACACCTGAGAATGGGGTTTATGATGAGAAAGAGAGACCTCAACGATGAATGGACCTCTTTGTGGCGAAGGTCCCATGCCACAGATCACGTAAGCATATTTTCGTTCCTCCTCCTAGCGGTAAAAGAGGCAGCTGTAACATTTTGTGATGCATTTTGTTTAATCTGATGTCGCGTTTTTCAGACCTGTGTCCTTCGAGGATAGCGTTCAGTTTCAATCGTCGTCGGAGTAACGATGCCATAAAAAAAAGGAGTTGGTTAGGGAAGGTTGTTGAAATCGAGATAGGGTTACGGGTTCGCTTCGATTACATTCTTTCCAGGGTTGTGACGGAACACACTGGAAGCATTGATCAAGGACTGCTGCTTCCAATGACAAGGCGTGCCTTTTGGTGAGAGGAAACACCTTACTTTTTATTCGTTGAAAAGAAGACATTCGAATAAATTCGTGACCTCATATGAAAAGATTCTTATGAAAATCGAATCTGAAATCTGACATTGTTTTGTTCGTTTGTACAAGAATCAATCAAAATTTTACAGAAGGTGTGATTCAGTATCATATGTACAATTATGAACTTAGATTCAGTGACGTCTCAAAATTTCTTGAGGACCTAGGACGCATTATGCAAAAGTAGGCCCCACCTACGACCCTTATAAGTAAGATAGTATTTACCACAAGCAGTCAAATACTCTTGCAAACGGTAACCTGTAACAAATAAATGCGCGTGACTTACAATCTCACAAACCTAGGCACAGATCGACTAAATGAGAATGAATAGTGGTGAATGAGTGAATATTAACGTCGCACTGTTCAGCTACACGAAGGCTTTGGGCGACGGACCACGTAATTTTGAACCATGGTCAAGTGACGTGGACGACACCTGAGCTGGCACCCTCTCCTAACTACCACACCACACCAACGGGAGGACGTTTCAGCTCTCGACAGATTTAACGTGCATCGCTTCCCTACACGGCGGGTCTTTAGTGGTACTGGGCTCGAACTCATGACATGCCTGCCATGATACGATACCTTGACCACTGGGCTACCGCAGCCCCCAGGATGAATAGCGGTAGGCTTAGGCCTAAGGAAGGGTGGATGGACATGACTTTATGCAGTGTTGCCAGAAGGCTTACAGTTAGAAATTTTCAGTTTTTCGAAGAATATGTCCGGGATTAACATTTGACGATTCAAATTATTTAGATCATGATCTTATTGGGGCCGAGTCGAGAAAGATACGATGCTTTGGGCCTGGGCCTAGTTGGCCCCTGCCTTAAAACATCCTTGCTTAGATTACTATGAAGCATCATCCAAATTACATTGTATTCTTCAGATGATTACAAAACTTATTAAAGTCACTTTTATAAAGTTGTTTAAAATTCAAAAGATGTCAGTGTATTTCCATTTTTCCTTCATTGATGAAATCTCAAGATTTAATTGGAAAACAGATAGAAGCCATACTTTTTTCAGGATCGATCAGATAAATAGCAATAATTTCAAAAAACGATCATGCCTGCACATGAACACGAATCGGAAACGAGTCCATATCTGCAGGAAATCTCATTCAGAATTATTAATTTCTTTGTGTGTGTGTGCATAAAACTTAAAAATATTTTTCTACTAACATACCTCACTAAACACCAAAATTCAATAGCTCTTTAAGCACTTGGCAAACTCAATATCTCAGCAAGAAAACCGTGAAGCATCCAACTCATAATACTCAGCTAACGGATCCAAACCCTCGTCTCCCCTTCTGAAGATTCGATGAACCCCGCATAATAACAGCGTCCTCTTTCAGACGATTTAAAATACCATCAGAGGCCGTTCCGTCAAAGAGGACGAAACGCACAATCAACCTTCCCAAGTTTTCTCGCCCATCCTCCTCCATCCCCTTACACGAGCACAATTCCTACCTTGCGCACGGAGAGCAAGCACGGCACACTAAGTTTTAAGGCTTTAAGCCCCTTTCCCAGCGAATATCTCATCGTGCATCAATTTAACGATGTCACCTTTAATTAAGTCTGCTCGCGGCTTGGTGTGGAATGCGCTCCCGAAACCACCATTGGCTTTTCCATATCTTATTTAATACCCGCCTTTCCCGGCCCAAACATGTCGAATCATATTCGGGAATGACAGGGTAAGAATTTTCTCCGGGAGGGGGGAGTTTATTATGAGGAGGAGGAGAAGGAGGTTGAGGCAATCCCTGTGTGTGGGTTTTACTGGTATTAAGCGAATCCCCGAATCGTTTAGGTAAGGGCTGTAGAAAGGAATGTAATCAGTGACTTTTTTCCCTCCTCTTGCTCCCTCGATCTGTAGCATCCAATATTTTGGCGATTTTTCCACAGGAAAGCAGTTTTCCCCTTGCGTTCGATCAGGTGGTGCAGTGTTTTGAGCAGTAATTAATCTAATTCGAAGAAACAAATGAATTAATTGCTTATATCTCTCAGTTTGATTTATGATTCCACATCAGAAGTAGGATTTTTGAGAAAATCTGTCATAAATATCCCGATCACAGTATCTGAATACGAGATTTTACAATGGCTTGCTACTTTCGCAATAAATTCAGGAATACTTTATAGTAGTTTGTTACTCGTATATCCCTGAAAGAATACCAATTATTTTAAGAAAATCAGTAAAAATTCGCATTCATAATTGTTTAACCTATTATTTACTTTAAATTCACATCTTTTTTTAACTAAATCATAATTACTAATACTCTATTTCGAAATACGTCTCATTTCATTTCCCATTAAAGGACACAAACCTATATTTTTACAGATTTATTTGCAATTCCTCGTTAAAAGGTATAGGCGATTCTAGTAAATTGAATCATAATGGCTTATACGTGCCTTTTTGAACGACTGAAACTTTTCCCTAAAACACTAATGTAATTTTTAAAAATAACGAATATTTCCCTTCACTTGAACACGTGACTGAGTGTTTTTTCCCCATAATATTTCCCTTTCATCTTTTTTATGTAAAAAAGGGATAATTCTCTCTTTTGATTACTTGGCGCTCGATCAGACACGATGCTGAATTATGTGTTCTGACCTTAAAATTACCAAAATAAATTATTTGAGCAATATCAAGAAGCTTTTAAATTGCCCCACAAAATGAAAACATATCTTTAAAATTACCTCTCTCTATATATTAAGGTATCTCCCTAAGTTTCAAAACCGATGATTAACTAAAATTAAAAAAACTTTATCTTTGCTTTTGCGTAGGAAAAAAATTGAACAGACAAAAAAAAAATTAGTAAGATAGGGAACGAGGAAGGTCTATACTACAAAAGTGGAAAATTTTAAATATCTAATAATAATAATTGTTTTAGTTAAATGAGAATCAAAACTTTAAATGCCTTTTATGATAATTGTATTTTTTTGTCAATGTTATGCTATTCAAAACTTGATATCTCAAAAATTTATAAATGTATTTCTTTCACATTTTGTATACATGTTATTTAAAGTATGATAAAGGAAATGGATTAAAGAGGTTATTGTTATGAACCCCATGCATTTTATAAAATTTTCTATAAGAAAACATGCAATGCGACATAACTTTTTGGTAACTGTAAATATATTTTAGATTTTAGTTCATTCCACTGATAACTGTGTTGAAAACTCAAACTCAGTGGCGCAACAGCCCATGAGAGAGAGCCAAGGCCTACTGTGCCCATCCCAGTACACGAGACCATTGAGCGCTGAGGTACATGAGCAGATGTCAGGATCAAGTGGCCAGTCTGAAGCGAAACCCCCAATGTTTAAGTCATCAAGCAAGCTTGGTACTTATTTATGTACCTACTGCTGTGTTAAATATGTTGTGTAGAAAATAATTTAAATAAATAGCTTTGAATACCACGTAGAGTGTTTTGTGAATTTCGGTATAATTTTCATCAAATTTTATCTAAAATACCTCATTTTCACAAATTTAAATTGTCATATAATTTCCTGATTCATGTTTTTCATTAATTTAAAACGTAAGCACTAACAAAATAACATAAAATTAATAATCGCATGGCGTTTCAGAAAATTTTTTTATTGGCACAGATACCTTAATTCTTAAAAAACTAAAAAAAAACTTTGAAAATTAATCATAATTAGGTTGTTTCCATTATTTTTTCATTAAAAAATTAAAATGTAGAAAAAAGAAACTAAACTAAATAATGATGCAAGAACCATAAAAATCACAAATAAGCTTCTAAAGCATTGTTCATTGAAGGAATTCAATGCATTTATACTAGAAATATTATATTACAAAACTTATTAGTAACATTCTCTTTCTCGCTAATTATATAAAATTTCGATACAGAATACTTCAAAATTATAATAATTGAAGTGAGAACAGAAAACCACGAATGTTTTTTTAAACAAGACAGTTTACTGCAGACGGAGACCAATAACATTTACATGATATATGGAACCAGAAACCTTAATGAGGCAACATTTCACCTTGAAAAATTGTGCATTTGCTTCCTGTTTCCAAGTTTTGCAACACACATTTTGAACTAATAAGGTCCATTTGTGGTTGCAACAAATGAATCATATGTTAACAATGGTTGGAAGAAAAAAAGATGTACAATAATAGAAACATGAACATGATTTCGATACTTAATATGAAAATATTTATCAAAAGGGAGAAAGCAATTATATTGTGAAAACTTTTTAATGAGAGTATGAATGCACACATTGAGATACTAATTCTCTCTTTATCTTGTGTATTTTTAGTTTTTTCCACTTTTGATAGTGACAACATCGTGAAACTGCTTGAAGTATAAGCAAATTTAGAGATGAAAGAATTATAGAAAATTATAAAAAGAAATTACATCTTATGTGTAATGATCTCTTTTTTTCTATAATACACATGAAACTCTTAAAAATGAAACTTCCCTTCCCCCAACAAAATATAAATATATTTACACGGCATCAGTTATCTTTTATAACCAATAATAATTTTTGAAAGTGTATTTTGTAAATCAACACAAACGACTATCAACGAAAATAAAAATACCTTAATGTTTAAATAAGCAGACATTTGTGTTAAGGTTTGTGCTATATATAAAATATCGATACATTTTAATAAACAATATTTCATTTTTTAGAGTGCTTATCAACGTCGTACAAGCAACACAAGGATTCTTGCCAACGGATCTCATAATTTTGAACCACAGTCAAACGACGATTCCCAAGAGGCACTCCCTCTCCAAACTACCACACCAAGCGAACGGGAGGACATTGAGCCACGACAGATTTAACATGCATTGACCTCTTAACACGGCAGGTCTTCAGTGGCACAATGACTCGAAGCCGCGATACTCCTGCCACGAGTTCGCGACTATAACCATAGGCTACCGCGATCACACATTAAGGCAGTACAATTAAAGTTATTATCTTCATGAGCACTGGCAGGGACATCTTAAGACTTCTTGACTGCCTAGGCCCCAACACAAATGTAGGCTCCACCTGTGGCCCTCAAAATCACAGTGTATAGCATATATGCAAATATTCGTACCAACAAAACCCCGAAACAAATAAATGTGCATGACTTACAATCGCACAAACCGGCTCGACCCATAACCGCTTTTTGACTGAATAAGTAATGATGGTGTATGGTTGTAGGCCTAGGCATGGACGACGGTCATTACATGTAGCCAGTAGACATATCGTCCGAAATTCCCTGTTTTTTTGGACAATACAAACGGAAATAACATTTGACAGTTAAAATTATTCAAATTATGATCTTATTAAGAGTGAGTTCAGAATGAGATGAGACCGCCATTGTGGCAGAGGCCCTGGCTAGGGTTTCTTTCCCGGTTAAATCCTAAGATTTCTGTACTTTTTCTATTCCCGGGAATTATACGTCGTTCCCGGGAAGATTTTCAGAAATAAAGTCAGCAGTTTTTAAAGCATTAATCGACATTAAAGAAGAACAAATGATGGCCAATGTAGAGTTTGAAACTGCGACTACAATTGTAGCAGGCTTGAAGCCAGTAAAAATTGGCTTGTATAAATTATGCTGTCGAAATGGAACGTTGCTAACTGCAGAAGGTGTATTTTCTTCATTATTGGAGAATTGAACGAACAAAATTTTCAGAATTTGCGAAAAATATTAAATATTCTCTAAACTTAAGAATTAATGAGAGACGCAACGTCAACTTAATAGGATTCATGCAATACCAGAAATTTTGGGAGAAAATACAAAGCAGCTGCCCTTACTGTCGATATTTCGGGATTGTCTGGTAAAAATTGTTTGATTAGTCAAGCCGAAAAATGATAAGGACGATGCTTTTCTGCGAAGAGGAATCAATATCCAACTGTTCGCACTCAGAAGAAGAGAGCATGGAGATTTTAAAAGAAAAACCTCTGAAGTTGGACGAAAAATTAAAGAAAACAATCTACCCTAAAACAAAAGTTTTATATTGTTCAACCAAGATAAGCACTAGTTTCAACAAAATCATGAAACAAGAGATGTTCGACTCGACTGAAAATCCATCATCAAACATTATAAAACTATGTGAGGCTTTAAAAACAATTCCTCCAGCGGCAGTTGAAGCCGAGAGAGTATTTTCTGATGCCGGAATTGTTCGTCACAAAGCTTAGAATTAGGCTGAGTGATAAAAGTATAAGTTGTTTATGATTTCCGAAATCCTATTTTAGAAACGAATAATCCATTTATTATATATTTTTGTATTTTTTAGCTCAATATATAAATAAGTATTAATTTTGGAATTTATATGCATCCTTATTTTATATAATTATTATTAATTTTATTTAAAAACAACTTGTTTTTAATTTTTTTTTTAAATTTTGATGTATTTCTGGGAATCCCGGGAACGACAATTACATTCCCGGGAAATCAGAAACCTAGCCTTGGCCCATGCCTTAAGACGTCCCTGAGCACAGATAATGAAACAGTAAAGGTAAGAGTGACACAATACATTAAAGATAGAACTGACAGAAAAGTATCGAAACTAATTTTTGATTAATGATCTTGATTATTCATACAAGAATATTGAAAACTTTCAGTAATGCATCACATCATCAAGTCGGCACTTCAAGTACAAATCCACCCATTCCTTCCCACAAGGTAATGAAAACATCCCTCTTCTGAAGAGCCTCAACCGCAACATGGCTGGAGAGCAAAACCCGTCGGGGAAACCCCAGCTCAGCTGATATCCCAAAACGAAAGTAAAAGTGAAAGCTAGAGCACATCCCCATATGCGGTCCCACCTCCTGAGAATCGTTGAGGGGGTTCACCTGGGACTCGACTCGCCTATTACGGAGGGAGGGGGGATGCCAGCTTTATTGGAGAATTGAATAAGTGAAGGACCTTTTGTGAGTCGCAGGGCAAAAAAAGAAGGAACACGGTAAGCAATGGAGAACCGTTAGGGCATGTCGCGGTGCCACCACCTGGCACGTGCCACTGTGTCGCGGCGTGCAGTGCCGTCTTTGTCCGATCCTACCTTTCTTTTCCATCCCCTACCTAGCTTCACAATAGATATTGGATTCGAAAGAAAACGTGCCTCCCCTCTCTAAAAGGTTGTTCTATCCTCCCTCAACTAGGGTAACCTACGTGAGCTTTTCAAAGGCTTTAAGCTAGGTGGGAAAAGTTGGATAAGGGGGCACAGGGTGGTGGATAAAAAAAATTCAAATTGATATTAAACGAATAATAATAACAGGGAAAGATGGATGGCAGAGCAACAAAAGCCAGCACAGACGAGAGGGGAAAAGGTTTTTTGTGTTTGAAATTTTTATTTTTGAAACGATGGTGCGCGGAGGTATTAACTGTTGAAAACTTACCTAGGCCAATAAATAATGCGTTTCACTTTTGCGCTTATAAAAAAAAGGGATACGTTTTCCCAATAAAGTGCATTCCAGGTGTTTTCAGAACGATAATGTCACAGGAGAAAAAGGAGTTATAAGGTACTTGAAAGATTTTTTTCGAGGGGTTAGGGATTTTTTTTTCCTTCTTTTTACTCTTATTATTATTACCGTATTTTTAGACGACAATAATGCCTGGAATGTCTTGTCCTTATTTATTGGCAGGAAAATTCTCATGAAATCATGATGCTTTGGAAGTAAAGGAAAATTGAAAAAAGAAATTCGAATACTCCTTTTGTGGTTCTCTTCAATGTACTGGTGTACTAAAACATTGTTCAGAAACCTTTGCTTCAGTTGCACAAATTCGATATTTAACTCTTTTCCACCTCTTTTAAACAATATACAAAACTGGAAAAAAAATCTGTCTTCGAAACATTGTTTCATAATTTATGATTTTATCGAAATTTTATTAAAACTGATTTACTGAACGAAAGGAAAACTGTTACATTTCCACTTATAAAATACTACAGTATACACTTCCAAATAGAACATATCATCTTACTTTCAAAAAACTGACTAACAATGATTGCATTGTTGTTCATTACTGCTTAAAATAGACTTGAAAGAATGCTTAGATAACGGAATGCAACGGTTTCTCCTAAATTTTAATTTTATTCGTTCATGCTCCGCCAATCACTCGAATTTTCGAAGGTGAATACAGATTAAATAAACCAAATGAAAGTTAGGTTATTTATTTTACCTCTTAGAACAGTGCCTTCCAGGTAAAAAATTTATTAAAAAAATAAATAAATTGTACTTTTCCTCAAAACGAATATTTTAAAGTTAATGACAAAAACGCATACATTAAAAGCAGATAAAAATTTCTGGAAAATAATTCTGTTTTAGCAGAAAATTTAATTTAATTGGTTTTGTTTAATTTGAATTACGTATTCATTTATTACTTATTAACGTCTCACTTCAAAGCGTGAGTGAATGTTTATTAACATCGCTCTAAAAGCAACATGAGGGCTACTGGTGACTTAATTGATTAATTGAATATTAACGTCGCACTGTTCAGCTACACGAGGGCTTTTGGCGAGGGATCACGTAATTTTGAACCATGGTCAAGTGACGTGGACGACACCTGAGCTGGCACCCCCTCTCCTAGAAGGCTACTGGTGACGAGCCTCTAGTTCTGAACCACTATCAAGTGACGAGGACTACAATTGAACTGGCACACCCTATCCAAACTACTTCAACACACAAACGGAAGGACTTTGAGTCTCGACAAATTTAACTTGCAACAGCTCCTCCACACCGGGGGTCCCACTTGAGCAAGAACACATGATTCGCCGACCACGAGTTCCTGACCATAACCACTAGGCTACTACGGCCATCGTCCTTCGAAGCATATAAGGGCTACTGGCAATTGACCTTATATTTTTTCCAGCCTCTGGTAAATGATAAAGACGACACCTGAGCTGGTACCCCACACTTCATATTTCCACACCATACGAACGTTGAGAATTTTGAGTCGTCTTGATAGATTTACGGTACATATCTCTCTACAAGACGGGTTTCTAATGGCTCCACAACTCAAACTTATAATTTAGTAACGAACTCTCGGCTATTACAACTCGGCTACCACGGTCACCTTCATTTACTGACATTCTTTTGTTCTCTTGTCCAAGTAGTACAGAGAAATCAAATGGCGCCAAAGGCTCCAAAACGGCCTTTGCAATGTCAAAGACCTTTGGCGAATAAAGCAGTTGATGATCCGTAAGGTTTAAGTCTATGTTGTGGAGTTTAGCCAATATAGAAGGACAATTAAAAATATTAGGTTTAAGTTGAATGTCGGGACAATGAGGACAAGTATTGTAACTTCTTAGGCATCAGGAGATATTTTCATCTCTTTAAGGTATCCGACTACGTTGGGGAACAGTGATTTTAAAAAGCGCATAAATGGATAATTTTCATGATATTTAGTGTCACTCAGATTAGAATACATGTATAAAATTGTTTTAAGGACATTATGACAAAAAAATTTTTTAAACACAATACTTTGGCAAAAAATTAACTTAGAAAAACCTTTTTTCAAAATGTTTCTCCTTTTATAAAAAAAAATGCTTCTATATATAATAATAATATTTTGCTTATAAAAAGTAAAGACTTCTCCAGAGAGTCTGGACTAGGATTTTTGAAAAATTCACATTTTCAGAGTTACCACCAATTAAAATAATTTTATCGGCGTTTTTTCCTTAAAATGTCTCCCCTCTGTTGGAGTAAAATACGGATAAATAAGTCATATATTTCAAAAATTCTAGTTCAGCCTCTGTACAGAGGTCTGAGTTATAGACAGAAAAATTATTATTGTAATAGATGCATTTTTCATAAAAGGAGAATATTTTGAAAATTAATCATTCAATGTTCATTTTTTGTCTCAAAATATTGTACTTAAATAATCTTTTACTGTAATAATATTCTTAAAACAATTTTATATACGTTTTCTAATCTAAGTAACCCTAAATATAATAAATATTATCCATTTATACGCTTTTGCAAAATCACGGTTCTGAACGTAGTCGGATACCTTAAAGTGTCTTGTACGTAATCTGGTTATGGCGGTTGAAATTACGCTGTTACAAATGCTTCGTAACTGGATGGGAGGTGAGTTCACGTCTGGCTATTGCATCAGCATCGGTAAAAGAAAAACTATTGAAAACTTAAGGGGAATCACAAGCATCCTAGACAAGGAAAAAGCCTGCTCACTGCCGAAAATGTCTACGTGGACCGGTATCCATTGCAAAGTGCAAGTTTTTTGGGGTGCAACTACTCTGTTTATAAGGGCAATTGTACCCTGGCGTTTTAAAGCTACAAAAAAATCTACAAACAATATAATACTATAATTTCTTAACTTCGAGTGATTGATGAATATAATATTGAGCATATGCTTTAGCTTTCTCGTTTTCAGACCACATAGCATGGTATAAGACTTGAGATTTAGACACATAAATGTCTAATCCCAACAAATTTGGAGATAATGATCCTGAAAAATTTCAAGGTATTCATAAATTTCAGTCACATAGCACTGACTCGCATTATTTTAATTGGTATAATAATATCATTTTGACTTACATAATTGTACAAGATCATTGGACAAGGCATATTTCCAATCCAAAGTAGGTAGTTTGGTTGATTTTATAGGATCAAATGAACATATTCGGCCAAATTGCACCCACACACACAATACTCGTTAATTTACTAGTAATCAAGCATATCATATAAGTAATAGTTAAATGTATCTGATATAGATGTAAGATTAAGTATGGAATAATGGCCATGGTAGCCTAGTGGTTATGGACACGAACTCATGGCTAGAGTGTTGCGGGTTAGAATCTTGGCGCCACTGAAGACCCACTACGTAGAGGGGCTGATGCATGTTAAATCTGTCACGGCTCTCTCAATGTCCTATCATTGGTGTGGAGTGGTAGTTAGAAGAGGGCTTGCCAGCTCAGGTGTCGTCTTCAACATTTGACCGAGGTTATGAAGTACGAGGTACGTCGCCAAAAGCCCTAGTGTTGCTTTATAGTGCGACATTAATAAACAATCGCTCACTCCAGAAGAGAAGATTAATCCCTTAATTGTCTTGCTCAATTGGTGCTTTGAGTGCCCCGGACGTATATATACGTTGTTCCGAAATACGATTCTTTTCTTTGCGCTGTTGTCAAATATTCCGAAGGCTATGGAATGCATTAAGTGAGGAAGAACAATGAAAGAATTGTCTGATGAGGGGTGGAAGGGGGTTGAAAATAGGGAAAGAGCCCCCTACGGGTACGTCAAACCGTGGAAAGGAGGGAAGATCACTTGGGTACCTCGGAATCGTAAATGTATGGTACTGATCTAAAGAAACTAAGCCCCTAGAGGTAAGTCCCTATCTTGACCTATTTCAATATCCCCAATATAATATCTTATATATTTTTTTAATTTTATTTTAATTAAATAAAAAAGCTTAGTAGAAAATAGGAGTGAAAATAAACAAAACCCACGAATGGATTCAGAATGCACATTTAAGGAAAACGTGTGGAAAAATCATTTCCAAATACATTCGAAGTTTAAAATCTTAGAATCCATTCTCTCCATAGCACAATAAAGCAGTCAACAAAAACTCCATCCAAAACAACATGTAAATAAAGCCCTATACTTCTTATTTATACTCACACAAACAGCATAGAAAATGCAAATCTCTTCGCAAATGGAAAGGAGCAACTATTATTTATCTAACGTGATATAGTGAAAAATGATGTCACGTTCAAAACGCTTGAATTTATGAAGAGAAAGATAACATCCATAAATAAGCAATAGTTGTGTAGTTTTTTCCCTCGCCTTTACGGAAGACACGGAAAAATAGCCAGAACTTTCTTTTGGCAAACGGCGACCACATGGCGTCGGTGAATATGGTTTATGAGGTCAACGTTTCCACATTAATAACTCAATTGATACTCTTTGGGAGGAACCTGGGAGGAAAGAAATCCGACTTCTCTCAGAAAAGAGTGAATCAAAATCAATAAAGGTAAAATAATGTACAGGAAAAGGCGCAGGAATACATTAGACTGGAGAGGTTAATCAACCATAAAGCAAGATACAAGAATCATAAAATTTATTCCTTTTATCACTATTCAATGAGAAAAAACTTTTGAAGTATAAAGCACTGAAATATATTTCCATTCAGCTTTCATTCAAAATCAATAACAGTCTTCAAGACATCTATAAAACTCTGAAGGGTGTGAAATAGCTGGAGTAATAATATACCGTGTTTATTGGAATGTTCCGAAGTTAATCCTTTAACTGGTTTGCCCAACCAACGTACGGGCTACCGAAAAGCTGGCCACAACCAGTTTGCACGAACGCACTGATATATATATATGCTCTTCTTTCTATCCTTGTCATTTGCACATATTTTTAATTATTATAGAGAGATTATTAGTGTTCATGGTATTGAAATATTTCTCATCCGAGATTTTCTTTGTGGTGAAGGTGGAGAGATTTTTCATTGACGGCAGGAATTTTGAAAATATTCGATAAATAACAGGGATTGGCAAGGCAGTGTGCAATTTGTTGCTTGAGAAGAAATGAAAATGGAAAGATAATCCAAAAAAACCCATTGCAATGTAAGACTTAGTATTACACCATACTTCAAATTGTCTTTGCACAGTGGCGCACACAAGAGGGGAGGGGGTCCTTGGGTCCGGACCCCCTCCCCAAAGTCCTTGATTATTTGTTCGATTGATTATAACCCTATGTATACAGTACGTCAAATAATTAAGTGATTGTTATTAACACCATAAAATCCGGTGTATAGCTCGCAATTATACTTTCGAGCTGTATTTTTGGTTTTAGGTATATTCGCCGTATAACGCGCACCTCCTTTTTTTATGAAGAAATTAGACAATGCTGCTATATTTTTAAGTTATTCATTCGAAGCACTGTCTCAGATTTTTGAAAAAATAGTGTACCTCTAGAACTAAGACTTTTTAAGTTTATAAGGTATGTCATTTTTTAAAAATAAATAGTATTTCGATACATGTAGAAGGCTAATTTTTTTTTCCTTCTCATCTCTTTTTATAATTTTTAAAACTGTCATTTGCATACCCGGCGTATAACAAGCACCCGTAAATTTCGATCTTATTTTTTGTGTTAAAGTGCGCGTTATACTGTAATTAATTTTATAAATTAATGCTAATTATTCATTCAATAATAAATTTTTTACTTTTTTTGTTTCCCAAAATCGATAAAATCAAAAGAATATGTTGGGCGGCGTATTGGAGCATGATACGAGAATAGTGGACTTTCGACCCTGCCCCCCCCTTTTGAAAAATTCCTGTGTGCGCTACTGTCTGTGCATATATATATATATATATATATATATATATATATACAAACACAATTGACCCGTACACTAGAAAAGTCCGTCCACCCCAGATGTAGAGATATTGTAATACCAATAATCACCTTAAAAAATGATATACTAAATATTATCTATAAAAATGCTTCCGTTTTCACTTCTCCTAATTCAGAATATATTCTTGGACCATGATTAGATTGTGGTTTGAAATTGTTTGCTGGAAGGCATGCACAGTCTCAATGAAGACGTGAAAAAGAACTAACAAAAAATAAATTAACCTAACTATGCATATTGCAGTGGGCATCTCAACGTTGCTTCCAGAAACTATTTCACCCATTCCGTAAGCAAAGCAATAAAAGTTAATCTGACCGTCGCAGGAAAATTAAACAATTTACTTTTTACGGGTCACACTATAAAGTGCGTAGGTTGAGGCATCACTTTTCTCTGACTCAATGAGGTGTAACCGTCTTGGCAATAAGTGTCATACTTGCTCAAGGATAATGAGAAAGAATGATCCAAGTTGAAAAAAAATTTGTTTTGATTATTGTTAAAAGATACATAACGTTGATGTTAATTAGAAAATGGAAAAAAATTCTGAAAATGTCAAAGAATTGTTTTTATTTATTTATTTTACTTTTACAAGATAGAGTAAGAAAAAAGGCGTATTATTCCAATATTGTGCAATGTCCATCCAATGCCCTTGTGACGGGCTCACGTGTCTTTTCTTTAACATAACCTCTGGGTTCTTTGATGGCCAAGATTAATGGCAACTCATTTCCAACCAAAACCCAAGAAGCGAAATGCGAACAAGAAATGCAAATAAGATAGCTTTTAAAAGAACAGAAGTTTCAGTAAGCAGGATGGCAATTTGATGAATGTTGTGTTTGGAGGAGATACAAGAGTGAATTGACAGCCTACAGTAAAGTTACCTGGAAACCCAGCCATTATTACAAGGTGCATACCGTTGCACGCGCGCCTAGACGTTTTCATATAGTGATCGAATCTTAATTTGGATTAAGGTAGGAATGATTATTTGATATTATATAGGACTTGTAATATTAAAAGTAAGAGTAGGCGGAAAATAATTATAACGTAGAGAAAGTGGTCTAAGTTACGCGATTCGGTTTAACTATTTTTGTGTGTTCGTTCATTCTAGATTCTCACTTATTTAAATTTATCTAAATTGTTAGACGTTTAAGTTCTATTCTTAATAAAGTCATATTAAGAATTTAAAATGTCTGTTTATTTAGAAAACCCCACACCTCTAGCTCACGCTGACAATCAAAGATACGGTCACCAAAGGGGGCTATATCACACCCTTGAAAAATTCGTAATTCTACTTTTAAGTTCTAAACATTCTATGAATATTTAAGGACTACTTTGGTTTATTCTTGATTTGACTTTAATTAACTTCGAACTGTGAAGCAAGACCCAGTGGTCGAGTGGTAGCGTATCGCGCTTCCACAAAGGTCCAGACCACACCACAGGTCCGGATTCTATTCGCGGGCTGGGCAAGATCGACTTAGCCTTTCCTTCCTACTGCAGTGGGTCGATAAATGAGTACCAAGCTTGCTTGGGGACTTAAACACTAGGGGTCTCGCTTCAGAGTGACCACCTGATCGGGACATCTGTTCATGCACCTCAGCGCCCAATGGTCACGTATACTGGGATGGGCACAGTAGGTCCTGGTCTTCATGGGCTGTTGCGCCACTATGAGTTTGAACTATGAAGTAACAAGAGGGGTACACGATGACGAACCTCGTAATTTTGAACCATGTTCAAGAGACGAGGACGAATCCTTAGCTGGCACTCCCACTTTAAACTTGCACATTACAGGATATGTTTTGGAATCTAAAAATCTTATGATACATATTTCTTTATGTCCAGTTATTTTTTAGAAAAATGTTTATTATATTATTTTTATTTGTAGATGATGTTTACGCTGTTTTTAATCGACGTATATAAAGGATATTTAAAAAAAAAATTTGTAGAAAACCCCTTGCAACTTTAAAATAACTGCCCGATATTTTCAAATTTATTTTCCTTCCAAAATAGCAGATTTCAACAAGGTGCGGATCAAAAAATACCTTTTTGCACATTCTCGAATGAGAAATATTTTTCTTTAAAAAAATGTTGTGAAACACATAGTAAAAAAAATTTATACCAACAAAATAAGCAGCATTATTAAAAAAAAAGGGGGGAAAGTCATCAATCATTACTTCTACTTGGAAAGAAGATTCCGAATGAAATGAAAAAGATGCGTATTGTTTCGAATGTTTTTTTAAGTCAATGCTATCAAAAGAAAAACTACCCACATAGAAATCAATTGGGAACATCTGTAGCCCAAATAAAATAATAAAACACGATTTACAGCTTATAAGTTAAAAAATATAACACTCACCATCTTTTGTAGAGGAATGTAGCGTAACGCAGAACATTTTGAAGAAAACCTTACATGAAGAACATTTATAACAAAGATTCCCAAACTTCTTGTCTCATAGAACTCTTGCCATGTTTTTCGGTTTGAGAGAGGTAGACCCTTGCTTACCTAATAGTGAACTTTTGCAAATTTATCGACCTAAATGTCTTTTTGACAGTGGGTATAGAGTTACATGCTTTAAAAGATTTAAATTTCTGGTTCCTTCTGTTTGTCCTTTTCTTTTAGTTTATCCTCTAACACTTTTTTATATGGGGAATACGTTATTAAAGATCCATTTTTCCTACTTGGTGTTTATGTTTTGTTTCCATTTCAATGGATTCAACTTTTAAAAAATGTACTTCAGTTTGAAATGAGGCTATATTACAGTTTACATAATTAATAAATATATATATTGTTTAACTATCAATATATTATACTTCAAACTCATTTTTTAACTTTACTTTAACTCAGTATAATATGGAATATTATACTGAGGGGTCGTATGGAATATTATACTCTTAGGTCGGGTATTATGGAACATGCTAGGTGTTCCATAATATCCGACACAGCAGCTACAAACAGAGCCAAAACCTCGCGATACTGCATATTACCCGACTATTCCATAATACCCGATTCTCACCTACTAAAATTTCGTACAGCGAATAGATTGCCATATTCTGAGGACGTCTTACATATTTTTGTTTTTCTCCCATTATTATTGAAAATAAATTTCCAGAAACATATAGATTACAGAAATTTTAGTTTTATTTCAAGTTGAATGCACTAATAATAAAAACAAGTAATATAAAAAAAATTTAAGTCAATTCCTAATTAGATCAACAATGAAAAATTTTATTTTAGCTACTTTTTATTAAATAGTTACAATTAATATAAATATGTATATACATATGACAGAATCATAACATTAAGTGCTAATTAATTTTGATTAATTATCATTAAAGTATCGTATTGTCATCCAAAACAATCGTGAGTATAAAATTTCAGTTCAATTGAATGCTTTAAAACGTGAGAAAAAAAAATCTTTTAAAGTTTTGACCCAAGTCGCTAAAAATGAAACCAACGTGGCTGTATCTGTAATTCTTTAAATAATTAGTTTCAGTCAATTAAGTTTAATTAATTATATTTAAATTATCGTATTTTTACCCAAAGCAAAAGAGTATAGAAAATTTCAGCTCAAACGAACGCTTTAAAATGTGAGGGAAAAAAACCTTTTCAAGTTTTGACACAAGTCGCCAAAATAGTCGCTAAGTCGCCAAAAATGATGCCAACGTGGCTGTATTAGTAATTCTTTGAATAATTAGTTTTATTCAATTAATATTTATTAATAATAGTTAAATTACTGTATTGTCATCCAAAATAATCCTGTATATAAAATTCAGTTCAATTGAGCGCTTTAAAATGTATTTTATTGACGATTGAAAATTCCACCAAGATAAATAAATAAATACATAGAGAATGAGAGCTTATAGTAGGAATTGAAAAAAATGTTAGAATTAGAGATTTTATTTGTTCAATCGCAGTCACTCTAAAATTGAACGTTAATAGCAATCCTTAGTATATGTTTATTAACGTCGCTCTCCAAAGCAACACGAGAGCTACTGGCAACGCATCTCGTACAGTCCATGGTCAAATGACAAAGATGACACATGAGCTTGAACCCCACTCTCTTAATTTCAACACCTTCCTGGAAATCCTGAATCAAGTTTAAAAGGAAAACGAGGAATGTCACGCTTGTAGGTACCTCTCAAAACTTAGATATCGTATAAAATCAGGGCTTTACAGTTGACAGTATAAGGATCCCTATTATTTCATTTGATGAGAATCAGCAGATGTAAGCTTTCAACTCGTGACCGAACGCCGAATAAGAAGCAGGCTACCTTTTACTTACAAGGTTATTACGAACCATGTTTGGGAACTTAATCCCGATCGCACATTTTTTCACAATTCCTAATATTAGCTCACACTCTCTATATATTTATTTACCTTCGTGGAATTTTCAATCGTTAATAAAATATATTTTAAAGAGCTCAATTGAGCTGAAATTTTATATACATGATTATTTTGGATGGCAATACAATAATTTAATTATAATTAGTAAAAATTGATGGATTAAGACTAATTATTTAAAGAATTACAAATATACAGCCACGTTGGCATCATTTTTGGCGACATAGCGACCCTTTTGGTGACTTGTGTCAAAACCTGAAGATTTTTTTTCTCACGTTTTTAAGCATTCAGTTGAACTGAAATTTTATATACACGATTGTTTTGGATGACAATACAATACTTTAATGATAATTAATAAAAATTAATTACCACAATGTTGTAATTCTGTCCTATGTATATGCATATTTATATTAATTGTAACTATTTAACAAAAAGTAGCTAAAATAAAATTTTTCTTTGTTGATCTAAGTAGGAATTGACTTAAATTTTTTTTTATATTACTTGTTTATAAGTAAAAAGTATATAAAAAATATGTTAAAAATTAAATCAATAATTTTCTATTAATATATAAAAAACTTATTTTATAATTCCCTTATAAAACTTCCCAGGTAAACAGTAAATATTTAATCTACCTAGCACCGAAAAATATTGTTCAGAAGCTTGAATAATTATAAATGCTCCGGTAAGTTCGGTGAAATTAATGTCGCTCTACAGTTACACGATGGTTATTAATGATAAGTCTCGGGAATTTTGTAACACTATCCAACTACGAAGGTGACATCTGATCGCTTTTAACTTTTATAACCACAACACGTGAGGATTTTAAAGCATAGTTCATTTAATAAGCAACAGCTCATATTATTCAACACGTCAGATTTTAGGTGGAATCGCGACAACGCATCGATTTAAAAATCAAGAATTGAACAACCGTGGTCCCGTTCCGATATAACAAATTCTCACACACAGGATATCTATCCACACATTTAACTACATATCTCTAAAAGTAGATAAGTGATTCATTTTACACGGTGTCTATAAAGTAGTTGGGCAAAAAGAATGATTTATTGCATGTAATTTACAGGGGAAATAATTAAAGTACATATTGTTATAAAATAGAGAAATAGTTCAAGTTTACCATTATCACAAATGTTTCATGTGGCTTCTTTTCGTTTACTATGTTAATGTCACATCGGTAAATCAGCTCTTGCTACAAATTTGTCAGCCTTCTTCCATTGATCAAATTAATGGCAGCGTAGATTATTGGTTTTTGCTCAGGAATGGATGTAGGAAGTGACGGAGTGTACACTTAATACTTTACAAAACCCCATACACCGAAAAACAGTGGTGATCGTGATGACCACTAACTAACACCTCCACGACAAATCCAAACTGGTACTTCAACATTGAGATGAGATGTAACGTAGTGATAAGGCACGTAGTGGTAGCGATAAGGCCTGTAGCCAGTCTTTTAAGCGAAGAAAAATAGGCTGAGAACATTCGAGAAACTCAATCCGCAAAACATGTTTACCTTGAGACTATGACATGAGCAGGGGTGTAATGGAGAATATTAGGGACCCCGTACAAAGTCATGTTTTGGGCCCCAAGCCCAAATACGTACTTTGAGTCAATCAGGCTTTGGACCCCCTAGAATCTCTGCCCCCCCCCAATGCAGAGGTGTACGTTACGCCACTGGACATGAGGTATGTTCTAGGATAGCATAAGGATTTTCTGACTCCCAAATTCTTACATAATGACACCTAACGCCCTTTATGAATAAGGATATATTCTACCAGTCTGACTTTAAATTAATCATTTAATTTTTCGAAAGTTCTTAATTTATGAAATTGCCCAACTAATTGATAGACACTCGGTATTACAATAGAATAAAAGCTATAAAAATATTACGAACGAAAGAAGAAAATTAATAATTATAGAAAAAAAGTGACGAGATAATTGAGATTTTTGCATTCAATATTGCCTTTAGTATTATTATATAGCAGTTCAGTGCCCCCATACACCAACAAATTTTAAATTTTTACCGTAGAAAATATTCCTCGGCGCTTTCGTCTTCGTGTTTTTTAGAATGTTATCTCCCCTCCTCCATAAGAGGGGTCTGTGTACGCCACTGTGGCAGTTCCCATTTTGTTAATATTCGGATTTTTTAATTTATTGCAATTGGTGTGACGTAATATATTTAATATAAAAGTATACATGTGCGTTAAGTATATTAGTAAACTTAATGTGATTCAGTTTAACCATCCAGTGATTTATGATAACTAATGACACTTTGTAGAAAACCCCTATCTTTCGGCTACTTTCAGAGAGCAAAAGAAATACGGCTCATTCATTCTATCGCCGAAGAATTTTCTTGATAATCAACTGGATTTTTTTACATGAGTTGTCCTATATCATTAGCCAAAGAATTATGAGAGGTAATATCTTTTGCGCATGTGTGGCAAGAATTATTTTCTTTTAATGCTGTCTCGCTAAGTACTGAATTTATTTATTTTTAATTTCACCCAGCGTAATGTTTTTCTTGTACTTTTTTAATATTTCTGTATACAACTTTCGTAAAGTTTTATCGCATATTTTAGATATTGTAAGGAGGGAAGAATACAAAAGTTTAGGATATTTATATGAAATATTTGTAACTTCATAAATACAGCTACTCTTTTTATGGAAAATGTATAAAAGTATTGAACATAGTTAAATCAATATTTTGGGAAAGTGACAAATCATTTTCAGTTTATGAAACAGAATGATCATAGTTTTTGTAACTCTTTAGTGGTCTCTTAAAAGCACAAATCAACGAAAAGTTCCTGAAATATGTCAATGCAAGTGTATGATTTATTTGACTTAAGTTAGAAAATATTTCGTCAGGTATTTCCATTGAAATTCGAAGAAATGTTTAAAAACCAAAGAATCCCATAACTTTTTGTAGGCCTGGTTCTAGAAAAGAATCCGCAAAATACCATCTAGTTTCAACCGCCCTTTTACCCTATACCGTCATTCGTTGTCTAAACATATGTATTTTGAAAAGTTTCCCAACTTCCTTAATTAAAAAAGTTACAGCCTTTAGCAAAAAATTAACATCTTTAATTGAAAATTAAAGGAAATATTTTTCTTAAATAAAAGAAAATTTGACTTATGCATTTTAAGGAATCAACGACAAATTCATCCGCAAAATTCTAAACATAAAGCTATGTGTTCATTATAGATTAAATTTTCTAGAAAAATACAGCTTTAAATTCTAGAAAAAGACCTATTTCTTCATATTAATATTGTGAAGTATATTTATAGGAAAATAAAATATGAAAAAACAAATAAAGTATAACAATTATAAACACTGTCATTTACCCCGAAATTATATGAGAGCAATATTAGCTATCTGACTGTAAAAAAGGCGGAGATGGAAACTTTTTGTAAAAATTCATGAAAATAAATTTCTGGAAGAAAACACTTATTCAAAATTTCCTTCGGTCATAAAAAAAATACCTCTTATGAGATAATACTTAGTATGATTTTGTGGTTTGAAAATGCTTAGGCTTCAATAATCGCAAAGTTTATCGAAGTTATCCCATTGACAGTTACAACTGTAATTTGCAGATTGAAATTAAAAATTTTGACTGTCTTTTCTCTTACTCACACTCGTTGGAATAACTCTGAAGTTGGAGATGAAGACAATAATTGAGATTGAGGAGTTAAAATTTGAGTTTAGAAAAATTTATAATCATAAAGTAGAGTTTACGATTTTGGGTCTTGAAGAGAGATCTTTGTCCAAAGAGCTTTGTTTCAATTCTTGTAAGAAATAGGAGACATCGAAACAGTTAAAGAAATATACGCTAAAAGAATCCCCTCCATTAATTTTGATTTCTGGATAACCTCTATACTGAACATTATATATATATATATATATATATATATATATATATATATATATATATATATATATATATATATATATATATAAACGAATATTTTAACAATCATCATAATACTCCTTTCAAAATCCTGTTAATGAAATTCAAACAGACATTATGGAAGGAAATTGGAGATGTATATGTCGCAGGAAAATGATGAAATTAGAACTTTCATCGAATCCCTAAGGGAGATCGTCAATTCACGCAAGATGTTAAAATAACGTTTCTTTGAGGTCATGTAAGTAAGTGATTTGATCAGATCCCCGAACTGTTTTAGTGAAATGATGAATTGAAGAAGTCAGCCATTTTATTAAAGATATGGGGTTGATATTTAGGAGATTGATAGTACTACCTGTATGATTAGGAAGTACAAGGAGTCGACCCCAGGTGTCTCCCCCGACAGCATTTTGCCGATGCAAATCCGGACTAGTTCATTTCGTCATTTCACTGAAACAGTTCAGGGCAGTGGCGCTCACAAGGGGGGTGTCCTAGGGGTTCGGACCCCCCCTCCAAAAAAAAACCTTGATTTTTTTCACTGATTGATTATAATTTTAAGTATATAATACGTAAAATCTAATTAAATATTTGTTTTAATGATTAATTTTATTAATTAATACATATTTATTCAATAATTAGTTTTTTTATTGTTTTTCGTTCCCCCAAATCGACAAAATCAAAAGGAGCATGGTACAAGAATGGTGGACTTACGATCTTGGACCCCCTTGGAAAAGTTCTGTGTGCGCTACTGGTTCAGGGTTTGATAAAATCACTTACTTCCATCAAGGAAATGATGACGTGAAACCCCTAAGGGATAGAGGCGGGGAGAGACACCTGGGGGGTCGAATCCTTGTACTTTTTAACCATACAGGTAATACTTTCGATCCCCTAAATATCAACCCCATCTTTAAAAAAAAATGGCTGACTTCTTCAATTCATCATTTCACTAAAACAGTTCGGGGATTTGATCAAATCACTTACTTACATAAGGGAAATGACCTCAAAGAGAGACGTTATTTTAACACCTTGCGTGAATTGATCATCTCCCTCAGGGATTTCATGAAATTCCTGATTTCATCATTTTCCTGCGAGACACATACATAATTAAACTTATCTCTCAGGTTCGCTTTGTTGTTTGGCTTGTCTTCTGCAGAGAGACTTATTGCAAAAAAATTTTAGGACCCCATTCTAATATCAAATAGCTCATAACTGGCTAATTTTTTTTATGCATAATAATTATTCCATTATATAAAACCTGTCTTCTCGAAATACATTCTCTGAGCTCGTCCATCTTCTTTCCTATACGTTCTACACAACGGGCAGAACCTAGTCCGAATTTGGCAATCGTTCTGGTATTATGGTATGAAAGGAGTAGTGAATAAACACAAGTGACAAAAAAAGGAATTCCTTTTATTTAATTTTTTTTTTCATTCCCAGCATACCACAACGCCTTCAAAAAAAACCCATCTCCACCCCAATCTCTTCTGAATTATTCTTGATGAGTTCTTTCACCCTAGACCTTATTTAAGCTTCACAAAAACGCGAGACAGTCGGTGGTTGGTCCGGAGTAATGCGCAAGGTGGTTTTCCTTGCCACTCCTACACCCCACTATGACGGATAAAAGGAGGAAGAGAGAGAGAGAGAGAAAAAAAAGGAGGAAAACAAGAAACCGTTTGTCTTTCCTTACTGACTCCCATCTGGTTTGGATCAGAGTTACCGGCAAGCCAAGAAAAATGACACAAAAGCGGAAAAAAACACCGCTTCGGGGGGGAAGGGTAGAAAAATGTCTCCGCGAGATCGTCTTACCGCTCGAAAATGATGCACTGTGTTTTTTAAAATGGCCCCAAGTGCCAGGAGGGTACAAAAATGGAGATGAGTTGAGAGGCACAGAATGAAAAACCTACATGGGCCACTTCACTAGGTGACGACGGATCACGTGATGAAACAGTGCTTTTAATACGGACTGAGTCACAGGACATAATATTTGACAGAGGAGGATAGATTTACCTTTTTTTTACCCTCTTTCCAACTACACCAGGATGCGACCTTGAGGTTATCGTCGAGAACATCAATTATATTCGCAAAACGTAAATTTGGAAGGGAGGGTTAAAAAAAAAGAAGAGGCATTGGACGTTTCAGTGAAGAAGCAGGTAAACTGTTTATACAGTTACTATAAATCAAAGATTTGGAATCTTTGGGTGAAGTAAACAGAGATGATTTTTTCCCACGATGATTATTTTCCACGGTTTTCAGTCCTTCATTCGATAAGGTGATGCATCTTCGAGATAATTTCAACTGCTATTTATCGTACGATATATATTATATCTTCTTTGTAATGAATTCCAATTCTATCTAATGCAAACAAAAACACATCAAAATTAAATGGGTTAAGGCAGGGGTACTCAATCTTTTTTTCTGCCGGGCCACACATACATATGTAAGCTTTTTCACGTGGCCCACAACATGAGGATTAATGGAAGATGTGGGAGGGGGGGAAATGCTTTAAGACCAAGATAACATAGAAAATTTAAAATGTGGAAACTTGATCAAAATATTAAAACTCGTATTTTGCTTTTTATTAATTATTATTTTTTATATTTTTTTTTTTTGTCACTGATTTTTTTAAAATCTTAAGCATTTAAGAATCCCTCCTTCACAATTTTTGCATCTCAGTAAACGGTTTCACATGATTACCAATAATATAACAAACTTCATAGGGTGCCTTTGTTACCACTGACAAAACACTTTTTTGCTGATGTAAAGATTATTCAAGAAAAATAACCATCTCCACTTGAAAGAGATCTTCGAGGAAAAGTGTCATTAAACGAGATTCCTGTTTTTTTAATTTTTTTTTTTTAATTGCAACACTTTCGGAAAAACCGAAAATTTTTGGGATCCATGCTTTTTTTTCACTACAAAATAGTCAATTTCCCAATCGTCTTGAAACGATATATTTTCTTCGAATATTTTTCGCTTGCAAGATACGAAAGATAGTTAAAAATTAGTTTCACTCATAAAATGGACGCTACTTCACTGTTGTCTATCATTACTAATCAGAAAAAGAAAATGTATCAATTCGTACCCATGCAACATCAACAGCAAAAAATAAAAAATTGATATTTAATTTTTTTTAACAATAAATTTTCCCCTCAAAATTTTTTTTATAAATAAATTTTTTTGGGAGCAAGGGGCCATGCCCGCCATTTAAAAAGGCCCAGTGGGCCGCAGGTTGAGTATATCGTTGGGGGAAGGATTTTTTTTTCTACCCTTTCTCTATTTTACTTTTTCGATTCGCCCCCTTTTACGTAGAATATGTTTCTAATATGTTCGCATACATTGATAAGTAACTGTTATAAAAGATATATCGTTTTGAATACAAAGCAGAAATATATATCCTCCATGATGAAATAAATACTGGTAAAAAAAATTACCCTCCTGAAAATTTGTATTCAGACAATTCTGTTTCTTACTGTGAGGAGTTGGGAAAAAATAAGATTAGGGAAGAGTGATACTCAACTTGCGACCCACTGGCCTTTTCTGAGTGGCCCGGTAATGGTCCATTGCACTAAGAAATTCAATTATTGGAGAACAATGCACTAAAAATTTAGCGGGAAATTATATCAATAAGCAATAAAATCTATGAATTTTCTTTCTTTGATAGTAGAATGTAAGCAAAAAAGGCTTGGTCATGGATGAAAGAAAATCTAGATTATCCCGAAACTCAGTAAAAAAGGCATAAAAGTAAACATTTTTTTTTTATGTTTTTTATAGAAAGGTAAATACTGTATTACAATAAAAGCCAAAACTGTGAGTTTAAATATTTTAATCAATTTTGCGTTGTCCATTGTTGCTTTGGTCTTTATAGTACGTTTTTTCAATTACCCTCACGTTGCGGCCCGCTTGAAATACCTATCATGCGTGTGTGACCCGCTTGAAAAATTTATCATGTGTATGTGGCCCGGCGAAAAAAAAAGAGGTTGAGTACCCCTGTGTGGATTAGGGGTATGCAATAAAATCTTAAAAGTTCACTGTGAAATTCCTCTCGCGGTGCACGCATGACAAAAACAGTGTTTATAAACGTAGCACTACAAGGCAACGTGAGGGTTATTGATGACGGATCTCGTAATTTTGAGCCTCGGTCAAGTGACGAGGACGACACCCGAGCTGGCACCCCTTCTCTTAATTACCACACCACACCGTTGGGAGGACGTTTGAGCTCTCGATGGATTTAACGGGCATCACTTCCCTACACGGTATTAGGTTCCAACTCAACACGTCCCAAATCCTTTAGGTTAAGGTCTGACAAAAATAAAATTTCAGCCATGTCGTATTTTGATTTTTGTAGTTGACATTCGAAATAACATTTCTACTTTTTCAAAAGATAAATAACCATATTTTATTTATTAAAATAAATACGTTTCGAAATATCGTTAAAAATATAATTAATTATACTGAATTGTATCTTTTTTACACAGACAAACAGTATTAAAAACTCAATTTCAGTATTATATAATTATATAGCTTTATGCGCACACATAATTCTTTTTTTTTTTATTTAAGTTTCTATACCAGGAATACCAAAATTTAAATTCTTAATAAAGAAAATTTAACCCGGAATTATAATCGATTAATTAATGAAATTCATGCCCTCGTGTTAAATATATTTTTTAATGGACTGTGAAGTAATTTTGAAGACTTTTTTTATTGTAAGTGAGCGAATACATACAATTTTGTACCATTCAAATCGTTCTTTTCTTTCTTTGCTAAAAAAATATCCTACAGAAATCTCATAAATATTCAAAGAGAAATAAATGACCAACAGAAATATTTATCCAATAAAAAAAAATTCTTCAAAACATGATTTTGAATATAAAAAGAATAAGCTTGTATGTGACAAGTACTAGTAGCCCTCGTTTAAAACCTACTTACATTTCGACCAAGAAGTCCTCAACCGAATTTATATACATTTCAACACTAATTTCCTACAAACGGATAGTAAATTTTGTATACAAAATACAAAAATTTAACCTTTGTTTTTATAATTATGTCACAAAATGTGAAAAATGCAGAATATGATTACATACTGCATCAGTTCCGGAACTACGAAGTGGCCGTGGTAGCTTATTGGTTACAGCTGCGGACTCAGCCTGTTTGTTACGAATTCGAGCCTGAGTGCCAGTGAAGAACCTCCGTGTAGAGAGGATGATAATTTAAATATGCGACCAAAGCTTCCGTTGGCGTGGGTATTTTTAGAGGGCAAAGTGCGATTGATTGTTCTCTACTTGATCATAGTTCAAAATTACCAGGTCCGTTTGCCAGTAGACCTCGTGTTGCTTTACAGCGCGACGTTAATAAACTCACTCATGGACGTCTTAAGGCATGGCCCCTGGGCCCCGGGCCCGGGTCTCCCCAGAGGGCCTCGTTTCGTTCTCGACTCTGCTGTCTTATTAAGATCATATGATCTGGATAATTTTAATGTTCTCCGAAAAACAAGGAATTTCAAACTGCATATCAACTGGCCTAAGTAGCAATACTATATTATTATGTAATGACCGTTGTCCATGTCTAGGCCTATACCAAATACCATAAACAATCATTCAACTCATTTAGTCGAAATGTGGCCATCGGTCGAGCGGGTTTGTGCCTAGGTTTTTGAGATTGTGAGTCGTGCCCATTTATTTGTTTCAAATTACCGTTTGAACGAGTTCTTGAAAATGCATGCTTTCTACTATCAAAGATCTCGGGTAGGGCCTACAATTGCATAGGGGCCCAGGGCCTCAAAGAGTCTTAAGACGTCCCTGCACTCACTGACTATGGAATTATCAAGGCAGTTATTTTTAATTTTATATTTCTAATTGTACATACTGCCCTTTTGGCCCTACCAACGATTTATCTTTCTTTTTTTACCATCTCTTTAAGATTTTTTGTAGTAGTAAGTGTGGATGGTCATAAATCGAGGCGAAGGTGTACTACCTATCATTTGAATCTTCTTTATACTATTAAAAAAACCATTTCATTTATTCAACATGTTACGCAATATCTGCCAACATCTGGTCCTAAAGCCACGTCAAAAACAGAAATTTAAATTTTAAATAACGTTATGGTTTAATTAATCTCATTTCTACTGTAGCGGCCTTTTTTGATGAGGGAATGGTGGAGCACGCACGAGCGGATTAAAAAGAGCTCAGAGAGAAAGGTCGTTATCGGCCTTAGCAATCTGCTCGAGACAGGATATCCTTTTGCCGCCCAATTTATACCTCATTGGACATTTCAAGCAAGAAAATAAAAAGTGAATGGCCGAGATGTAACAGGATGCAACTAAAAATACATCACCAATGCAGAGAGGCACATTTGGGTACGAAGGTAACCAAAATTGCACGAATTACGAGCAGTATGTCATCGTTTGCAGTAATACGTTTCAATTAGTGACATTACGTTCAGAGCGGCATTATAAAATTAGGAATGTTTTTCGAGGTTTTTTTTAAGAGTCATACTATAAATTGAATTTTTTGGGGGGGTTCTTCGCATATGAACACAATTCATTTTGAATAAGAAAACAATATTTCTGGTTGAAAGATTTTATCTTACTTTTTTTTGTATTTAATTTTCATCGTAAGCCTATTTCTTCAAATTATGTAGTCTTTTTTTTCTCCTTCAGGAAGGTTTCTTTTATTTTTCTTGTTGCAATTGAAACTATAAATGTGAAACTTAAAATAATTGTCAGTGATCTTTTGGTTTGTATCAAAGTAAATTAAATCTAAATTTTAATTAAAATTTTTTTTAAAAAAAATTAAGTACGCGTACAAAAGTATATCAGATTTAAATTTCGAAAAAAATTTAATTTTATCCGCGCATTTAAAATAAAACTCCATTTAAAAATGGTATTTATTTTAAAGCTTTTAATGTAATCTGTTTCTAAAATAATAACGATGAATTAAGTATTAGTTCAGCAATTAGAATAAACTAATTATATATATATATATATATATATATGCCAAATTGAATAATTTTAAACACTGATAAATTTAATCATTTCTAATAAATCATCATAACTTTCAAAACACGTGTTAGTTGATAATTTGTTCAATACATACCATAAAATCTCAAAAATGTATTTTACAGTAATGGGATGTGGTGCACAGAGGATTTTTTCAAGTGGGTGTGTGTGGGGGGAGTTATGTCAAGGGTCAGAAGTCCACCATTCTCGTATGATACCTCAATACGCCACCAAATATTATTTTGATTTTGTCGATTGTCGGGAACAAAAAGCAGTAAAAGATAGATTATTGAATAAATAATTAGCATTAATTAATAAAACAAATACATAATTATATTTTACGAACTGTATATATAGAATTATAATCAATTGAAAAAAAATCAAGGGCGATGGGGGGAGGGGTCTGGACCTGTGAACCCCCCCCCCTTCTTGTGTGTTTGCCACTGCAGTAATACTTTTCTTTACAAATAAATGTACTTCCCAATTGTTATTCATTCGTTATTTTAAAAGGATTTTCAGACTTAAAAAAATCAGTACTTAATGGTATTTGAATTACGAACTATCAGTAGCGCACACAGGAATTTTTCAAGGGGGCCGGGGTTGAAAGTTCACCATTCTTGTATCATGCTATTTTTGATTTTGTCGATTTTCAGAAACAAAACACAGTAAAAACTAATTATTGAATAAAAAAAATTAGCATTAATTAATAAAATTAATTATTAACAATTATTTAATTAAATTTTACGTATTATATACTTAGGATTATAACCAATAGGAAAAAAATCAAGGGCTTTGGGGGGGCGGACCCCCTTGTGTGCGCCACTGCGAACTATTATACATAAAAGTTTCTTACGTCTAAACCCGATTACTTGACAAAATGAATAAAAAAATTTATAGTGTGGATGATATATATTTATATATATACTTATTCATTTGCAAACAATTTAGTAGTCAGACCCGTAACTTTTCACTGAATTATATCATGCGCAGGATTATAGATATCTTTCTCGACATAGAAAAATAAAATACAGTCCGAAGTCGCTAAATCACGAAAAAAAGTTCGTTATATGGAAAATCCGTTATATAAAGGTTCATCTTTCAATTTTCTTCATAAACCACATAAAACAAATTTTAAATTCATAAACACTATATATTAAAAAAAGTAATTAACCACACCTTTTTGTGAATTAATATACATTTTACATACCTCACCTATCAAAAAAAAAAAGAAAGAAAGAAAGAAAAACTGCAAGGAAAGTTTCTTAACGCCTTTATTCACTTCCTGAAGAATTAAATGTTTTTCTTTGATGCTCAAGCACTTCCTTTTTGACATTTTCGAGCTACAAGGAACGAAGCTACCAGTACGTCTGATCAACACTACAAATGAACGGAGATCAGTTCAAAGCACACGGGGACACGAAACAAATCCACTGAGGGTGAAAGGGGATATCGAAGATGTTTATAGTGAACTGAACAATGGGGGCTACAGGTTGCACTTCTAGGATGAAACCCCCAGAATTCTATTGCTCTCGGCGAGTAAGCATTTAATAAAACCAGTTCAAGATTTATGACTACCATAAAGTGTGTTAAAAGAAAGAATAATTTGATATGTCCAGAAATATACTTTAAAAATTGGGAGCAAAAATTGAATCACAAGAGAAAAAGTTCGTTATATAGAAAATGCACTTCGCTATTGGGAGGTTATTTTACGAAGAAAATCGTTAAACGTTCTTGGTTCCAAGAAAAAGTTCGCTACATAGAAAAATTCTCAATATAGAGGTTCGTAAAATTCTCTTGACGTCTTGTTTCATGCCTTCAGTGAATCGATAAATGAGTACCAAGCTTGCTTGGAAACTAAACACGGGGAGTTCACGTCAGACTTGACCACCTGAACGGAACATTTGTTTTTGATTGATTGATTGTATATTAACGTCGCACTGTTCAGCTACACCAGGGCTTTTGGGGACGGACCACGTAATTTTGAATCATGGTCAAGTGACGCTGGCACCCCTCTCCTAACTACCACACCACACCAACGGGAAGACGTTTCAGCTCTCGACAGATTTAACGTGCATCGCTGCCCTACACGGCGGGTCTTTAGTCGTACTGGGCTCGAACTCGCGACAAGGCAAGCCACGGTCCGATACTTATACCACTCGGCTACCGCGGCCACACGGAACATTTGTTAATGCACCTCAATGACCAAGGTCATGAAAACTGAAATGGCCGTTGTGCCACTGACTTTAGTTTAGATGTATCTCAGAAATGCAGGCTATATATAAATTTTACTATTTATTAAATGCTATTTAATAATTTACTCAACCCCCTTCCTGTTTGTGGAGAGGGGGAGGGGGATGTCAAAATAAAATTTTTCTTAAAAATGCCAACTTAATCGTTTTTTTAATTTTAAAAATTATTATGGTGCTAAACTTCTGATTTAAGTTTTATCTAGAACACCAACAAAAATTTCTTCTTTCTTACTGAAATAAATACAATTTTTGGCTAATAACTACACGAAATCCCATAGCTTAATGTACCTTTTGCTGTTAAAATCCGCTTTTTAACACCCGGAACGCAATTTCATAGGAACATCTTTTCCCTCTTCATGTGGAGACAAGAGCCGTTGTTCTATTTATACTCCGAATGTAAACAAGCGAACGGTATGCCGAGAGAGCCTGACAAAGCCGTGTCACTACAGCACCTGGATTTGTATACAGCAGCGAAAAGACCCATTTCCCTGCAGATCACTCTCAACAGCTGGCTCTCATCTGCGCAAATATTAAACAGACCTCGGTGGGAAATGTCCTCCAACACAGTCTCCGCTTTGTTGACGCAGGTTAAAAGGAATACGGAAGAATAAATCCTCCAGTCCAATTCGTTTTCATTTTAATACATTAAATCATAATTTGTTCATACTCTAAGATCCTCTCTAGAACATGAGCAGTAAAGGACGTTTAAAGATCCCAACCAATATCCACGTAATCACAAATCCGTGATAAAGGTGAGGGTTGTTTTATTTGCATAAGAGCTATATTTGGCGAAACTGCGCCAAACATTTGTTCATTTATGACATTGCACATATACGAGTATATGACCTAGGTAACAATACCGTAAATTAAGAAAATGAAGCCCAGTGGCTGAAATGAAGCGTAGCGCACTTCAACGCCACAGGTCTCGGGTTCAAAACCCTAGGCTGAGCAAGGTGGACTCGGTCTTTCATCCCTTCAGTGGGTCGATAAATGAGCACCAAGATAGCTTGGGAATTAAACACTGGGGGTATCGCGTCAGACTGGCCACCTGACCGAACATCAGTTCATGCACCTCATTGCCCTAGGTCACGAAAACTGGGATGGGCACAGTAGGCCTTAGCCTCTTGAACTGTTGCACCACTCAGTTTAGTTGAATTAAGAAAAAAAGGGATAAAGTGAAAGACAAGGAAGGGGTAGATGTCCAAATTAGAGATATATCGCTTAGGTATCCCGAGGCTTGTCACCCATATTTAATAGGAAAATTCGCAACCGTAGATCTTTCACTTACTTAAAAAATATGAGGTAACATGTCAATGAAAATCACCTTTCAATAAATAAATGCAGAAAAATAAAATACGCATCGTTCAGACTATTATTCGTTCAATACATAAAATATATCCAATTACGTCTACAAGAAAATAATATTATTAAAAATAAAGCCAATCTAGAGCAAAGCACAGCTTGTTTAATTTGAAATATATAAAATATCGTTCTGGAGAATACACAGCAGAAAATTTTACAATTTTGAACTGAATTCAGATGAAGATTCCAGCACTAGAATTCGAATTATATTCATCAAACTTCCAGAGAAAGTTATTTGAGGTCTTTAGACCGGTAACAAATGATAATTTTATGTGATAAGGTTTCAGGCAAAACTGGAAGGCAAATTTGTAAACTCTTAAAAATTCACAACTCTATAAGAAAGATTCTAACTCAAGAAACAGTACGATCATTTCGACATATTGTAAGTATACAAATTTTTCCCTGTAATTAATTTATTATTGGTAATTAGGAGAGAAAATTTTTAATATTTCGCAAAGATACGTTTCACTGGCAAGATTATTACTTTCATAAATTACTAATAATTTCCTCTCCAAAGAATAAAACAAAAGTTCTAATAAAAAATTTAACATTTTTTCCTGCACATTCTAGGTTATGGTTTCGAACTCGTGGCCAGCGTGTCATGATTTCGAGCCTACAGCCACTGAAGACCCCCAAGCACGTTAAATCTGTCGAGGCTTAAATTCCTCCAGTTAGCGCTATGTGTTAGTTTACAGCAGGAATGGGCATTAAGTTGATCACGATCGACCGGTCACCGCCTTTACTAAGACCTAAGACACGCTTACTAAAAGAAATATAGTAATGAAACATCGAGTCCAGCTAGACTAGAGAATCAGCTTTTTATAAACGACATAACTGTATTTAGAAATGATTCAATAAATGTGTAGATGATACTTGTACCGTCATTTAAAGTGAACGATGACACTTAAGGCTGTTTTCGGTTAATGTTAAAGAATAGGACTCGAATTTGGAACATTTTTTCAGATATAAAAGAAAGGAAAAATTAATATGATATTCTGGCTTCACTACCCTTTAAAGAGCAGTATTTTTTATCATACATCCCATTTTTAACCGAAATTCATTTTTTCGGGTATAAAATGTTTCACTTTTTTTTCCCCTATACTGTAACGTTAAGTGGGCTATGCCTTCACATATTAAACAAAAAAGAAAATATTCATGGAATATTTTGCAATTTTTAAAAACACTATTATTAACAGAGGTATGAGTTATGATATTGCAAATTTCCCATGGAAATTGAGGCATTTTTCTGTCTGAAAATGTGCTTCGCGTTTAGTTCAAACTCTCGTACTTTTATCGAAGACAGCCTTAACACTTTCACTTCCGCTGTAGGTGAAAAAGCGATTACTACAATGCCAGCCGTAGAAATGAATTTTTCCCCACACGCCGACTGAAGGGGAGAATGAATGTTTATGATCAATTCTTTCCGCGATAACACGGGATTGGCTACTTAAGTATCATCTTACATCGCGCGGTTCTACAGTGTTGGGTTACCGCGATGGCGCGAGTATTGACAGTGAACAAATGCAAGTACATAGGTCGGTTTCAATTTCATCGGTCCACGTATGTTCTCTGCTAGCTGCATTGAATACGTCCACGCTCCACGGTATAGAAGTCGCTCGTAGTTGTTCAAGCATTTAACTAGACAATTTTAGAGCTACTTGCGTTTTTATTGTAAAAATAGTTATCTGTCATATTTTAAAAAGACGCAATGACGAAAACTAGTGTTAATAAAAGAAAACATACAATTTTTATACCAAATAGCCACTGGGTGGACCGCAACATCTTAAACATCTTAGAAGTAGCCCGTACCCTGGAAAAGTCTGTCCACTCCTGGTTTACAGTGTGAGACAGCTCAGGTGACGATCCTCACTTGACTGTCGGGTTCAAAATTATGAGGTCCGTCGCCAATAGCCTCTTTTGCTTTATAATATGCGACGTTAATAAACATTCACATTCAGTTTGTACACTTAAAAAAACATTTAAATAATACTAATCTAACTTATAATATGTTACGAGCAGTGGCGCACACAAGGGTGGGGGTTCCTGGGGGTCTGGACCCCCCAAAGCCCTTCATTTTTTTCGATTGATTATAATTCTAAGTATATAGTACGTAAAATTTAACTATTTGTTATTAATGATCATTTTATTAATTAATGCTAATTATTTATTCAATAATTAGTTTTTTACTGTGTTTTGTTCCCGAAAATCGACAAAATCAAAAGAAACTTTGTACAAGAATGGTGAACTTTTTGACCCCGGAACCCTTGAAAAATTCCTGTGTACGCTACTGGTTACGAGTAAGTATTTAAAACAGGACAATGTATATTTAAGTGACAATAATAGTTTTGAAATAGAAATGCATGAATAAGTGTTTTCACTCTAAAGAGTACACAAAAAATAAAGAAAAAAGAAAAAAAAATCATCCACAGGAACATGACGAAATATTTTCTTGCTAAAACAATTTTTTAAAACTTTTCGTCCACTGATTTATATTAATATAACCCCACAAAGAAACCGAGAACTTAAAAAATCAGAAAACGACAATGATTTAATAACAGATTTTACCAAAATTCCTCACTCTGGAATATTTAAATTAAAAAAAAGAAAAGAAAACTTGTAAAGGTGTGTTCCACTTTACCTTCCCTAATTAAACTACACTGCTAACAGTACAGTACCTCACTGCACTTGTCCACCCACATAACTAAAGACAACCCTTTCCCCTATTATGCAAATTTCTTAGAAAGGTCCAAAAAGCCATAAAGCACCACTTTTATTCCCATCCATCATTTTGCATTTTTACGACAACACGAGCGCTAAAAGGCTGGGGCATATAAAACAAGGTAAATAATAATTTTGCTGAGTTGCTAAAAAACTTCAGCTTTTACCTTGCACAATGACAAGACCTCTTTTCCCAACCCAAATCTTAACTTTATATTTTTTTCTTCTTCTGCAAAGGCGAGTGCAGGGTCCTATAAATAGGCTTTCCATTAAGATAGGCATCGGCGCTGGGGTAGTCTTGTTAGAAGAAGCATCTCATGACAGGGTTGACGGTTTACGGTTACCGAGATACAACAAGGGAGAGTCTGTTCAGTACTTAGGAACTAATCCATTTTCTACCATTTCAAGCAGGAGAATCCTTGATTTTTTTTTTCCTTTCAAAGTGATCAATGTATGGAGTGAGAATAGCGGTTCTTTTTATCTTCAATCGGAGCTTATGAGATCAAAAAGGTAAGCAAAAAATGAACAATAGCATTTGTTGGACATTCTTCGGTGAACGAAAACGTTTAGCAGAAATCTTGTGTTTAGGTTGATAGGGTCGAAGTTTAATTGGGCGGTTGAATAATGCAGACTGAAATCGAAAATATCATGAAAATCAGTTTCAGGTGCATTTTTTTCCATTTGATTCAGTATAAAGTTGCTTTCCGTACACCAAATTGATACAATATTACCCAACCATTTTTACACCTCAAACAGCTTCAAATAAAACATTAGAAATTAAAAAGGGCAATAATCATGTGTATTCTCTATTGAATAATATATTGAATTAAATATAATCATGTGCAGTAGCGCACACAGGAATTTTTCAAAGGGGGTCCGGGGTCGAAAGTTCACCAATCTTGTGTCATTCTCCTTTAGATTTTGTCGATTTTCGGGAACACAAAACAGTAAAAAACTAATTATTAAGTAAATAATTAGCATTAATTAATAAAATTAATCATTAATAACAAATACTTAATTAAATTTTACGTACTATATACTTAGAATTATAATCAATCGAAAAAATCAGTAGTTTTGGGGTCCAGACCCTAGACCCCGCCCCTTGTGTGCGCCACTGATCATGTGTTCTCTATTGAATTCAAAGCAGCCATTTGACTTGTACTTATTGCTTCCTACTAGTATAAAAACTTAAAGTTTCAAATTTGAGAATTGAGTAAAGATGTTCAAATATTAAGGTTCTTCAAAGAGTTTTTCAAAATTAAAAGAAATTTTGTATTTTATACGAGTATTTAAATCAAGTGTATTTTGCTTATCAATGAGCAATATTATTGTTGACAAAATGTACTTTTCAAAAGAAAGTTTCAGTGAAAAGCAAAATTTGGAACAGCAAAACGCAACACGCAGGTGAAACACAACTGTGAACACGTGATTGTATTTGTCATGTGACCATGTAGTCAGATGAATTTAGCCCATAGTCAAACATACTTCTTCAAAAATGTTCGATTTAAGGATGACAAGCACGTGATTTTTCCTAAATACCTTCGTTCTTTTTTTAGTGAATCAACTCAAGACTTTACTATTTCAACATACATAAAGAAAATAATGTCCACGAAAAGTCAAGTGATGTAACAGCTTATAATTTATCAAAGGAGTTCTGAAAAACATCCTGTATAATTGCATAATACTCACTGATTTTGGTCTTTTTAATCACCTAATTAAAGTCGATCCCACTTTTAACAAATTCTATCATATTACATTTCAACCCAATTGCTCTGTTACCTTTAAATTACTTCAATGCCTATTAACTCCGCAAAATTTTCCATGTACCAAACAGGTAACATTCATTTTAGATTAAATTAAAACAATAAATCTAGTTGATAATAGATCAGTTTTCTTTTCTACGTCATGAAAAATTTTATAGATTCTTACGATAAATTTTATACGAAAAAAAATGCTTAATACTTAGCCAATTTTTCAGTACACTTTACAAGGAGAACGCTTTTCTTAGAAAGTAGTCTAGAGCAGAGGTTCCCAAACTTTTTTTGTTTCATAGACCCCTTGCCATGTTTTTTGGTTTGGGGTACCTAATATTGAATTTTTGCAAATTTACCTATTTAAACGTCTTTTTGACAGCTGGTATAGATCTACGAACTTTAAACGATTTAAATTTCTAACTGAAGTGAAGTATGGTGTTTAAAACTTAAGAAAAACATGTTAATTAAATTAAAAATTTAATTAATACATAAAATAAACGAGCAACAAACAAATGCTTTTAAAGGGAGGAATAAATCTGGTGCTTCAATAACATGTTTTCAACATTTGGAATTAATAGGGCCAGGTTTAACCCTAAATCTCCTCAGTTAGCAGCGTCCAGACCTTATTCCCACCCTTTCTTTTTCGAAAATTGGCAACCACACTGAAATTCCTTCTCACAAGGAAAAATAATTTTTTCTCGTCGATATTCCATAATTCGTTATAAATGACAGGTATGTCTTTTTAAAGCCAAAATTGCGAACAAGGTTCTTGTTTTAATAAAATATATGCTGTCACTTTGTAACTACACAAATTAACCTTACTAAAATTAGTAAATAAACCTATTAAATAGACAAAATCTGGTTTCCACTTGACTAAATTTTCTTTTAAAACTAAAATCATGATTTGGTTTAATGAGAGCCACCATCATAGACCCCCATTTACACCTCATGGACCCCCAAATTATTTTTCGCTGACGTGGACCCCTTGGGGTCTATATACACCACTTTGGGAATCACCGATCTAGAGGGAAAATTTCACCTCTTTGTGATATAATTGAGCTTTGAGTCAAACAAGAAAAAATTTAACGTTATGATATGTCGTGGATAAATTTGAGACAAAATGTAATTTTACTCTGACTCTCCATTTTAAGTTAATAAGCTCACTAATAGTACCCAGGGAGAGTTATTATTTTTCTTCAATCATGGAATTTTTTAACGTAGATTTGATGAATGTTTTGTGAGTATAAAATACTCATAAAGATATTTTTCTGGGAGATCCCACCACGTGTTGTCAATGAGTTTGTCCACTCACACAGTTGGTGCTCTCTCTCGACTCTAACTCGACTCGTTTTTTTACATTTTAAATCATGCACTTTAACTAATTGGCTCTTAGTTGGGGAAATTCCTATTCCCAAATACTCGTATTTCATTTCTTGTATATATATATTTTTTTAATACATGTATTTAATATTAGAACAAATAGACTTTTTTTTTTTACTTTAGATATTATTCATAGTTAGATTTTTAAATTCTCTTAAGTAAATAAAATGGAAAATATTCTCGCTTTGTCCTGTGAGGATCCAGGGCAAGAAGTTTCAAATAACTAACCAATTTAATGTAAAATAAATTTACAGATAATGCTACGCTGTTTAGACGAAGTCAATGTTTTAGGGAGGTTATATCTTTGACTTAGTCTACTAAACAAGAGATTTCGCTAAAATTCTAAAATATGAAGATCAAAGGCGAATGTGAATCAGTCTTTTTGCATCTCATATTTCTCAAAGCAAAGTTCATCGACGAGAAAGAAAATTCTGTTCTCTTTCCTTGACGTTAGAACTCCTAATATTCGGAACACAGAAGAGTTATAATTCATAAAATTATTAATTTTTAGAAATGCAGGTGCATAACTCTTCAGCTCAACAACCGTACACGAATACACTTCTGTTAATGCATCATTAATCTGCAGTGCACTTATTTTACTACTTATAGCAGTGTACTTATTAGCTACTTATTTTAGTCTCAAACCTGAGATGCTCTGGTTCGTTCCAATCAAAATCAAACCCCGAATAATATATAAAGATAGAGATCAGTTGCAATGAAAACAAAAGTATTTCATATTGAGAAAAGCATCTGAAATATTTGACTTTTAAGCCTAAAAATAAAGCATCAGTTGATAATGGAATGAAACTTTAACAAATTCTTCCTTTATATATAAGTTGCAATAAATACATTTCAACATTCTAAACAACTATATTAATAATATTAGAATTACATTAACATTTAATAATTATGCATAAACACACATGCATATATAATAAATATAATAAATAATCCCACATAACTGAGAAGGGAAACATTCTGGAATCGAAAACAAAGAATAAACCTAAATATATATTAAGTTAATTGACCAAAAGGAAAAAATATGCTTTCGAGAGCTGTAACCAACTTTAGTTTGGTGAAGTAAGGTTCAACTTGCTTTACGGAATTCCTAAACCTTTCCCTCCTGCAGAAAATTTGTAGAAAATAGTGTATGAAAAAATTGTACAAAATAAAACTAGATTGAAAAAGATTTATGCCCAACTATTGTACGCGTGTAAGCTTGTTAATTTATTAAACAAGTAAACTAAAAAGGATGACTATTGTATAAATAGTCCGTTTCAAACTATTTATTAACATTCTCTGTCCTTCGTAAAAGCGAATCATTGCATTTTTAGTTCCACAAATGTAGTAATTCAACATCTTTTTAAGACCATAAACATTTTCAAAAGAAACAACCCAAAATAATTAAAACAAAAATAAATTTCAAACATAACGATTCAAATAGAAAGAAATGTCTTAATTCTCTGTCCTCTCTCTATTGTCGAAAAATATTGAACACGTGCATTAATGGCATAGGTGCTATTGTAGTGTGTAGGCATTTGTAACAAAAAAAGAAGAAATTTTAGAAAAATTACAAAGCAACGAAAAATAACAGAACAGCATATACTTCCCAATAACAAATGTAAATCAGAACACAAAAAGAAACTAACAAGTAATCTGAGAACAAAGGTCAAAAATATGAAACCGGCTGACAGGCGCAATTCTGGGAGGCTACCTTAACTGAGTACTTGAACCTTACTGACACCAAAGTAAGCACGTTTTCAGTTCTCTACCTTTCCATTAGAGATGAAAAACACCTGCAGCTCTACATACCACAGGCAAAAACCTTGAACCTTGCTTCTAACCTTGATATTTTTTTACGTTCGTCAAATATATCAAAAACAGTGATTTTTGTTCGACATGTTGCATTAATAGTTTAACGAATTGTAGCAAATCAAGTGAAGTATTGCTTTTAATTAATAGCTGCAACAATTTCATGAAAAATGTATTCAGGTAAGTGGAAGAATAGTAATAACCCTTGAAGGATTGAAATGAATTAATCGACTTATAAATTTCTCAAACTCAAAAAAAAATTTAATTTTTTTTTTAAAAAAAAATCAAAAAGATTGGAGAAATAAATCCTTCTATTCCACCAAATCATTCTACACAGAAGTAAAAAAAGATCATATCGTCGGTCTAATTATCAGACTGCGTAACTCCACCGGTGTTACTGATTTGATATAGGAGTGCAACGCGCCAAGCGCTTTTTGGCGTGATTCCTTAATCCTTTTGTTTTGTCTACGCCATGCCTCAGTGCGCGCTCCGCTTTTAATTTATTCCTCGATCAGTGTATAATCACTACTTTTTTATTTAATAAAACTAGATTTCGAAGGGAGAGGTGGTGGCAAGATTTTAACATAAAATAAATACAACAGAAAGTAATATTAACGTATTACACTTCCAGATATAAATTATTAACACTATTTTAAGCGTTCATTACACAAAATTTGTAGCAATATGTTACTTTTGCTGAGCAGAGATCCCGCGAATAAAAAAAATCAAAACAAAAAACTAACACTAACATCCATGACAACCACATTATCGCACGATAAAAATATCAAAGTAAACCATATTGTAATATTATCGACTATCTTGGCGAACATAAACAACAACTTGGCGCCTAGCCGTACTGTATCAAATTAGCATCCCAGATGGAGTTACGCAGTCTGATAATTAGACCGACGATATATATAAGACAGCTTTTAACACTTACTTATTACTAGGACAATTTTAAGCTATTAAGTCTTCCCTTTTTAATGTGTGTGTTCTCATTACAAAAAGATGTACCAGCAATTAAGATATGAGTTCCATACACTGTTTTTTAAAACAAATCTTTTCACTTTAAATCATAAGATGTTGAACTTAATCTATCATTTATCAATAATAAAATACGAGTAAATGAATTTCTACTAAAAGAATAAATAACAAACGAGTAATGTTAAAAATAAAACAAACTTGAAACTTTTTTTAGAAAAAAATGTTCAACATCATATACATTATTGATTCCATTACTTTTGATGAGAACTGTATTCCATTATACTTCTCATTTAAAAATGAATTAAAACTAAATAAATCTAAGAAAATTCTAAATAAACATAAGGAATTCCAGATTTAAATAGGAATTGATCGATTTCTTAATGAGAAGTATAATGGGTTTAAACCGAATTGATCAATTTTTTAAAAATTTTATAAACTGTGTTTTTCTTCTACTCTAATCAGGGACGTAGCCAACGCCGTATCAATGAGGGATCCTACATATGTAAGCAAAACATCGTGAATTATTATGTGTCCAAAAAGGGACCCCAAGAAAGTTTTGATACAGGGCCCCCTCAAAATTAACTACGCCAGTGACTATAATGCTGAATGGGTTTTCGCTTTACATGAAAAGGAAAACGTTACACTTTTATGGAATGTTTTTCGGTTCAAGCTTTTGGACATTTCAAGGAACGAAATCCTCACCCTTCCACCTTTCGTTGAAGAAATTCCCTAATTGATCGAATTAAAGGTAAATATGTTGTGCTTCACAACCAAAGTGGTCAACAAATAATTTACAAAGATAATTAACTTTAAAAAAAGTTAAACATTGAATGAATAAAGTGTAGCCAAACGTTGGGAGATGAAAAATTTGGTCGAATTAAGTTGGCAAACAACAAAGAGAGGAGTGATTTATGGATTTTTTAAACTTTCAAGCTGTATAAAATGAAGAAATATTTTAAAAATTAAAGAATGTACACAAATTTTTAATTATAATTAAATTTGTAACACATAAAACAAACGAAATTAATAAACAATTTTCATCCAGCGTTTGATGTTTGGTTTCTTTTCGTTTTAAAAACAATATTGTTTTTTAAACCAAGAATATAAGAGCATTTGTAACTGTTTAAATTTTTTTTTCATCCAGTCAATGATCAAAATAATTTTTAATTTTCTTACTGTTGTTTCTTTAATTGTATTTACTTATTTTTTTAAGAATACATTACACGATCAGTTCAAGATACATCATATATTAATAAATAAAGGTAATAGGAATTATCTTTCTGAATGGTACAATTATTAAAAAAAAGTTTTATAAAGTGTTGAAGAAAAAAAATAACCCAGATTCTCTTTTGAAAATATTTTAATACTATCGTATATATCTGGTTAAATTTTTATGAGACAAAGACTTTCTATGAATGAAATTGAAAAGTATATTTAAATACATTGGATACCAAAGATAAGATCAGAAGTATATTTTCCGCGAAGTTTCTAAATTAAACCTAAGGATTTCCATACATTTAAATATGAATCAATATAAGAATTCCTTCTAACAGAAACTATATGAACTGCATGCATTGTTGAAATGTTTACCTATGTACATGCAATACTGAAAAAAAAAGACGATAAAAAAAAGATATTTATTTCAAAAATACCCCACCCTATCTAGGACCTGAAACATCCGATAATGAAAAGTTATTAACAGTATTTAAAAGCTACACAACACGCGTAAAATATCTCAAGCGATTAAAAAAAAAAAAATACCCCACCTAAACGTCGCGACTTTCACTCACATTTTAAAGAAACTTCAGTCACCCTCCCTCCTTCTCCACTGCTTCCAAATTATTTTCATCGAACTTGAAACGATCATTAAAAGTACTTAAAGACGATGAGAGGAAACTACAAGGGACGAGTTTTTAAAGACTCATTTTGCTTCTAAAAACTCTTTTGCTATAAGAGACGCGAAAATAAATAAACAAATCCCGAACGGTAAGAAAGAGAGAAAAAGGAGATACAGATAGAAAAATCTTCTTTATATAAAAAGTGAAGAGAGAAAAAAAGGAGGGAAAAACTCTTTCCCGTATTTTAAATTACGTAAATAATGCGAAAATGATGGAAGCCTGACACTGCGTTAACTGCCGATGGAGATTATGGCGCCCGATTTCTCAGAATGAACCTCTGGGTCTGCGCGAGGATTTCCCTTTGGCAAGGCGAGGGACCCAATTAAAACGGGAAGATAGCGAAATGGCGTAAGGGGATTAACGCTTTAATCTGCTATTTAAATGTCGCCGTGAGACGCCGTTACCAGGGCAACCGCGTCCCCATTTAAACGCTCCTCGTAATAAACGGTACGGACACGGATATATTAAAACAATAATTTAACCGGAAAAGGAATTGGAAAAGTGTGTTTCGTTCGTTCGGTCCGAGAGTTGAGATGTTTACATGCTCCTCCTCAAAAAGCAGCAGACGATATTCTCGTTAGCTGTTGCCAGCCAGAAGCTGAAGTAAATCGCAGTGGAAAATGTTCCTTGGAGGAGATTTGGCGCTGGGAAGTTCTTAACGAGCGATAGCTGTTGATTGTTCCAAAGGAAAAGGCGCCCGCCTTTCTTAAGATCAATCTCCGATGATCAATCAAGTTTAAAAGAACAGATTTCCCGTTAGTAGGAAGCGTTTGTTCGCAATTGGCTGCGAAGGAAGATCTATTAATTCTAAGAGGAGAGAATTTTACATTACGCGCGGACCTAATAACGGACACGGCAAATAAGAATCCACATTAGTCGGATTCTGCTCGTCTTATTCCGCATATGTTATTCCAGCTCCCCTGTCTCTTTCTGATAAGGACTTAGCGGTAAAAAGCTGCGTTTGACAGTTGCTCAAATGAGGTACAATTTATTTCTCGCCATTTTCTTGCTTTCTTTTTTAACAGCGCCCCCTGGATTGTCTCGAGTGATGCGCTTAAACGGAGGTTGCAACAATCACGAACTGGTGTCGCCAAAAGTAAAACTTTTTGATATCTTACTACACAGGTGGACACTGAAACGTTCTGGATGCCCCCCTAATGATGCCATTGCATTTCAGTGAATAGTTTGTGAACAAATATAAAATCTTTTCAGCAAAAATTATATCAGGATTTTTATCTATTTATTTCGCAAAGAAAGAAAATAAAATTAAAATTTTAAAAATAATATTCATGTAGATAAAAAAAATTTTTAATCCAAGGAAATGAAAAATGGGATCGAATTAAATAAACATAGGCAGGGAAATTAGGTTGACTTTACTCTTCTTACTAGACGAAATCGGAGTAATTTTTGATATTAAAGTTATAGCCATGAAATTCCACGCCAATTTTAAATTTCCTTTAGAAAATCAATTAAATTCAAAAATTTGTAATAAAATTCGGTTCCTTCATGAAATAATTATCACATACACATCTATAATCATCAATCAGATTTATGAAGACTAATAACCGTGCATAAATTTCCCATTTGCATGCATTATTAGTTAATTAAACAAATGCAAACATACTAAAATTACGTAGAAATCAAAGAAAGTTGAAAAAGTCACCTATGAATTTCACATTTATATCATTTCAAAGCGCATTAAGGAATTTCTACAAATCTGAAATCAGAAAATAAAATCTTTCAACCAAAATTAGTGATTTTTTAAAAAAAATTAAACATATCAAATTAAAAATTTAATTATTTTTATGAATTATTTTACAGAAATACTACGGTTTGGTTACCTAGTTAGTTGAATGATCTCTTAATGAATATCTAGCAAGTTCGAATAGCATACTGCTGAAGATTGTACAGTATCGGAGAGTTGTGAGCTTTAAATATGTCAAGGCTCTAGTCATCAAGTTGGGGGCGTGGATGTGGAGAGTTCGGTGTCAGTATAAAGACATCGTCCTTTTATTCCACAGTTATTAAAAATCATAAAGTCTGTCCCCAAAAGTCCACGTATTTGTTTCCAGTTAATAAATACATATTATTAAAAAAAAAGATTTTTTTAAATTTCTTAGCAGATTTTCAGCTCAATACAGCTCTGATTTTTATTTCGAAAATATTTTCATAAATTTTTAAAACAGTTCGCATTTAGTATTATTTTGGGATTAAATTCCAAAAAATCCATTATCAAATTCGCGACGAAAAAAAACCTCCAGCAAATCTTTGAATAAAAAAATCCAACAGTATTATATATAATTTTTATACATAAAACCGATTAGCGAAGGATTTTTAATTTCAAAATGACGAAAATGATATCTAAGCTGGAATCTATTATATTTCAGCAAATTTTAAGAATATTGATTTCCTGTTACACTTCAAGAACAGCAGTCTCACCGAAAAAGGAATGTTTTCCGAGAAAAAAAAAGTTCTTATGATAGATCTTCAAACCAACTAGTTATTTTACCATCAAGTTACCGCAAATTCAGCTACATTACGTATAAAAATGCATGCGTTGAAATATTCAAAACACAAAAAACATCAACATTTACCTCCCATACATGTGCAAAAATAAGAATTCTTAAGATGCACTGATTACAAAATGAGGTGTTCAACATTTCGTGCCAGATTTTACTGGGGAAAAATTGATATTTCTATTCCAGGCATCATTAATTTTGTGCTCCAGAACGTTATAGTATAGTTCAAAATCGATAATTTATTTTGATTGCTTCAATAGAGACTCGCACTCTCATTCGAACACGAATCCGTTGTTTCTTTTGCGACTTTTGGGACGCCAATGTCGCCAAAAGCTGTCAGTGCTTGCCAATGCTGGATCCAGTCATCCCGAACCACCATGTATCGCTCCCCTTCTACCCCCGCTCGATATTTCCAATTCCGTTAATGCCTTCACCAAAGAGATAAACAGTTGTAAGTCAGAACTTTCTCATTAAGATGGGACGTTGTCTTCGTCGAAGGAAAGGGGGCTGGCAAAATAAGGAGGGCGTTTAAGAGAAAAGGGAAAGTTTTAAGAAGAATGTTCTCTCTCTCTCTCTCAAAGTGAAACGTTCTAGTGTTACGCGTTCACAAATTATACGCACGGAGAATAACACGGGGCCATTAAATTTGCACTGATAAGAGGGTCTAGTGTTGTTTGGCGTCGTTAATCAGAGACGGAAATAGATATTCACCTAATGTCGTTTGGTTATTTCCGAGAGTCAGTCGTCTGCTGTTACCCTCCTCTCCTTTCCAACCCATTTGAAGGATGATTCGAATCTGGCAACGCGTACATACTATTCGAAATTCCTCCGGTTGCGGTCAGCTATTACAATCGATCACGTGATGACAATTAACCAATCAGGGGGACCAAAGATGGGCGGGAGCGAGTAAACACTGGCAGAGGTATTTCGTCAGCGATATTTCAAGAGTTCTAATTTATTTAGGGGAACAAACAGGTCATAAGGAGATAGGGAATAATTTCACCTAACGGGACGACATCGATGCGTTTAACAATTGGACACCTATTACAGGCTGTTAAATATCTACTCGGGAGATCGTAAATTTTACGTTAGTGCTGATGAGGGCTCCTAATGGTAGTGGAATTCGACATTTTAAATCCGAATCCTTTTCGAATCTGTAACAAATTCAGGTTTGTGGTATGGTACATAACTAATGTGGTCCTCGTTTAATTTAATCTGACTGAAACGAAATGATAATTACTTGGTGTTGATCGTACATTCGCTGTAGCCCTAATTGTGCAATGAAACATTCGGCACGCAGAAATCTTTCTGTGGAATGAATTACCTTGATACATCTAAACAATACTCATCAAAGGAACAAGTTTGTAAAGTGTATCTATCACAAGCGACACATGATTAACTTCAACATACGGGACTCTTCCCAACACGACAGGAGATTTACTGACAGATTATCGATCCATGGGATAATGGATCGAAATAAAATTTTATCCTAACTATAGTAAGTATGAGATACCTCGTAAAAATGCCAAGGGTAAAAAGACGCAAATTAAGAGTAAAAGTAAAAATTTTATAAAACAAAAAATTGTATATATTACTGAGTAGCGCATACAGAAGTTTTCAAAAGGGGAAGCCAGGGTCGAAAGTCCACCATTCTTGCATCATACTCCTTTTGATTTCGACGATTTCGGGACAAAAACCATTATTGAATAAATAATTAGTATTAATTAATAAATTAATCATTAAAACAATATTTAATTAAATTTTACGTATTATATACTTAAAATTATAATCAATTGGGAAAAAATCAGGGTTTGGGGGTCCGACCACTAGACATCCCCCATTGTGTGTGCTCATGTTACTGAGTAATACTTATTTTCAGCATAATCAATATAATATTTACAAAATGTAACAATTATCAACGAATTATCCGCTTGTTACAGTAAAACTTCTGAAATTTAACGATTTAAGAGATTGGATCCAACCGAGCAACATATAAAGGTGGTCAATATAAGAAAGAAAAAAACTAATGTATCGATTCGTGTATGAATTTTTCTTTGTATAAATTTAGAGAATATATAAAATCATACAGAAGAAAAAAAATCACACAAATCAATATATTTGCAAATTATACTCATTGTATTCATTTCCTCTAGATTAAAAAAATTTTTTTAATTGTACGGGAAAATCTCTCTCCATAATCTTAATAATCTAAAAAATCTCGAAATGTTTTTTTAAAATAAAAATTTTTTTAACTGTATCTCCGACGCACAATAATTGCAAAAAAATTATACTTAATACGACAAGTGAAGAGACGCACACAACTAAGCATACACTAAAAACATTGAAGAGAGAAAACGATTAAAAAAAAAAAAAAAGACTTTCTACCTCTTGGTGTAGAATAGACACAAACTGAAATTAAAGCACAAACCAATTTACCGAGGTGATTAACACAAAGGTCAGTCTTTTATTCAACAGAAGACTCATACCAGGGCTATCAAAATTCTATAAAAATTTAAGATGGGATGATATAATGAGGAATTAACAATGACGAATCAACAGAATGATTTTCATAACGATACGAGTCAACATAACATGATCAACGAAAATGAAAATTGAATGAATTCAATACCAAATCAGGAACGACTTAAGGCATGGGCCAATTGGGTCCGGGCCTAGAGCTTCACCCTCGATGGGGGCCACGTTTCGTTCTCAACTCATTCTTAATAAGGTCATGAACCGGATAATTTTCATGGTCAAATATTATACCCGCGCATATTCTCCGAAAACAGGGAATTTCAAACGGTATGTCAACTGGCAAAAGTAGGAAGACAGTATTATTTGATGACCGTTGTCTACGTCTAGTGTTGTAATACCGTAAACAATCGTTCAACTGATTTAGTCGAAATGCGGACATCGGTCGAGTAAATTTGTGTCTATGTTTTTGAGATTGTGTGCACATTTTTTTGTTTCAAATGACCGTTGTGAATGAGTATTTGACAGAGAATATTATATACTGTCTACTTTTAAAGATTTCGGATAGGACCTCTTTTTTTACAGGGGCCCATAGCCTAAAAAAATCTTAAGATTTCTCTGGCCCAGGACCTCAAAGAATCTTAAGAGACGTCCCTATACCTAATTCAAACACGAAGTTATATAACATACATGTGCTTACACTTATTTAAAAACGATGTTTCTTGAAAGACAATTACAATTTTTGGAAATGTTCAGATATCTTAAAAATCGGACTTCTTATCAAGATATATAAAAAAGGCCGTTGAAACAAGATAATTGTCAATAATGGCAGTAGCATTACGCAAAAACAGTAAGGCTAATGTACTTTAAATCTGTCAAGATTAAAATTTCTCACTTTGGCGGTGTGTAGAAATTTGGAGAGAGTGCCAGCTCAGGTATCATTTTTATCACTTGATGGTGGTTCATAAAGGACCACTCGATAAAATAAAGGTTATATATCGATGATATAAAAGTTCATATCACTCGAAGGAGGTTCTTCGGCCAATACTAAAAGAAACTTTAAATAAGCAAATCGGTCAATACACAAAAACCAGAACTATGAAGTCCAGTAGCTCTTTTTTTTAATTTATGCGATTTGAGATCAAATAATCAAAACAAATAAATCTATTATAAGAACTACTACATGTCAGTTCAACAGATTTTTCCAGTGGAGCAGCCAAAAATGTTCGATAAACAAACTACTAGAATATATAAGTTAAACAAATGTTAAACATAAGTACGATTTTGTTCTAATGATATCTCGTGTCCAAGAAAAAAAAACTGCATTAAAAACAGCCTCTTTTAATACTGCATAAATCCTCTATTCAGCTTGATGAATAAATCATAAGCCATAATAGAACATCAATTGTCAATTCTCACAGAGATGATTCTGTTAACCGATATGTACTGCTTTCATAACAATGATTCATCAATGAAACCGCAGCAAAAGACTACATTTAATTAGTAAACAATTATATTCCCTTACAAATCCAACGGAACCTAGAGTCACTAAAACACAGAAAAAAATAAATACTACGAAGCGCAGTCTTGCTTTTATTAAAGATACACTTCGAAACTGCATGAAAATTATTGGCGGAATGCCCAATGGGATCACGCTCACCCAAAAGAGTTTAGAAGTACAAACTAACCACCCAGGAAATAGCCACCTCTGCACTCAGCCTTTATTAAGCATTTAAGAGGACGTCCAGAGAAGGAAAGTTTTACAGAATCTGTTGGCAATCGCCTCGGTCAAGTGACAAAGATGACAGCTGCGTTGTGACACATCTTCCTAACTTCCCCACTACACCAACGTGAGGACTTTTCTGTCTCGATTTAATATACATCAGCCCTTCCGAACGGTGGGTCGATAGCAGCAACAAGATTAGAACCCCCGGCTGGACAACGCAAGCCACAAGTTCACGAATGAGAGAGAGTTATATTAACGTGGCACACTAAAGCCACATTCACACCAAGGCAGTCAGCGTCGAGCGTTGAGTGTCTAGCCAATCAGAGGCTTCATCTCGGGCAAGATGAAGTCTCTGATTGGTTAGACGCTCAATGCTGACAGCCTTGGTCTGAATGCAGCTTAAAGCAACATGAGGGCTACTGGCGACGGACCTCGTAATTTTGGAGCCTCGTTTAAGTGAACAGGTCGACATCTAAGCTCGCATCCCCTCTCCGTACTACCTGGATGACTTTGAGGCTAGACATATTTAACATGCATCAGTCCTCAACACGGCGAGTCTTGACGGTCACGAAGGCTCGAACTCATGACATGTCGGACTCCAGTTCGTGATCATAGGCTACCACAGCTATATTTTCACAATACAAGCTGCAATTCTGAGATTGGAATGGAGGAGGGTTCTTGAGAAGGCCTTGGGCCACCTAGGGCTGTTGTGTCAATAGAAGAAGCTGCACGATTTTAAAATAATTCACAAATATCTCTACAATTTATTATAATCAAATTTTTGAAATTTGATGCTCAAATGAAAAGGAAAAAATTATAAGAACGAAATTTTATATATTATATGATATTTTTACTCCAATAAAGTATTGAGGAATAGAAAACATTTTAATGAATAAATTTAAAAAATATCAAGGAAAAATAAAATTAAAAAAAGTACTACATACTAAACATAAAACAAATTGCACGAAAGATATATATTTAAAAAATACAAAGGTCAACATTATGCTATTTAAAGATCCATTTCTTTTTTTTAATAAGTATTAAAGTAAGCACTCTCTTCTTTCAATACACATATAAACAAATAATTTGAATTACAGAAAAAGCGAAACTGAAATTTTATATGATGAAATTTTTTATTTACATAATGACATACTAAAATAAATCATACCCTTCCAAATTTACCATCTTAACTTTGATAAGCTTAAGTTTGAGCCGATAACGATGAAGGATTAGGAAATGTTATTTTTCTGGAATGTAACATAATCCACACCAAGATAAAACTTAATCTCATAGATTGCAGGGAAAATTTGCTTTAGTAGACATTATAAAACTTCTCAGAAAAATCAAGAATTTAGAAATGGATACAAAGTAAATAATATAAATCAAATATTACAAAAGAAATTTCACTTAAATTATCTATGAAGAACCCACGTGATTAAGACTAAGTAAAATAATGATATACAACTCTGAAATCCAATTTCAATTCTACCAAATTTCTATAATTAAACAACTCTGAAATAATCGCATTTTATCATTAAATGAAATAAAGACTTTTCTCTCCGTAAAGTTAATACAAACTTTGAATTAAACGTCTCCCGTTTTAAATGGAATTGCAGAATGTGCTCGAAGTGGACAACGTACAAGCTACATAACCCACTTTTCTCAGTTAAAGCGACTTGGAGAGAGAGAACAGGTAACTCCTCTCTCCTACTTTGAATTTACAAATTCTGAAAGTTTACTTCCACGATTACCGTTTAAACTTTTAGAATAAATATTAAAAGGAATTAAGACTCAACAGACAGTTTTGATAGTAGAAAATATAGTCTTAGTAATTTAAATTTATTTTCTCTCGATAACAAATCACATTTAGGAACCTTTCTTGGATTTCAAAGGCAAATAAATTCGAAATATTTTTACACTGAGATATTGCTAGAGTGCAACACAAACACACATAAAATTTAACTCTGTGTCGAACGTTAGAATTCTCTAAATGATAATGATTTTCACACATGAATAAATTTAATCTAAACATAAAACTTCTCCAACAATTTGTTTTACTACTGATTCAATGGCTATGTTGGAACACAGAATTTCGGATGGGAATATTATTTAGTATGCAGTAGCGCACACAGGAATTTTTCAAGGGGTCCGATTGAAAGTTCAGCATTTTGTATCATGCTATTTTTGATTTTGTCGATTTTCAGGAACAAAACACAGAAAAAACTAATTATTGAAAAATTAGCATTAATTAATAAAATTAATCATTAATAACAAATATTAAATTAAATTTTACGTATTATATACTTAAATTATAACCAAATTTGGGAAAAAAATCAGGTTTGGGGGCCCGGGACCCCGGGCCCCCCCCCTTTTGGCCACTGGTAGTGGGTTACTAATTCTTTTTTAATCATACTGAAAATAATAGAATCACGTATTGATTGAATTTCTTTAACAAAAGTAGTACGGCAAAAGTAGTGCCGGTATGTCTATTGGGAGCCCGGGGCCCGGATAAGCTAGACTTAACCAGATTTTCTGCTACAAATTTCGATCCACCAATGCCAAGGGGGCCTATAGATCTTTTGCGCCCAGGGCCCGAAATGAGTTTAAATTGGCACTGGGCAAAAGTAATTCACAATTTTAAACAATATATGAACTTAATTTTTGTAACTCGTTTATTATTGTCACCAGGACAAAAACAATTTAAGAGTTAAAAAATAAATTACTTGTTACTGAAGTCCAATTAATTTTCATATCAATTGTGAAAACTTCTTTTTTTGAAATTACACGTCTAAGAGTGTCCGGTAATTTACGATAGGAAAAAAAAACATTTTTCCCCTCCTAATTCATTATTAAATTGCTAAGATGATAGCTCGAGCCTGAGTAATTTCGTAGCTTGGTAAACAGAGATAATTCAATCCCACCAGAAATAATGGGATCACAACAACATATTAAAACCCTTATATTTTAAGATCTGAAAGTTTAACAGAAATTTAAGATTTTTTTCTTACATTCAATTAAGATTGATAATTTAAGAAATCGATCGCAAACAGCCATTTAATACCTATTAACTTCTGCAACAAAATAAAATTTCAAAAATCAATATAATTCTATTTTACAAAACCCTTTTTATCAATCAGAAATAATCATAAACCTACCTTTTGTATTTTTCCGTAAGCATACATTTCTATTTTGGCGTTCGGCAACCATCCCAATCAAAATATATTTAGAATAGCACCCAGCCGCTCACGTCCACAAGAATCGAAGGTCTGTTTGGTGTGGTAAACACCTTTCGGCTGTCTGTTCGTGTTTAACGCATAGTTCTGCAAACCATTGCCAAAACGCTTTGTACCTTTGAACTCGGTCAGATGACGAGGCTCAAGAATGCATTCCACATCCACACCACGCCATCATTGTGGCTGGCGTGTCACGAGTTTGAGCCCTAGTGCCACTGAAGACTCATCGTGTAGAGGTGATGATGCACGTTAAATCTGACAAGGCACAAAGTTCTCCCGTTGAAGAGATTGGAAATTAGGAAATGAGATGCTAGCTCATGATGCTAGTTAGCTAGCTAACCCGTCACTTATCCATACAGTGGCGTAACGTACACCACTGACCTGCATCGCGGGAAGGGTGCAGGATTCTACGGGGCCCAAAGCCTGATGTTGTGGTTTTGCGATCCTTTGTAAGATCCGGCTTGGGGCCTAGAACCTGACTTTGCAGGGGTCCTTGATATTTTCCGTTACACCACTGCAATAATGGCCCAAAATTTCAAGGTCTATGGCCTTGTGCGACATCAATAAACACTTTCTCCCACGCCACGCCTTCAAGCTCAAGCATGCATTCCACTAGTCATGTTCACGCCACGCCATCATGACCACTGTGAGCCCCTACAGATCTATAATGCGAGTATCAGACTCTACAAAACTGTTTTCATTGGAATCAGGAATTGGATACGAGGCTTGATTGAAACATTGTCAGCCAAAATTATTAGGCTACCATGCCCAATATTGTATGAAAGAGGGGGGAAAACAAGGGGGCCCCGGGGGTCTGACCCCCAAAAAACCTTTGATTTTTTCCCGATTTATTAAAATTTCCCAAGTATATGTACGTAACATTTAAAGTATTTGTTTAAAAATTAATTCTTTTTTAATTAATGCAAATTTATTTTTTTAATTTTGCTTTTACTGCTTTTTGTTCCCGAAAATCGACAAAATCAAAAGGAGCATGATAGAAGAATGGTGGACTTTCGACCCTGAACACTCCCCTTGAAAATTCCTGTGTGCGCTACTGGCTGAAGGCAATTAATTGTTTGTTTATTGAACGCTTCTGGCTGTTTTTTTTCTTGAAGAAACTTGAAGGTACCCTATACTAAGCACATCTGTCTCGTTATTTCGAGTGGCCGAGGTAGCCTAGTGGTCAAGGTAGTGGACTCGAGGATGGCGTGTTATGAGTTCGAGCATATCTCTGAAAACCCACCATGCAGAGAGGGGCGATGGCCGTTAAATATGTCAAGGCTTAAACGTCGTTCCGTTAATGTGATGTGGAAATTTGGAGAGGTGGTACCAGTTCGGTTCGTCCCGTCCTTGACGGGGTTTAAAAAAATTAGAGGTCCGTCGCCACTGTGTAGCTGAATATGTGACTTTAATATTCCCTCACTCACCGTTCTTCTCCCAAATCGATGACGCTAATTAAACATTTTCCGTGTATTTAAGCACCGACAGGTTTAAAGTACATCAGTCCACACACAATACCACTGTTTTTAGAAATATAAAAGCTGAATCTCATTACTTTTTAATTAAAAGTCCCCTATTGCAGCAGTCAAGTGATCACGGTAGACTAGTGGTTATGATCAAGAAATAAATAAAATCAACTACAAAATTTAAATTCTTTTATAATAGAAGGATAATGTTCTTAGAGAAGGAAATAAAATAAGTTTTTTCTTCTTATTCTCTCAACACAATGAGTTCTTTTAAAGATATCATTATATTATTATCTTTTGAAAAATAATGAAAAAATAAGCAGTATCCTTTTCTCATTGTCATAAAGTATTGTCGGAGGTTAGAACCCACGACCTAAGGATTCGCAAGCACGTAACATACCACTAGACAAAAGTTATCACTCCTGTCCGGAGGTTGTTACTGGCTTACTTAGATACTGCCATAGTAGCCACTCGGCTACCGCGGCCCAGTTGTCCTGCCATTCCACTCTCTAAGCTACCACACTACGCCAATGTGAGGCTTCGACATGTTTCGCGTTTCTTAAGGTATACGAACACGTTGAAAACGACCAAATTCGGTCAAAACAGATATATTTTTTTATTTCATTGAATAAAGCTATCTTTTGGCTTAACAAAACATACTTTATTTGGTTTCTACACTATTTTAGGGTCCCAGTTACAATCAATTTTATAAAGTTAGAAAAACCGGAAGAGTGGGTCTTTGATCTACCAGAAGAAGGCATTTAAATTGCTAAAAATCTTTCATGGCAAGTCTGATCAACTCAAAATGTTACAAATGTATTTCTATGAAACTTTTTGAACTTGATATTTATTTTATTTTCTAAAGAATGTACTAAAATATTTCTTATTGCATGAATACTTTTTAAGTTACGGCTTGTTATTTAAATAATGGTCTCATAAAGAATGTCACATTTCTTATTATGCTTACTCAATGAGCTCTAAAATTTTCGAATTTTAATAAAAGATAAATGCATCCAATTTGTTTTAGTTATACTCTTACTAATATAAGTTTGCTATATTTTTCTCTAACTGCTTTGAAGTTTTTCAAAAATATTGCTAAAATTTATTTGTGATTTATTTTTTCACTAATAATTGTGATTTTTCTAAAATTTAAGTAATTTATTTTAAATATTGTTAGTGTTAAATATGAATATTTATTGGTATTGAGTCCTAAAAAAGTATTTATAGTGTTTAAATATGTTGTTTTGTTAAAAATTAATCCGAACGTGTTAACTAAACCCCTTAAACTAGGGGTTGCGACCTCCAGGGTCGAAAGCCCACCATTCTCGTATCATGCTCCAATACGCCGCCCAACATATTCTTTTGATTTTGTCGATTTTCGGGAACAAAAAATAGTAAAAAATTAATTATTGAATAAATAATTAGCATTAATCAATAAAATTAATTATTAATAGAAAATACTTTATTAAATTCCACGTACTATATACGTAGGATTATAATTCAATCAAAAAAAAAAAATCAAGGGTTATGAGGGGGGGGGGCCCGGGAAACAACCCCTCTCTCCCTTTGTGGCCACTGACTACAGCACATCGTCGGTCTAATTATCAGACTGGTAACCCATCTGGGAGTAATTTGAAAAGTAGTGTAGGCGCCGTTGTTGTTTATGTTCCCCAAGATAGGCGATAATATTACAATATTTTTTGATATTTTTATCGTGAGATAATGTGGTTCCCGGGGGGATAACGTATATTAGTATTGATTTTTTTTTGGTTTTTTTTTCCCCGGGGGTTTCTGTCAGCAAAAGTAACACATTGTTAAAAATTTTTGGAAAGAAGTTTAAAATAGTGTAAAAATTTATATATTGGAATTAATACATTAATTTTATTTTGTTGTACCCCTTCGAAATCAGTTTTATTATGAAAAAAAAAAGTAGTATTACACTAATCCAGGAAAAAATTTAAAAAAGGGAGCGTCCCTGAGGCAGGGGAAACAAAACAAAAGGTTTATGAATCCCGCCAAAAGCATTCCGGTTGCTTTTCTATATCAAATCAGTAACACCGGTGGAGTTAAGCAGTCTGATAATCAGGCCGACGATATACTAAAGAGGAACAGTTTTTGGCTATTTTTGGGGTTAATATCAATCCCAAATTTTTGTTTTTTATTCGCTTTTTTTTTTTTTGAATGTCGCGATCTGTCAGAAACCTAATACGCAGCTTCAGAACGCCTTTAATCCAACACATAAATCACTTGGGGATTATGTGACAGGACTACTTCCAAGTGATTCACTAGTTTAATTTAAATACCAATTAAACACATTCGAACACGTTTATTTTCATTTCATTTATACAATGGGCTACTAGTAACGAATCTCATTAATTTTAAACCGTGGTCAGGCAACGAAACTGGACAATTGAGCTGCAATCTCTCCCTCTCTTTAAATTTTACACCAAATAATGACTTAGCGGTCTAATTTCATTTCACTCGCAGCAGCTCACAGTTATTTCGCTCTAAAATTTTCTTATGATTTGGATTCAAACTTAGGACCCCTTGCTGGCTTGCGGAACCAGTGACATTATAAGCTACTATAATACTGCGTCATAAGCTCATTGAATACATTTTATTTGACTTGACAGTTGGCTCAATCTTCTGACAACATATTTTAACAAGTTGCCATTGTAACAAAATGGGAACGCCATTGTTATGGTCTTAAAATGACCAAAACAACCGATTTTCGGCCGAATAAAGAAGCCGAAAACAAGGGATATAAATTTTAAAACTTAACCTTGTACAAGTAAAATATTTCATAAAATATTATGGTTCAGGAATCATGGCACAAGAAGATAATTCAAAAATATTTAATTTGTCAGCTTTTTTAGCTGTTTTCTGGACACTTAAGCATTTTTACTTTTAGAATGTTATACAAAGAATATTGTGAATGGTACATGTAATTTTCTTGAATATAGCTTCTTTTTACTGCCAACTATATTAAGTCATTTAATCATTTAAAGGCAATTTATTAACAAATTTATGATATCACATTGTTAGAATCTTTCGAATAAGAACTCTGATAGAGATTCAAAGTAATGAATGTTATGCGATTAACTAAATAGAAAAAACAATATTGAATTATTATGTTTTAAAAAATAATCGATTTGGATTAAATCAAGTTTGTGAAACACAATAAATACGCAAGATCGTAGCGATACAAAAGTTTTTAAGAACGGGCAATAAACAAATTATATATTCATACTAGTTTTTAAAAAAATCTTAAAATTCTAAAATTTAAAAAAGGTAACTTGTGGAAAACAAGGACACACGTGGAAAACACGGTGGAAAAATTTACTTTTAAACTTAAAAGTTTATTTTCGACAATTTTTTAAAGAAACAGGCGATTTTTTTTCCTTCTAAATACTCAGAAACTACAGAAAATTTATAAAAACGACCATTGCAATTGGATTAGTAAATGCATTCAATGTCAAAACAAGTCGAGAAGATATATTTAATTGCATAGCGGACGGGGAGGGGGAACCAAAAATGTGTTGCAGGCACATATTTAAAAAATTAACAACTGTAGAAAAAACATTCCAACAATAACAAAAGGAGAAACAAAAGACACCGAATGATAATCCCAATATTACGACCACAGAGGAAAAGACGTAGAATGGCAACATCTTCAATCGAATACGATTTAAATGGAACAAATATATATGTATAATGTACATAAATCTTAACTCTCCCTCCCCCAGCGAGTTGATTGAAAACACATGGCTTTAGTGGTTTTCTCCCCCGCCTAATCCTTTTCCCAGGTGAGTTTTCCTTCAGCTCAGAGGAGAGATTTCTTTTACCATACTCACGTGCACTGCTGAATCCTTCAGGAAGATGTATCTATGAATTGTTTTACCTTCGTTGTATTCGCCATATTGTCTTTGAATGGCTCGGAGAAGCGGTGGAAAATGTACAGTCGTTAAAAACTTTTGTTTTGTAACGGAATTTCGAAATTTTTATAAAATGTTTCTTCAGAGAAAAATTTTAAAATATAAATTATGTTAAAACATTACTGATGTTTATCTGAGACGACTTTGAATTCTTTTTCTAAGTTTCTATTCTGATTTTGTGTTATGATACAGATGAGAAAATTGATTTTGAAATCAACAAATAAAATGAAGAGAGAAATAATTACAAAACAAAATTTTAAATTTAAATATTTATTAATTTTAAGAAGATACGGCACACGAAATTTAAATTCTAGGATGGATAATACATTAAAAAGTTTTCATTAAAGAAAAGCTCATGAGAGTTTATAATAATTAGGATATTTTAGACATAATTATTGTTCAATAACCAACAAAATTGGTATCAGGAATAACAGATTAAATTGAAATCTACGATTAACCATTTACTATATCATGACTGCATGATGGTTTGTAGGCGATTTGTATGTTCATACTCCTCCACGACATTTGCCATGTTTCTTGCAAGAGTTAGTAAATTTAATTAAAAAGAGTAATCATGAACGTGTGGATAGTGGAATGAGATGGAAAATTGTCGATAGATTGGAGGCAGGTCAATCACATTAGACGTGGCTATAGAGCTCAATGTAAAGTCCAATGTCATCTGTAGTTTGTGGAAATTAGATCCCCAACGAGAAGACCTGGACAAGGTCTATCAAGTTCCACAACGACAAATGAGGATCGTTATTTGGCACTTTCAACGAGAGAACGTTGAAAATAATGCCACAGGTTCTCACAAGACTTACATCCTGCCATTAGAAACCAAGTTTCGAGATCTACACTTGCAAGAAAGCTTAAAGCATTTCCGAAGACCTGTTTGCGTTCCAATTCCGCACACAAGGCAGCAACAAACAAACAACATGCACCTTGACCATATTTCAGAGGAGCATCGCGCTCTTTACAGATTCAAGGACACTGATTCTCGGTGTGCTTGAGCCTGAATAAAGCCTAGGACACGATACCATTCCTCCCTGACCAGAGAAAAGATCATTACGGTGGTGGAGGTCTAATAGTTTGGTCAGGCATTATGCTGGACGGCCACACACCCCTACATGTGTTTAACAAAGATTCCCTGACTGCTGAGGTATAGAGGAAAGATTTTAGGGTATATGATCGACTGCAGTTGGTTCTAGGTTCCTGTTAATGAACGACAACCCTCGCGCGTCCAAATAGATCTCAATTGGTCGACAATTACCTAGAGAGTAAGGATATTCGCCGCGTGGATTGGCCGGACATATCTCCCGACCTTAACCCTATAAAGTCAGTCTGGGACGCTCTAGGAAGAGTAACTGCACTTCGCCACTCTCTTCCAAGAACCATCAAGGAACTAAAAACAGCCTTGCTCCTGGAATGGGATCGACTGCTACAGATAGTCTTCAATTGCCTCCTGTCCATAGTGACGTCACGGTAGGCGACCTGTCCGGCTGTGAGAGAAGACCATACCGCATTATAGACTCATTTTAAGATCGATATCACAATGTGGGTTTTGGACATCCTTACACTATGAGTTTTACCGATAATCAAGAGTGGATAAAATTATTTTTGAAAGGTTCGTCTTTCTTTCATTGTTACAAATGTATATTCTCCAACCGAATTGCATCAAAATGCATCCATTGTGGTTTTTTAGAAATTCAACATAGTGTACGAATTCTCTTAATTGTGCACACATGACTGTGTTTTATCAGGTAAAATATAAATATCACACGTTAAGCTACAATTTGATAAAACTAAATAATTACTCTATTCGTGCTCTATACAGAAACGGAACATTTTTGTAATGCGTCCTCTTAATTTTCCATTCTAACAGAAGTAACTAAGCAAAAAAATTAAAATACTTCGCTCTTTAATTTATTTATTTCTATCAATCCTCAATATAATTAACTGGAAACAATGTATTTATTAACTTTGAATTCTTAGGAAATTACAGTTTGTTATAAAAAGTATATTCATTCTCTCTTACAGTTTATCCTTTTTCTTTCGAAACAGCGTATAACTCTTTTTTTTAGATATTACTTACGGTAACTAACCCTTTAAATTATTCATATCATTTAATAAGCGCACACTTCTTTCTATGAAACAGCTTTAAGATAAGAAATAATTTCCCCAGTCGAAACACGACAAAAATAAAATAGCACGAGAAGATTTCCTTTCTTAAACACTTAACCAAGCAAAACCTTAAAGCGACACTTCTAAATATCACCCTTTACTTTTTCCTTTTTTTATTTTTATTTTTTACCTCCTCTCTTCCAATTTTAAAAGCACCAGTGGCATAATCAGGGCACAAACACTTCACCTCTGACAGGCTGTCCCTCCTTCTAATTGCTTTTTCATTTGCTTTTTCTTACTTTCTTTTTTTAAAATTTTATCAAGCGATAGTGTGACGTTTCCCACGCACGGGCCTCTAACATTACGTTCGTAATACGTAGTTTTAACATTTCAACTTTATTCCAGGTCAGGTCAAGGTCTTGTGACTTTTTTACGCGTCTGTGGCCAATGAGAATGATGGCCATGCTCGGATAAACAGGAAGACGAGGGGTGGGGGGAAAGCAAAATAAAATTCTTAAGAAACATTCAGCTTATCATGTATTGGTCAGGTGGGCAGGCATTTTCAAATGATATCTTAGAAGAGGACAGCTCATTAGATACTTTCAGCTAGTTCCCAGAAAAAAAAAAGTAAATAAGATTTCTATCATTTCAATTACGCAACGTTTAGTAGATTTTGAAGAGAGATAAAGTGTTATATACCCTATACCAAAATAACAGAGATGTTTCGTACACTGATCAAAGGGAGTAAATTATTTATTTCTCATAAAAAAAATAATCTCGCTAGATTTTTTTAAAGAACAGCACAATCGCAGGTCATCGGGAACAAAGATTCTTAGAAAAATTATATTTGTGTATTGAGTTATTAACCTATCCCGCCCGTACCTTTAATATTACTCGTAAACTATCACTAAAACGCTTGATAAGCTGTTTTACAGGCAATTCGATTCTCACATAACCAGTTGAACAACTTACTTAGAGTTCAATGCATAATAATCGCTGTTTCATAAAAGGTCATTGGATAGCAATTTAAAATGGAAATTTCATTTTTTACTTGTGGAAAGAAAATACATCTCGGCTTGTGAATAAAATAATACAGCAAATAATATTAGTCCTTGCTAAAATTAAAAATATCAAAATAATATTTATAATAATTCTTTTATTTAAATTATCCATATCAAAATAATATCAAGTTTTTTTTAAAATAGTCATTTATCCCTTATTTGTAAGACAGTTAATTAACTATACACAAGTTGTTCGTGAAATATACTCGTATTATTATAATTTTTTGATTTTAAAGATACATCTCAAAATGCCTATAGCAAACAGTGTGATAGCTTAATATACACAAATATCTTACATTTTCATGAAATTTTAAATGCATGGACGGATAAACCAAATTACATATACCGTAAAATACGACGTATAACGCGCACCTATGCTTATGAGCTGTATTTTTAAAAAATTTTTTATTTAAAAGTGTATTCGCCGTATAATACGCACCCCCTTTTTTACGAAAAAACCTGAAATGTACATAAGTAATGCTCTTGTTTTTAAGTCATTTTCTTCGAAGTATTGTCTCAGGTTAGTATACTTCTAGAACTAAGTCTCTTAAGTTCCTAAGGTAAGTCATTTCTTTTAAATATATATATTTCTATGTATGTAGAAGCCTAATTTTTTTTATACACAACTTTTTTTTATTTTTAAGGCTGCCATTTTTATATCCGGCGTATAACACGCACCCGTAAATTTCGATCTTATTTTTGTTAAAAGAGCGCGCTATACTCCGGATTTTACGGTAGTTATAATTTGATATGTTCCATTTATTTCAGCAATTTTAATTAATATTCAATCGACCAATATAACAATCTTACCAGTATGCATTATTCTAATTTAGTTCTGCTATAATCTCGTATTGAACAGTATACCAATGATTTCATCGATATTATGCACATAAAAGATAAACATTTACTACACATAAAAAAAAATAAAAAAATAAATAAATAAATAAAAATGCACGTTTGTGTACATCTTTCTGTTTCTTACTTAATCCATCCCTGTATCTTTTCTTTTAACATAAAAAGCATTTGCAAATTAATGAATACATTTATCCACGTATGTTTTCTGTCTTTGAAAGGGATATTTAACAATAAACAAGGAAGAGGTTAACGCTTTGGTGCAAAAGTATATGTTAAAGAGCAGTGGCGCACACAGGAATTTTTAAGGGGGGGGGATCCAGAGTCGAAAGTCCACCATTTTCGTATCATGCTCCGGTACACCGTCCAAAATATTTTTTTAATTTTGTCGATTATCGGGAACAAAAAAAACAGTAAAAAATTTATTTCTGAATTAATAATTAGCATTAATTAATAAAATTAACTATTAATAACAAATACTCAGTTAAATTGTACGTACTATATTCATAGGATTATAATCAATCGGAAAAAAAATAAAGCGCTAGAGGGGGTCCGGACCCAGGGACCCCCTCTTGTGTGCGCCATTGTGTTAAAGGTTTAGTCGAATAATAAAATTTTAAAACAAAGATACAAATTCTAAATTCGATTTTCATTTAAATAACCAAAAAATACATATATTCATAATATATTACAACATTATTTTAATAATAATTAAAATAATGTTAACAAATGTAAGTTTGAAAGAGAGAGAGAGGAATAATGCAGATTCCCTATTCAAATCCTCTTTCCATTTGATCGAAATACAAATGAATATGAACATATTTTACTAAAATAATACACTTTAATTTTAAAGCAACCAACTCAAAAAAATTCTTATATATTTTTCTGACAACCAGTCTAACTTAACTATCATTTATTATGGTTAAAATTTAAGCCTTCACCAAGAAAAACGTGAAAAATATAAATAACAATTGCAGAAGTACGTGTTTGAGTTCCTTTTTTATCAAAAAATTAATTGTGTGAATAGGATTGTATAATACTGTCGAGAGCGTGAATACATTTTTTTTTCTCAAAGATATCTGATATTACGAAAGACAGGATGGGAAAACACTTAAGAAACAATTTTTAGGTCAAGCCTAGGAAGGAAAAAGGAGAAAAAAAGGATGAATAATTTGGCACAAAGAATTATTCACCTCCTCTGAGAACAAGTACCAAAAAAGAGCTACTCGGTAGAGATGAAAGGGGTGAGGAAAAAAAAAAAGAAAATTCACTCATAATAAGTTTAAAACTTTTCCTATTAAAAAAATACGCATGTAACAAGAAAGAAATTATATTATATGCTAAAGAAGTTAAAACCATGAGGGACTAACCTCTAGTGGACAAAATAAATACAACGAACCGAGTACACCGCTAACTTTCTCTCAACAAAGTTTTTCATCAACGTTCCATGTGACATCACGTCATCATAAAAAGAGGTAAAGGATGAAAAAAAATCATAAAAGGGGGGAACGTAAACAAGAAGAAAAGAGGGGAGAGGGAAAAAAAAGTAAATAAATAAATTACGAACGGGTCGTGCACTTGTTTATTATTAATTTCTCATAAAAAGCAGAGTATACAAGCCTTATCCCCTAAACGCTAATCAACATTATATCTTATCCTTTTAAAAAGTAGGATGCCCATTCCAACCATTAGCTCAGGCTGACACAAATTGTCCCACTGTGGTTTCCGCAAAGCCTTCGCTCTTATTTCGTTAGAGTAAATATATAAAAAGTAACACAGCGCCAGAAGGGGGAAAAAAGTTATTAAAAAAGCATGGCAAATTAGCGGGGATAAAAACGTTATTTTTTCTCACCCTCCACACATTTTTTCCCCGTGTAAAACATTAGTTATCCCTTTCAGGGAATATTTTTCATTAACGTCTTCAGACTCTACCTTGAGTCTACTTCCCCCTTATGAGTAATTTATCATATTAAATTTGCCCGTGAGGCTGCTAGTTATATTTCTTGTTTTAAAAAAATGAAACCACCCCTTGCATGCTCGGAGTTTCAAATGCGACAGCTCCGCTTCCCCAAGACAACGGACAATTTTCTTGAAGAATAAAGAAAATGTGCATCTTTTACAACAAAGATGAAAAGGGTTCTTTTTTTCCCTTTTCCTCCCTCATTTTTTCCCCATGAAAATAGAAACCAAAAAATTATTTCGTACTTATTCAGAAATAAGCGCATCTATAAATTTTGTTCTGTCAGTAATTATGATATATTCTACTTGACACAATAGCTAAGAGAGAAGGGGAACATATAAATTAAAGATATCTGACTAAATTAATTTTTAAAATTCTGTATATTAAAAATACATAAATTTAAATAAGAAATTTGATTTGACTCTTTATAATTAATTTTTTAATATTGGTATACATTTATTTACTATGCATACTTAAATTGAAAGATATCTTTCAATTTCTACTATTAGCTCACACTCTCTCTATATTTTTATTTATTTATCTTGGTGGAATTTTCAATCGTTAATAAAATACATTTTAAAGCGCTCAATTGAGCCGAAATTTTATACACGTGATTATTTTGGATGACAATACAATATAATTTAATTATAATTAATAAAAATCAATTGATTAAAACTAATTATTTAAAGAATTACAAATACAGCCACGTTGGCATCATTTTTGGCGACTTAGCGACCCGTGTCAAAACTTGAAAAGTTTTTTTCTCACCTTTTAAAGCATTCAGTTGAGAACTGAAATTTTATATGCATGATTGTTTTGGATGACAATACGATACTTTAAAGATAATGAATAAAAATTAATTACCACTTAATGTTGTGATTCTGTCCTATGTATATACATATTTATATTAATTGTAACTATTTAATAAAAAGTAGATAAAATAAAAATTTTCTTTGTTGATCTAAGTAGGAATTGACTTAATTTTTTTTTATATTACTTGTTTTGATTTAATATTGCGTGTGTGATTGTTTTTATATTTATCATCAAATGAATCATAAAAAAGAAAGTGTATACTGGATCATTTTAAGAAACGCAACAAATATCTAATAAATTAACGAATTAACAATATTATTGAATTATAATTTTCAAGCATAAAAAAATAAATAAGTAGTAAACGAAATAATACAGTTGGTAACGAATTATCATAATATAGTAAATTATATTGAGAATAAATTACTGTTGGATTTAATTTAATCTTTTCATTATTATAATTAAAAATTTAGATGACTCGATAATTCCACAAATATAAACGGTAATAAATGTATTATTACGAGAAATTACTTTACTTCTTTTGAGACTTATTTAGTAAACCAATAACAATATTAGTAAGTAACAGCCTTAAAGGCATTACTTTTAATTTATACTGTTTACACATAAAAAGCCTTACACTAAAAAAGTTGTAATACCATGAAACATTTACAAATTTTTTCATTAATTTTAATAAATGTAATTTGATTTTAAATATAGATAAATAATGTCTGGTGCTTTTTTAAAATTTAAGTACGCTTTTGACTATTTAAAACGAAAGCAATACGACATTAATAACAATTAAAACTAAACAGAAAACAGGTAAGAGAGATAGAAAAAATATTTAAAGAACTTCAGTTATGTTCTGAAAATATTCTAAACCACTTCTTTTAACTAGAATAGGCTTAAATAAAAATGTAACTAAATCTCAGGATCTCAAATTTTTTAAAAAATTTTTTTTTTTTTAACCATCTGAATATCTTTATTTTTCTATGTTTTTTTTTCCTTTTACTAGCACTTTTCTAAACAAAATTTCGACAATAAAACTTAACAAGTCCTGGTTTCGTGCATGTATAACAATTTATACACCTATATATTCTTAATAATATAATAAAGTTGATCTAACTTACTACTGAACTGAGTCTATATGAGCTACTACGAAATGAATTATTAAAACATAGGACTTTTTTTTAAAAAAAAAAATGCATTGTTTAAAAAGGTCAAAGGGAAAAAATGAGCTATAAATGTAAGGTTAAAACATTTTCAGGAGAGTACGAACGGCCTGTATTTTAAGTATCTTTAACAGGAGAAAATTTTGATCATAAATTCACATGCAATTTTTAATTTGTTAATTGCATATCGTCGGCCTGATCATCAGATGCGTAACTCCACCGATGTTACTGATTTGATATAGGAGTGCAACGCGCCAAGCGCTTTGGCGAGATTCCTTAATCCTTTTGTTTTGTCTACACCATGTTCAATGCGGCCCGCTTTTAATTTATTCTTCGATCAGTGTAATCACTACTTTTTTTTATTTCATAATAAAACTAGATTTCGAAGGGAGAGGGGGTGGCAAGATTTAACATAAAATAAATACAACAGAAAGTAATATTAATGTATTACACTTCCAGATATAAATTATTTACACTATTTTAAGCGTTCATTACACAAAATTTGTAACAATGTGTTCCTTTTGCTGAGCAGAGATCCCACGAAAAAAACTAACACTAATATATGTTATTCCCATGGCAACCACATTATCGCACGATAAAAATATCAAAGTAAACCGTATTGTAATATTATCGCCTATCTTGGCGAACATAAACAACAACTTGGCGCCTAGCCCTATGTATCAAATTAGCATCCCAGATGGAGTTACGCAGTCTGATAATTAGACCGACGATATGCATTTCTTAATTAAAATAAACTAGTGAATCATCATATTATTTCCCCACCTTCGCTTAACTGAGTTGTAAAACATTTATATAATTTGACAATTATTAAAAATAATTATCCTTGATGCATTTAACGTACTGATCTATGCTTTAAGAAATATGGTTATGTTTTATCATATTTATAAAGTTATCTCGGATTTACAATTTCTATTAAAAAGTATGATTAGTTACCATAACTTATTATTATTCTGTATCTCTACAAGAATAAAATTAATTCCTCAAACTAGAGATTGGAAAACCTTTGGACTAGCAAAATGCCTACTTTTTCTCAGAATAAATTTTCAAGTATTCGAAATAGAGCCCTATATATTCGAAAAATTTACAACTAAGGATTCGGAATAATATTAAAAAAGTTGTATTAATTATATCTTCAAAAGGGGTTTAAAAAAATTACACAAAAACTGCTCTAAACCCATTTTTAAAAAAACCCAATTACGAGTTACTTTTTTTTTTTTAAAAGGGGTTTTCATACCCCCGGGGCCGGAGTTTATTTTTTGGGTTTTAAGGGGTTTGGGGCCCAGTTTCACATCGGAATCCAGTAACTTATTTGAATTAATATTTCGTTAAAATCATGCTAGAACATGATTACTCCCATACAACCACAATGAAATTGTTCTCGTAATCCTTATTATATAAATAAAATCTTTTAAAATTTTTAAAAAATAAAATTTTTAAATAATTTTTACTGTTTTTTTTTCTCATCAAAATCAAGTGTTTAAAAACCCAAATTTTTTAAAAAACCGGGAAGGCAAAGATCAAATAAAAAATTTGAAACAGGCCTATTCAATGTAGAGAAATTCGGATCTGATTTCATTTTTCAAATTTAAAATTCCCTTTATATTTAGGGGTTATGTTTTAATATTCAATAAAATTTATAAATTTTAAATTTTCAAAAAAAAAAAAAAAAGGTTTTGGGTTTTTTTGTTTTTTTTTGTGCCAAAAAGCAAAAAAGAAAAAACATGCCCAAACTTTTTTATAAAAGCACTAATAAGTAGTTTGTGTGTGTGTGTGGATATCTTAGATCTGAAAATAAAAATGTATAGCATTCGATCAAAGTGCTTTGTTCTATGAAAGGAAGATATGACAATCTAATTTAATCTTCGTATAAATATCTTATTCTACAATTGAGAAAACTTTCTGTTATTTACTCGCCATAGAAGACATCACACTCAGACTAATCGAGAAAACAATCAGTAAATATCAACAGATAATTTGATAACATCAAGACTTGAAAATATGACATTTAGTCCGACAGTTTCTTTTGAATTCTTAACGGGCATAATTTGTATCCCCCCTTTACGGAATTTAAACTTTAAAGAAAAAAAAAGGTTGGGGATATCAAAGGGTTTTGGGGCTGCTACTGAAATATAATAATTAATGGACTTATAAAACATTAAAAACGCAAGAACAGAAAAATGAAAGGAAAGGGTAAAAATTTTTGGGAAAATTTCGAAAGAAATGAAAAAGAAAAAAAAAAGAGAAGGAAATATTTGTCAACAAAAGCAACTACTGTGCTCGTCTCTTAACTCATTCTTTGAAAATTGTGAAACTTTCAAAACCTACCTTTAAAAAACAAGGTCAAAGTGGGAAATTTCCGTTTAACCCAGACAGCTATTCACGTTTTTGCCTTTAACCCTTTTCCATTTTTCGGGGGAAAACTAAAACAACAATTTTAAAGGGGCCTTTTTTTTGGTTGGGCCCAATTTTTCTAAAAGTACTTAAATTTCCCTTGGGAAAATAAGGGGAAAAAAAAAATTTAAAAAAAAATAAATTGATTTTTTTTTTTTTTACTTTTTAAAAATTACAAATTAAAACAGATTTGAAAAAAAATCTAAAATTTTTAAAAAAAAAGATTTTTTACAAAAGACTGTCTTTTATTATTTGAAAATCCCTTTATATAAGAATTGTAAGCAATTGAGCTTCCCTTTTTAACATTAACGAGTCTTGAATTAGTTTTTGAAGATTAATAAACATTAAATATAAGAATTTTTTGCACAGTGTAAATACAAATTCAATATAACTTTAAATAAAATTTGTTTATACCTAGTCAAGAAAACAAAACAAAATTTTTTCATCGAAAAAAGAAATGTAAAAATAAATAGATTAAAAAATATTAAAACAAAAAGCAGGAAATATCTTACAAGAATAACCGAATAAATATTATTTATTTTCTATACATATAACGCCTACTTCACCTATAATCTGTTTCCCGATGATAGTTCTTATCGATTTGTTTTAATGCCTGTATTTCTCATACATTGATTGATAATAAAAACGAAAAGGAAAATAAAGAAACGAACTCTGCTCACTTATTTATCATGCAGCAATATAAAGCTTTTACAAAACAGACTGAATATGTGACTTCCTTATTAAATAACACAGATGCAGGTATCCGTTTCATTAACAATAAGATGATACAATTTAATACACACTTGGTAATATAACTTTGTTTTAGAATTTGTTCAGCAGTAAATTTTTAACTCTATTATTTTTAAAGAAAAGGTATTAAAATATAAATTTTGTGTAGAGTATACAATACCATCCGTACTTCATATGTATATATTTTAAAATCATTTGCAAATAGAAATAATTACCTACTCCAGCTGTCTTTTCAAATGATTCAAAGATTAACAACTTAACGAGATAATATTTCCTTTTATTTTGGCTAGAAAATAACTTTAAAAATATATTTGAAAATAAAAAATGGTTTTTTTTAAAATTATTATTCATTAATAACGATCGATTAATTAAACTTTCCCCCTGTTAAGTTCGGTGAATATAAGTGCTTCATTAATTTTTAGATCTGATATAATTAATCAAAACAAAGAGTTAAAAAAAATCCATGCATTGAATTATTCTATTATATTAATACCTTCTTAAATATCAGCTTGCATAATTTTCACGTCTCTGATTACTGGTAATTCATTATATAATATTTCACATTAGGAAAAAACTTATTTTTCAAATTTAATAACTTATTTCGGTTTTTGATTATCTCATAAATACCAGTTGATACAAGAATTATGAAGAAAAAACAAAACATTTTTCATATAACAAACACACTGCTAAAGGACAAGGTCCCATAACCGAATAATGAAATAACCCAATTAATATAATTATGCGGAATACACTATATGTCATGCACGCAAGATGTGAGCAGAACAAATTACTGAAACACTTATTTAATGAAACAGTTATAAAATGTATCATTAATGATTAATGATACATATTTAAAATGAGAAGTATTACATTTTACACAAGAAATTAGTCAGAAGAATAAATCACTTACTCGGCAGATTAAATAGAAGGCAGGTTATATAAAAGGGAATAGTTAAAAACTCATGTCAAAATTAAAATATTATAAATTATGAATTTCTTAACATTTATGGAATAAGGCACAGTTGTTTTATTAAACAAAATGCTTTCTTTCTTTACGAAAAAAAAAAAAGAACAAACACTTTTAAGAAATTAAGGCATTCTGTTCAAAGAGCAGAATTCAAATACTAATCGGCGAATATAAAAATTTGATCTTTTAACATAGTTTTTTAGAATTTATTAAATTTTGTACACTTAATACTGAAACACACGAAATCTGTCAACAGCCATAAATATACTTTAAGTGAGACTTGGAGCAAAAAATTGCACGTGAAATGGGTATTTTTTCCCTATATTTTCCCTTTTCAAATCCACAAAAATTTAATCTATTATGAAGGGGAAAGAATGTGCATAGAATATACATATATATATTTTACAGTTACTTTTTGTAGTATTTACTTAATTATATATTTTGAAAACATGAAATAATTATTCTAAATGTCTTTATAAATTCAACAACGAAAAATCAAGAATTTTCTACTCTACTTTAGAATTTCAGTTTATAGAATGAAGTTAATGGAATATTATTTGGCATTATATTTATGTATTTAAGTGCTTCTAATACAAAAATAATGGAGCGAACAACATGAAACTCAGAAGAATAAAAAAAAAGAGAGGAGAAAACTCTCTCCTCCTAGAAACAAACAAAAAATCTGGATAAAGCAATTAAACCTGGAAATACATTAAAAAAATTCTTTTTGCAACATTTCAAAATAGTTCAATGATTAAAAGTATCTAAAACTGGTAGAAGTGAGAATCAAAAGAGATAAAAATATGAGTTACGTTTTAGAGAGATTAAAACACTTTTAATATATATATTAGTTTAAGATGGACAAAGTTTGAACTGTAGGAAATTGAATTGATAAATAATTAAAATCATTAGAATTTCTTAGTTTCAAAACTTCAAAGTTATATATCATCGGAGAAATATTTTATAAACATTTATCTTAGTCTAATATAAATATTTGCACTTCACGCTCAAACCCTCTTCACAATTCATACTTTTAGGGAATGTTAAAATTCATTCCATTAATGAAAAATTAATCTATCCATGTGTATAGTTTTGATGAAAGAAAAATAAAAGCATAAAATAATTTTCTTTTAAAATATGAAATTAAATATATATTTCTTTTCTCTTTCTATATATTTATTAATGAAAATAAACGTGTAAATAACACCTCAAATAATATTTAACTTGACTTTTTTTTCAAAATTTGTTTCTTCTTTTTTTTAACACTGACTAAAATCCTCAAGACATGTTTAAAAAATTCAAAGACAAATGTTAAATTATACAATTTATAAAATTATTGATTTTTGAAACGAAACAATTTTTTCAATATACTTTTTACATTTTTTTTCCTTTTTATTTATCAAACAAATTCTCAAAAGTACACTTATTATATAAAATATTTTTAAAAAATATGTTAATATGAAAATAATCACCCCCTTCCCCCTACATTAACAAAAAAAAATTATTTTTCTATTTCAAATATCCTAAAATAATTGAAATATATGAATATAAAATGTAATGACTCAAATTTTAATCAACATTTAATAGCGACATGTGATAACTATGGTCATGTGATTCTCTCTGCCCTCCTATCTCTTGCCCCTTTTTCCGAAAAAATCCCGATCACAAAAATTCAAATTTTTAGCACTTGTGATTATAAATGCCTCATAAATCTTTAATAATCGCGCATTTAATGTCCCATTGGAGTTTTTCACCGTTTTACAATAAATCGAGCGCGTTGAAGTGAAGCTCACCGAAATGTTACCTCGGGCTGATTTCAAGGTAGATCTAACGGCCGTGCGGCGAAACTCCAGTAACTGTCGAACAGTATGGCTTTTGTGCGAATTAATGTCCCTGCATTGTCAACAGCCACGCGAAAGAGAGGGGAGAGAGGTCCCACACAGGATTGTCCTTTCATAATAGAGCGACAGATGTTTCATGGTCCCACTTGAAGTCATCGGAAAAAACATGCGAAATATGGAGCACACTTTCACTGATGATATCTCGCTTTTTTGTATTAGCGATCTTTAATATTAATCAGTTAAAATTTAAGATTATGCGAATCTTATATTAAAGTCGTAATATAAATACATATAGAATGCTGCTTGTATTCATGTATATCATGTACAAAAAATTATTTTCCAGATAAGCATGCTAGAGATCAGTAAGTAGTCCTTAAGGTATCCGACTACGTTCGGAACCGTGATTTTAAAAAAGCCCATAAATGGATAGTTTTCCTGATATTTAGTGTCACTTAAATTAGAATACATGTATAAAAGTGTTTTAAGGACATTTTGACAAAAAAAAATTATTTAAATACAATATTTTGGCAAAAATTAACTAGAATAATGCTTTTTCAAAATGTTCTCCTTTTGTGAAAAATGCTTCTATTATAATAATATTTACGCCAGTATATAGCTGGAACCTGTTACAGAGCTCATCTATGATTTTTGAAAATTACATGTATTATTTTCAGAGTTGCAACCATTTGAAATGGTATAGAAGCGTCTTTTTCTTAAATTTCTCCCCTTTCATTTATTATTAGTAAAATATGTATAAACCCACTTCTAGGGTTATACATTTCAAAAGTCTAGTTGAGCCTCCTGTAGAGGTCTGAGGCTATATACAAGGCAAAAACATAGCGTATAATAGAAGCATTTTTTCACAAAGAGGAAATATTTTTGAAAATGGGTTATTCAATGTTTTGGCTTTTTGTCAAAATAGTATGCTTAAATAATTTTTTATTTACAAAATAATATTCTTAAAACAATTTTATATACATTTTAATCTAAGCGACACTAAATATCATAAATATTTATCCATTTATACGCTTTTGCAAAATCACGGTTCAGTCTTAGTCAGATATAAATAAATCAAATTAAATTATTAAAAAATGTAACTAAATCCCATACACAACATATAAGAAATCAATTTAATTCCCTCAAACGTACATGGAGAAATGTATCATTTCTCACATTTTCATTATCAATGAATAGTTTTTGCATTATTCATTTTACTTATCATAATGCAAAAATTATTCAGAACCCTTAATTTACAATGCATGATCAATAATAAATAATTTCAATACTAAATCATTTTTTTTAAAATTTAAATAAGTTCAAAAAACTATTATTATTTGTAACAACACATCTTAAACTGCAGTAGAGTTAAAAAATTTTTAAAAAATAAGCGAGTAGTTTTGGTAGAAAAATGAACATTTTGAATATTAAAATATAAAATTATAGAAAATCAAAAAGCAGAAACCTCTATTTTAAGTATATTTGGTGTAAAAATATTTAAGTATATTTATAATGTATATAATGTTAAGCCGCAGAGGTTTTATACTTTAAATTTAATATAACATCTGGCATGTACTCATTTTATGCATGTTGTAAATGGCCAGGATAAACAACAACTCTGTAAGAGGGGTTTGTTTTATACTAATTTAATTAAACATTTTTTTTAAATATATGTATTGCAGAATTAAATATTGCATTAAAAATTAATATAAAAAATAATACATTATGATTTTATAATTCAATTGCATGCATTTTCAAACTTATACATAGCCTATAATTTTCTCACTCCTTTACATCAACACTACCTTTTAGTTTATGCACAAGCAAAAAAAATCATTAAAAAAACATAAACTTTATTAAATTAATATTATGATTAAAGGATATTAATACTTTAAAAATGTAATTGTGCATCTTTCAAAGAATAATAAATAGAAAAAAAATTGGAAAATAGCCTAAATTTGCGAGGGGCATTTCAATTATTTTCTTATTAATTTTTATTTAATTTGCATATAATAGTGAGCCAAACTGCAAATAATTATTTGATGAATCAAAAGGAGAATTTTGTAACGTAATTCTCAGAGTGAAGATATGCTTTATTTGTGTTTTTGTATGTCATTCTTATTTTAATACGTCTCAAATATTGATACAAAAACGAGATGAAGAAATCAAGAACATTTCGTTTTCTCAAAAGAAATATCAGAGGCCAGACCCATTCAATTGATTTTAATTACACTGAAGCGGTCAGAGTTTATTTCAGCAGAGTTTTATAAAAATATTATCGTTTTTCCTGTAAATAATAAAAAACTAAAATTACATTCAAAATTTTACCTCAAAAATTGCAAAAAAAAAATGACTTACTCTTCTTTAAATAATAGAACTTTTTCCCCTTTTATAATTTATATAATAAAAAAAAACGAAAAATTAAAGTGATAAATAAAAATAATTCACAATTTAAATTGCAAGTTCAAAAAATAACTTCGACAATGAAGAAACAAAATTAATAGTTCCTGAATTTTTAATTGATTTCGAAAATGTCTTAAATAATACTATATATATAAGGAATTAAAATTTTACAAATTTTAGCCTTTGCCGAGGTAGATTCACTGCTTACAGCCTTGCTTGAATCGAATCTACGTACATACCCCCAAAAATAATGCATGAAAATAATAACTTATTTCTCTTTTGCTTGAGTTCCAGCATTCAGGTTCAACTTTATTTGATGGATCATGTTTGCAGCATTTGCAGCGTAAACCAAAACAAGTAGGAGCATTTAATTTTTATTGCTTTTGTAATAACAACATTGACATTTTTTAAAAAAATATAAATAAATTCTTTTTATTATAAATCTATAAAAATGTTTGCCTTCTTTGAAAAAAATAAATATATAACATTAACGACAATAAATGTACTTACTAACATAGTATAGAACATGAAGATACACACAAAAAAGAAAAACTAAAATGTATTTAAGCCAAAAGAGAGCAAAATAAAACCTTCAAGTAATCAGAAACAGGAGGGAGGTCCTAGAACAGGGGACGAAGCAGGGGGTTAGAGTTTCAGGAAGTGCTGAAGTTAGTAAACCTGGAGTTCGTCGACGTTAAGTGTGCTGGCGCACTGGCATACACCCATTTGTACTGCTTTCGAGAAAGTAATAGAACTCTGTTCCCTGAGCCCATGGCCCCATCTCTCTGTTTTAATTTAGTTTTATCGGTTCATTTTTGTTTTATCTCTCTTTTTGTTTTGCTTTATTTTTCAGGGGAAACAAATGATAGGAAAATAATGTTTTTTTTTTTTTCGTTAAATAAAAAAAGCTTTTATTTTTATTTTTACAAAAACAAGACAATGTATATAATTTACATATGACTTTTCCTTAAGACTTCATTTCAATAATCATAATTTCTTAAATAACAGCCTAAGAAATGAAATAATGGGTATAATTAAAAGGTAAAAATATAATTAGTCATAAACATAAAAATTAAAACTGAAAAGCAGGAAAGGTAGTTTTTACAGAAAAAAAATTATTCAGGTAATAAGGCAAAACCACAACAAATGTAGACATCAATGGGACAAAAAATTGGTCATTTAATTACTTAGAGCTATAATTATTTTCAACAAATAACCGAATACAAAAATTTATCTTTGAAAGTACGCCATTGATGAAGTTTAAACTCATGTACGAAGAATTTTCGAGATATTACCCATTGTACAAGAAATTTATACATCACGTCAAAATCCACACGATAGATATGAAGAAAGCAGATGAAGAGCAAGGCATTTAAAACATATATTTTGCCTAACACTGTATAATATTTTATTTAAAGGGTAGATAAATTTTGCATACATTTCAAGATATCTTAGCTTTTGACATTGTTTTAAACTCGATTTGCAAATTTCAGAGACAATAGTTATGTGTAATCTTGGTTAAAATAAGAAAATATTGATCTAAATATTACACAATACATTGCTTGTTTTCACATTTAAAAAAAAAACTTATATTTTAAAAATATTTCATAACTGAATCATCACCTATTGGGATTCAACGAATAATTTACTTATCAAGAAATCATAGACAACAAAATAATTATTGAATTAAAAAACTCACTAAATTAACGCACTCACTTTTCATTAAAAAATTTACAGGTATCCGTAAAATACACCTTATTTTGCACGATTACGTATATATAATGCAAAAACATAACAGCAAATACATAATTTAATTTCAAACACAACGCAAACCAGTGAAATTAATCATGAAACCGTTACTGAAAACCCTGATAGCGGTAAATTACAAAATATGAAATTATATACAAAAAAAAAAAAAAAGGAAAAATAAGTTATGGGAAAGAATTTTAAATAAATTTCAATTTCAATTATTTAAAGGAGTTAATCATAAATGGATGATCACACACACAATTACGTAATAAATACTTTAAAAAAGTAAGTTTTAAACATAGTTTCAAAGATAAATTCATACTTGTACAGATGGAGGAAAGAAAATAAAACAAAAAATAAATTGCTTTCATCAAAAGTTAAAATGTATAATAATAAATTATTGGACATAATTTACATTAGCGATGCAATGCACTATTAATAACAATATGTAAATGTGTAAGTTTTGCAAAAGAAATCCATAATTAAGAATAAATATATTAGTTATTTAATTTGAAATATTATGTGCTGTTATTCTTGAATCTCTACTTAGACCTCTAATTAGGAGGTGGGTCAATACTTTTAACTGTGTTGGACGCTTTTTTTTTTAATATAATTTTTCTAACAAATTCTTTCAAAGAAAAGATTTATTTCAATAATTCTGATGAAAATAAAGCAAAATGCGAAGCACAATAATGTTTTAACAATTTTTTCTCGAAATATGACCAAGAGCAACCACCACAAGTGATAACTAAACCACGAATCCATGAATGTATCGCTAAAGGGTTAAAAGGGGAAAGAGTTCAAAGGTCAACAAACATGTGGTTTTCTTAAGCGGGGTAAATTTACCCTTAAAATCTATTTCACTGATACTGAAAAATGTAGTTATGTTATGTAATAGAAAACGAAGTCTATTGAGATAAAAGAAATTGTTTATATCTGGGGATTTTTTTTTAATACAGGATTGAAATAAGTCTCTCTCTCTCTTGATAGTTGATTAAAATATTTGACATGTGAAAGGTTATTTTACGAACTAAAGAAATCATATTATTTTCCCAATATTTTTGCTGTTTATAATAGAATTAAAATATATACGATATAATGCTAACTATAAATTTCATTCCAGATTGTCCTCACGTAATGTAATAGAACCCGAATTTGGAATATTTTTTCAGACATAAAAGTACTCAACATTAATATTATACTCTGGCTTCGCTATCTTGCACAAAATTGCCTATTTTATCATACTACTCATTTTTATCCGAGTTGACCCATTTTTACATAAAATGTGTTTCGCTCATTATTTATTCAAAAATCGAGATACAGTTCAAAAACATAAGAAACGACTTTTTAATTAAGCATGGAATACTGGTAAAATTTGAAGGAAACATTTTTATTTAATTGAATATTTGTATAAAATAAATTATTCCAGGAAATTTTGGCAACAATTTTTTATTTATATACTAAGGGGGAATATAAAACTTATGAAATGAATTCCCAGTTAAATCATATTAAATGAACCAATAAAAAATGAATTGGCTGCGTGAAGAATGATTTTAGCGTACTTTAACACATTATGTTACATAATTACGGGCCGATGACACTATAATAATAAAATAATTATTATTAATATTTTAAGAGAAGTCACTTTACAACCTTGATAATTTTTATTTTTAAATAAATTCCAGAAAGTATTGAATGTTTTGATACCAGACACATAATTTACATGCATTTAAAATAATTTAATTATGATATTCATATATAAAGTGCCACACAAATTTACTTAAAATAATATGAAGCTGTTTTAAAATAAAAGTATAATTAATAAAATAATTTATTATGTACATATTTAGCGCTGAAAATATTGATAAAACTGGATCAAAAGCGAGTATATTTAATTTTAAAAATATGTTTATTTCATTTATATCCTTTGATGAATTAAATATTATAATTTAATCTACCTAAACCAAAAAAAAAAATCTAGAACGTTAAAAACTATTATAATTTTACAGATATATATATTTTTTAGTATAATTCTGTCCTCATTTGTGTAAAGATGAATCCTAGAAAAGAATTTACCAAATGTGTAACTGAATTTATTCTTAAAAGGCTCAAAACGTTTACATAATTTTTTGATAATTTACATAAATTAAATTACATTTCATTTAAAAATATGCTATGTGTGTCCGCAATAATTTAGAGTATGTTTTTATTTTTTTAAAAAAAATTAACATTAAGCAATAATAATTTTGAAAATTAAATCTCAGTATGCTTTGAAAAAATTTTAAAAGACCCACGTGTTTATGAAACGTAAACAAAGGATAATCGGTTTAATGTTTAACCAATGAAAATAACTCATGTAAAAATAATAAACATGTGCTTCAGCTGACATTTGTTGTGACAGTGTGACAAAATTTTATTAGACACATGTTCTAGTTTTTTATTGCTTTTTTTTCTCTTTTTTTTATTTTGTTTAATCCATTGGCGTTGGCACACAAAATCCAGCACAAACACACAAATAAAATTCCAATAGTTGAGAAGCGCTAAGCCGCATTAAGAATACTAATAACTTTTTTTTTCTGTTTTTCATGATTAAAAAGAAGTAATAATAACTTATATTCCGGAAGTTTCGGAAAGCTTACCGTTTTTCCGTCGAGGATTTGCCTGTTTCCGTCGTTTACACCCGCGATCAGCCATGCTCTCATCTTGAAGTCAAATAGTTGTCTTCGCTCCTCATTGGTTCTTGTTTATTTATTTATTAAGAGTTTATTTAGTTCCTTTCCCCTACTGCCTGAATGCGAAAAATTCCAAGTTTTGAAACATTAATTTAAATAAAAATAAAAATAATTTATTTTAAAAAATTAGCGGCAGACCGCTGGCAAACAAAACCAACGTATCATCCAAGCCGTGAAAATTTTGTAAACAAACACGATTTCTCTCTTCTTTTTTCCCCTTTAAAACGATCGCGAACGGCTCAGGTGAGGATGAATACGGGAGGCATGTGTGACGATGTGAGCGTGGTGCACATGAAAACTACGGTTACTACACATAAAACGTAAACTAAAACCAAAACAAATAATATTTTTAAAAACCGTAAAAGCGATGGGGAAAAGGTTGGAAAAACTGCTCGCAGCGGCACGAGCGGCGGCTAACTAATCAATGGTTTTCAACCGACTGGCGAGTCTAGCGGCCGCCATTGGCGGAGAGGAGAACTGCATCCCATTGGATCATCATTTTGCACCTATCAGGTCGCCCCGCCCATTCGCCCAAAGACGTGAGTCACACATTCACAAAACTACAGACTTAGTGGCGGCTGGGAGATGGTCGGATAGCTGGGCTTTTTCTTCTCCGCGAGTTATGTTTTCAAGGAAATTGCATCACATTCTTTTTCTGTTGGTTTTTCGCCTTTTTCAGAAATGACGCTGCGCGACTCGGTTTTTTTTTCTCCCTGTAACATAATGAATTCTGCATCCATAAATCGGAAAGTATCACGTTTTAAAAAAAAAATTTTTTTTTGTTAGTATAAATTGTGTTATTAATTACAAATATAAATTTTCGAAGGAAAAAAAATGTATAATTAGATTATTTGACATGGCAATTTCTGATTATTATTTTGTTCTTGTTCTATAAATTGCACGACAGTTTTAAAGGGATTTAATTTGAGATTGGAAAAAAATATTAGTAATTTTTTTTTCTTATCTCTCAAACATTTTTTTTTAAATGGCGTATTTCAAAACTGCAATGAGTGAGTGATATACGACTTTCCTGTTTATTCTTAACATGTATCTTTTTTTTTTTAGCTGAATGATGGCTGGGTATTGTTTGGGAAAAAGGAATCAATATCCTCCAGTTAAAATGAGTCAACAAGTACTTTTTAATTGAATAGCTATCAGTGGCGTAACGTACACCCCCGCATTGTCGGGGGGCCCAAAGCCTGACTGCCGCCAAGTACCTATCCTTTGTAAAATTCAACTTGGGGGCCTAAAACCTGACTTTGCAGGGGGGCCCAATTGTTCTTCTCCGTTACGCCTCTGATAGATATCCTTATTTTTTTTAAAACCTCAATTCCTCGTTGTGTGAATGAATAATAACTGCTCCTCCGCTTTGCAAAGGGATGCCAAACGAAGTAATTGTATAACAAGAGGGCGCGTCAAGCAGAACCTTGACCATGGTGTAATAGAACTTGCTTCACTTAGTCGTATGGACAGATTGTCTTAGATCAGTAGCGCACACAAAGGGGAGGGGGTCCTAGTGGTCGGAACCCCCAAGCCCTTGTTTTTTTTCCGATTGATTATAATTCAAAGTATATAGTACATAAAATTTAATTAAGTATTTGTTATTAATTTTATTAATTAATGTGAATTATTTATTCAAAAATTAGTGTCTTACTGTTTTTTTACTCCCGAAAATCGACAAAATCAAAAGGAACATGATACAAGAATAAGGGACTTTCGACCCTGGAGCCCCCCGCCCTTGAAAAATTTCTGTGGGCGCTACTGTCTTAGATTATTGATTATATTATTATGTGCATAAAAATTATAATCAGTTGTTGATAAGACTTAAAACAAAGTTTCTCAATTTGAAAAATCATTTATAGTTATTTATTTAAAAGAACACCGTACAATCCCAGTGCCAACCGGAAACTGAAAACAGCGGTATCTTTTAAATTTTATTCAAATGTTGTAAAAGCTTCGTGTCTCAAAACAGAATAATAATTTGTTGAACTAATTTAATTAATAACGATCAAAATATAATTACAAGTGATTTACATATATAATTTAGGTTCATTATTGAACCTTTATGTGATTTATCACAATTAATACATTATTCATATACAAAACATAAATAGATTTGGATAAAATCAATATTTAACACTATTTAGATTTTCTATAGTGTATCGTATGCAAAAATAATATGTGAACTGTCAGAAAAGAATTGTAAATATTTTAATGAAGGAACAAAACACCTTTAGAATGCGAAATATTTTAGTTCTATGTGATTCCCTAGGGGGAATCCCTCCCTCAGGGGGCTCACCTTCTTTAGGTGGGTACGGGTGTCACAATCCCGAAGTACCCTAGTGATCTTTTCCTTTTCCCAAGGGGTTTACTATCTTTGGTAAACACGGGTGTCACGACCCCGGGGTACCCCAGTGATCCTTCTCTACTTTCGACCCTCCATCTTGTCATCCAATTTCTCCTTTTCTTTTCCCGTCCAGACCACAGACCTATGAATATTTGGCGCAGTATAGCCAAAACTGGCTCTTGCGCCATAAAACACCAAACTCACTCACTCACCCTACCCCCCAACAGCATTCATTCCTCAAATGATTCTAGAGTTTTAAATCGACGGAAATAGTTTCGAAAGTAACCAGTGCTAATTTTTTACGCGTCTATTTTCGTTTTAAATTTCATATTACAGAAATAATGTAACAAAAATAAATAACTAATACTATTTCAGAAATCTTGCTTCTCCTCCTCCCCCCCCATGTGGCTTTTAAAAAATATCCCACAGCCAGACCTTTTTGTTAAAAGGTATAATAGATCCCATGTCATAAAAATTAGTCAATTCCTCAACAATTTAAATTATTCTTCGATGTCTAATAATTGAAAAATATATAAGAGCAATGTTCGACCCTTGCAAATAAGTGCAAATGTTCGTTCTTCATCGCCATTTTAAACTTAGTTTGAAATAGCAAAGAAGTGTGAAGAATGCAAAATGTATGCGGCTAAAGATTGTGCATATTCACCATTATATATATGTTTTGTTACCTCTTTCTTTCACTCAGGTAGAAGATGAATCCCACCTCGGTAAAAGTCCTAAGCTTTGAACTGAAAAAAGATGGCACTTTTATATCATCAAGATCGTCAAAAATATTTAATTTGAAAGAGTTGGTTCACACGCACAAAAACAGTGATAGTAAGCAGGCGACAAGTCAAGAAAATTAACAGTATGGAGTAAAACCTCCCAACCAAGCACCATTTTTTTAACAAATGATGACAGCTTCATAGAATTTCACTTCATCATAATGGATAATAATAAAAACTCTCTTCGTGACCAATGCTGATTGTCTAAATGAAGACAGTAACAAAAGTCATTAATGGTTTGGTTCAGTGGCAGGACATGCCACTGAATTATTGCCTGTTCTTCCCATAACACAACCAACAAAACCTTCTTCGGACAAAGTTCTGATTTTGATGTCGATACAGGAGGTTCAGAAGGCCTACATATTGCTTGTCAACTCTTTACGTTACGGAACACAACCTACTTCTCTCCTCTGTCAGAATTTGTTTCTAGAATAGCTCAGCCTGGCAATGCAAGCAAACACAGGTAATAATTCGGTGATTCTCATTGATCTACAGTAAGCTGATGTGGAACCCTACCACTGCCAGTTTATCCATTAGGTGCTTGGAGCTGGCGTCCAGAGGCCTGGATAAGTTAGACTTAACCAGATTTTCTAGTTATAGATTTCGATCCGCCAGTGTCAAGAAAACATGTAGATCTCCTAGGCCCAGGGCCTGAAATGAGCTTAAACCGGCACTGGACCCTACAATATAACTTTCTGGTGAAACTCAATGCTCCAGTCAACTTTCAACCGTTTTGTATTAGTGAAAGTTTCGATTAATTCTGGCACGATTGAATTCAGGTTGTTTTTCATTTTATCAAGAGTTTCTTCTCGAATGAGTGAAGGACGTTCCCGCCTTGACTGACCTAGAACAGTTCCGTTTTTCCTTGATATTAATGACAACATGTGTTGTCGTAAATTGCATCCTCTGCAGAAACATGTCGTATATTACACCGTGGTATAGCTGCAGAGTTGTCTTTATCGAATTCGTGCAACAAACGATATCTCATATGCTTTTTTATCTCTTACCATCTTATATAGATTCGGATGTTTTTACCAAATGGTGTACTAACAAAAATTATCCACATAGTAATTAAATTTCTAATCTTGACGACTTGAGCAACTAAGAAACTAAAGTTTTGTTCATCGAACATTTTTCCTTTCCAATTTTAACTCTATGTGTGAGAAAAACTTTTCAATTATACATTTCATAGCAGGTTTCTATATCTTTTATCTGGAATAATATATTGTAAGAAAATGACCTAATAATTAGAAGAATGTATGCGCAATGTAAAATTTCCCCACTGTGATGATATTCTCACGAAACATAGACAACCTATACAGAATGATTCTTCGACAATATATCTGAAAGAAAGATTGCTAAGACTATCTGAATTTCATTTCATTTAGTCGATTCTGCTTCTGAAATACTTCTATGTTATGATTTCAGAAGACGAAGTAGCAATAACCTCCATTTATTTAAATTTTTTTTCCATATAAATACTACTTTCAATTTCCTTAACTAAATGCCACTATTTCCCCAAATTTAAACTTTTACTAAATATGGATAATAATTGAAAAAACATAGATACTCAAATTCAACAACCTAAAAACAGTAAAAAAAGTATACGTAGTTTAAGAATAATTAGAGATTATTTAGAATTCTTTCCAATAATTGCTTAGAGTTTTCTGTTTTTCTATTGAAAGGAAGAGAGAATGATATCACAATTTCAGTCGTCAAGAGCGCACATGACAAAAGTTATCTTTTGATCAAATATCTTTCGGAGAGGACATTTTAATAAATAGAAATTACCTTCAAGATAGGAGAGAAAAAAGCTTTAATTGATTTTTTTTCAATGAAAAGTAAACTGAAAGAAAATAAATTTTAGCAGATTTATGAAACCATTAAAAACTTAAGAGTGGTTAATATTGATTTTTAGATACTGACTAACTAGCATTTTCTAATCATAGTAAACGTTACAAAAATAGAAAAATGTACTTTTGCAGCTTTTTGTATTAGGTTTTTTTTTTCTCAACAAGAGGTCAAGAGGAAGAATATACATTATCTTTAAAATGATCAATACGAATTTGGAAGCTACTTAACTACAGAAACCATTAATCATTTTGAATGAAATTTTAAAAAAATATGCTTAGTTTTTTTCTTATTTAACCTAAGTTATTCTGTTATTTATTAATTAATTAATTTATTTTTCATTTCTGTTCCGCACTTTATGAATCGTAGTGGCTAAAGAATGGTGGCGGCCCAGACTCTCAGTAACACATTGCCAGATGCTTTACAATGGGTGAGAGTTCTGGAAAACTTCAAAGCCAGGACAACAGTTTAACACCTTCTGTGTCCTTAGGTAGGGACACGAAGGGCAACATGCTGTCTTGTCTTATCCAGTTGAAACATGATGTCTTTGAGGTCTCGACGATAGGGCACTGTCCCGATCTTAAGATATGAGAAGTGCCACACCGCATGTTCAAATTACGATCGACGTGGACAGGAAGCATTAGTGTGACCAATAGTTACCCATACCACCACATCAGATGCAGAGCCTGTATGACGATGCCGAATCCAAGCAGGCTACATGCGTTCTCCTCTAAGCCTCCAAACACAGAGACGTCCATTATGTTGCTGCGTGCAGAACCAAAACTCTGCTGAATATAAACGATGTAGTACCCCTCCTGTGGTCAGTTTTATCTTTCAGCGCACCACTATCATCTCGCTTTTATATGCTGCAGTGTCAAGGACAGCCGCTATAACAGTCGACATGTAGACAGTTCATGCTTCTCAAGATGTTAGGACATTGCCTGTCAGGACACTTTCCGTACTGAAAATAAGCTCACTTCCTGACTAAACATTCCTGGCCAACCCCCCTTCCCAGGCCGACCTGTTAACGTGTTTGTCCTCTCGGGCGTTAATAGCGGAAGGTGGTTGAGATCTTGCTTTGTGTTCAGTATGATCTTCCTGAAGCTGTTGATTCCGCAATCGCGTAATAGCACTCTCAATTGGTCATGATCTTAGTGCTATCAAATTCCGAAAAGTGCAGTAGCCTTTTCTTCTTATTATACGAGACATAATATGATCGTATCACAAACAGTCAACATTCAAATACGATTTCTCTTAATGAGAAACCTACTACGTAAATCTTTTTCAAAAAAATTTGAAATGCCGTTTCTCCCTCATGCGTCATTCGATTGCGTTTAAATGCCAATCATTTACATATCCAGACATTTTCTTTTCATGCCAATTTGACGTTTGTCATCCTTCTTTCCTGATGTAATTTTGATGACCAACAGCATATATGTGTATGTTGTGTGTGTTTATGACGAATCCACATCATTTTATGACTTATTTTTAACATGTCATCATGTCATTCAAACAAACCATCTCAGGCATCAACTACTTCTATTTTTAGTTCTTTACTGAATTAAGTAAAATCCAGAAATTCTCTCTTTTCAAGAAATTATAAAAACTTTGAAAACATTTGCCTTCCCTTTTTAAGTTTTTCTTTTTCTGCTGACACCTGTTGCATAAGGTGCACAAGCACTGTACAATCATGACTTGTAGGATCAAAAGATAAATTGGACAGCGACATCGTCAAAATAAATTAAACATACACAATTAACGATTGGCTCATTTTTAAGAAAATAACATTCATATCCTCCACCAAATGACATCTTGAAATCCATCAGGACATGATACATTATATTGTGTAAAACTTATTTGTGTACAAAAATATTGCATACACTAGTGTGTAAAAATTTTATAACTATTCTGATTTTCCTGTAATTCTGCAGAAAATCAACTGTAAGGCATGAAATTCATATTACAGAGGCACGACGTAGTACTTAAGGACGGGGAAAAAGAATAAGCCGCATACAGTATGGAGTGAATCAGAAAAAGGCTTTATTGACAGAAAGGTTTTGATGCAGACACTGCCTGCATACAAGATGGATTCTGAGTGGTCCTGTATTAAAAATCCTTCGGGACCTTGTTTCAGATATGACAGCCCTGTTAGTGGGACTGTATTTGGAGCCCCTGTAGCTTAGGGTTCCGTATCATTGATATGGCTGATTCGGCGGTAGCTATGCCCCTGCAATCAACCAAAGTAAAGAATATGATCTTCCCTGACTGCAATGGCTGTGAGGCACTTTCTGCTCATACTTAACTCCAGAATTTTGAAATAAGAATTCACATTCCTAAATGGCGTTCGTTTTAGTTATCTGGTGTTTTCTGGATACGATCATGCCACCAAGAATTTCTTTAAAGCCTCCTACATATGTTTAAAGGCATTTGAATCAGAGAAATTCGTTGTCCGATCCATTCTAAGGATATCTTCACTTTTTAGAAGCTCGTGAATGGCATAGGAACTGCGTGGCTGTGAATTGTCGTCCTTAAGAACAAAATCTGAGCCATTAGCAAAGTCAGAACAAAATCCCCTGGGGATGAATAACTTAATCACAGTAAAGATTCCCGGTAAGTAAACCGGTGTGTGAACGGAAACTGTGGTAAACGAAATTGTGAAGCTCCGTCTGTTCCTTCATCACACTACCTCTCCACACAAGCAGCCAGGTCCAACCAACAGTCCCTTTTCCTTGATATTAGTGGAATGAGATGGACGTGTAACTACTTTTCTGGATATCAACTTGCGCAGTTCCTTGTGTTTATTACATCATTGTCAGAGATGTCACTGATGGGCAACTGTCTTTGGGAAAGGGAGCATTTGACGGTAGGATTAGATACCATTTTGGCGTCTGGCCACAATAAACTGGGACACTTGCCATCCGGATGCTGTAAGCAACTACTGAGCAATTTTTCCTGCTGTTTGGCCCCGTATCGTTTTCCGCCCACAATGCATCGAGCGTCATTGTTTGTTTTTTACGACTAAATCACTATACGGGGAAAGCTTTAAAAGCTCGTGACAAAACACTTTTTTGTCTTCCAAACTCTTGGGCAACATTCATCAAACTAAGCCTTTGGTGATAAACCTCTTAATTTTGAACCACGGGCAAGGGGGAGGGACGCAACTAAACAAGAATCCCCCCTTTCCCTTCCACCATTTGGGGAACTATATGCCCAGGCTTTTTTACGCCTCAAAAAGAAGCAAAGTGGCAAAAGTTCGTACCAGAACACGGTCCCAAAAGTAGGTAACGGAGAAGTTAGGGGGCCCGCAAGTAGGTTTTGGGAAAAACACGGGGTCAGTTTTTTGGGGCCCTTAAAACCCCCCCCTTCCCTATGCGGGGGGGGGAATTAGACTGATCCCACATTACCATTATTGAAAATGGGAAAAAATTTCTAAAAAAATTTTTTCCTATTTTAAGTTAGATTATTATTTTTTTTATTTTAATTTTTTAGCACATTATTTTCCAAAAACTATAGATTAAAATAGACACAGTATTATAGAAAAAAAAATTATCAAAAATTATAATAATGGGTTTTATTTTTATTTGTAAAAAAAATATATTTAGCGTGACTTAGGAATAAACAATAAATATTAGCAAGATTATTCGATAACAGATATTGTAATCGATTCAGTAATTCGATATTAGTAATCAGGGTGGAACGAATGGTGAAACAGAAGTTCTACAAAATTATTTAAAAAAATAAAAAATAAATGATTTTTTTATCGTTGTTACCTTTTTGAAAGTAAATACTAATCAAAAGCGAATTTTGTTTAATTTTTCGTTATTCCTGAATACTTAAAAAAATAAAATAATAAAATAAAAATTAAAAAACCTTTTTTTAAAAAAAAATTCTAATTTAATTTTTTTTTTATCTTTTGTTATCTGAAAGTACTATAAATATTTCGATTTATGCAAAATGTTCAAAAAAATTAACTTAAATGAATTACCACACAATCCGTGCATGTTGATGCCTACGAAATATTTCAGAGTAAACACTGAAGATATGCGAGATCTTTGAAAAGCAAAAAAGAAAAAAATATTAAAGAAATAGGCAATTTATTCAATTTAGCAATATATTTACAATTTTAAACAGATTTCAGGAATTGGAAAACTTTATAAAATGCTTAAAAGTAATATATAAAGATCAAAATATAAACATTCTTTAAGTTTGTAAACTAATAAAAGGGAATTTTCAATTATGTATGTGTTGACCCCCTTTAAAAAAAAGTATCTTAAAAGTATTGTTTAATCTGGGTCCTCAACTTCACTCTCTTAAAAACGTCCTCTTATGCCAATGTACTATACACTCAAATGCTGAATGGTAAACCTATAAATTAAACATTATTTTAAAAGGAAAAAAATCATTTCTAAATTTAATTACAATTTTGTGTGTTTGAATATATATGCATGTGAGTGCTTACATAATTTAAACATATTTTTAATTGTATTTAAAAACAAGTAATATAAAAAAATTTAATCAATACCTACTTAGGTCGATGAAGAAAAATTTTATTTTAGTTTCTTTTTTATTAAATAGTTACAATTAATATAAATATGTATATATACATATGACAGAATCACACTATTAGGAGGCAAAATAGAAAGCTATTTTCCTTCCTATATATGCAGTTAGACTATTATTTTTTGTTACTATTTATTAGTTTTTTAATTTAATTAATGAATTAATATTTGAAAAAACTATATTAACATCAAGTGTCATTCACTATAAGTTTAAAAAATGTATTTGAACTTGAATAGAAAGTATTTTATTAACGATTAAAAATTTGATCAAGATATACATATATATATATAGAGAGAGAGAACTAATAGCAGGAATTGAAAAAACATATAAATTTCTTTTTTCCCCTTCTTAATGTTTGCTTTTGAATTTGGCTTTTACAAAATAATTCTTATTGACATTTTTTTCTTGTCATTGTTATCTGAATGACTTTTTAGCGTATTTCTTCCAATTTGAGTTGTCATGGATACCTTTTGCTGTTAACATACATACAATCTAAAATCAAAAAAATTTTTCTTTCTACCAAATTTTGTTTCTTGATGATTTGTAAATTCCCTGATTTATAGACTCCATGACTTTATAGACCGCTAATTTATACTCTCGCTTTGTTAAAACAAGTGATTGACAAGTCAACATCTTATTTACCAGAAAATATATTAATATTAGTGTATTTTGCAAATTCCATTTATTAGAAAAAGAGTAATTGAGTTTTGTGAAATGTTCGTGAATAATTCAAAAGAATGTCATTATGTATTATGAATCTGTTTTTGTTTTACATTAGTATTCTCTAAAACATGTATTAGAATTTTCAACTTTTTAAATCTATTTAGAAATATAAAAACCAAAACAAAAACACAATTATTTTATCATAAATATAATGCACAGATGAACATTTTTTTTCTTTTTAAAATTTCACTTTTTTTCCCTATGGAATATTGCCAAGATTCTGACAAAAATCAATATTAAAATTAGATTCATATCAAAATTTCCAAAACAAAAGACGTAAAAAATTATTAGCATATTCATTAGTATTCTATTTTACAAAATTATTGTGTTTATTGCATTTTTTTTCAAATTAACATTTTTGTATTTATATCACAATGTTTGCATTGAAAAGTTACAATTTTTGATAGTAGGTAAATTATCAATATTTTTTATATTTTATCTACTTTTATATATAACAGAATAAAATTTTATGTTGAGCTTTAGTATTTCTATTTTAATACATTCTTTCTTTCTTTCTCTCTTTTTTTTCAGATTTTTAAATTTCGCAAAAAGTTATGTAGTTAAATATTCTGTTTCAATTTAGATGTTAGAAAAAAATAGCCGAAATTATATTAGTGTAATTGTATTTTCTGTTGAACTTTTAAACTGATTTAGGATAAGAATAAACACACACACACATGTTAAAGAAGAAGAAATAATAAATTTTAGGAATAGTCTTCAACGTAGTGACTTAAATGTTTAAATAAATCTTAAATTTCCTATAAAACAGAGATTTGAGAAGCAACATAATTAATTAATTATTTAAAAAAAAATGTATAATTTCTCCTCCATAATATCCAAATGCGGAAACCATACGTTTCTGTTGTGGTCATTTATATCGTCAGCGGAATATCTTTTTAATTTTCCATATATTTTTTCCATTACACATCAAATAAAGAAAAGGCTTTGAATGTGATGTATAATGTCAAATTTATAAAATCGGTACACATATTTTTGATCGAAATATGAAGTAAAATGCATCATTAAACGATGATTTTAGCCAATGTTATTTTTTATTCTTATAAAGCAATTTTTCCATGCTCAAAATATATTAAGTAGAATTTTGGAAAGAAAAAAATAGATGTTAAGTATTGTTTTAGTAGGAATCAAAAATAAAAATAGTGATGTTATATAAGTTTTAAAATTTTGGCAAAGAAATATTACCTGTAAAAAACCTAGTTCCTTGTTTCCCTAATAAATCAGATAAAAAGTTTTTAAATATGTTGTCATTTTTAATTAAATCACAGAATGAAAATAAATCATTTATTAAATTATGAAGTGCATTCTGCAGCGAAAATTGGAATTATTTATTCTCTTCATTACATATAATAAAATTATGTATAAATTATGGGAATAATTTAGTTATCTATAATATTTTATTTACAATAAAATATTCAAAGTTTATTTACACACCTTTTTATTTAATGCATGCTTCGAGGGGATAATGTTAGCATTGAAAAAGAAAAATGAACTATTAAATTGCTTAAGCAATTAATGAAATATTAATTGCTTAAATTGCTCCATTATATTCTTACAAGCATCTATTTACGAGATGTCAGAGTAATATATATATAAAACTACGTATACTATAAAAATTACCTTAAATTTGTTTTATAAATTTGTCGCTCTTTACTTGTCTGCAGAGTTTAAATTAGGTTTCCAGTGCAAGTGCAATTTAAAAATGCATGCAAAAAAATTCGAAATGCATGCTTCATTTTTGATATTTTGTGATTGTATTTCATGACCGGGAAGAATAATCGATATGAATAAAGCAATATAGATTGTGTTGCTAAATAAAAAAATGCAATAAAAAATAGAGCTGAAAACAACAAAAAATCCGTTCATTCGATACGATAAAAGTTCTCTCTCTCTCTCATCAATTATAAAAAGCAAAATTCTTCATTAATTGTAACCGTGGTAACATATCCATGCGTTCCACTGAGAAGTAAAATTATTAAAGAACTGAATTTATTATAAAATAAAGCAAGGAATTTGCAGTGATTTATATCACTGTTTGATAGTTAAACGTTGAATTTAGTAAATAAATTTTCAATCTCCCGAAGTTATTATCTTATCATTTTAAATTATCTTACTATTTTGTAAGACGAAAAACTTTGAAATCAAATGTTTATTTAAATCTTCAAATGAAATGAGCTGAAATTAAGTAAAAATATACATAAGCAATGTGTGAATAAATTTGTTACAACATACTTAATAGTAAATAATATATTTGGAGGTTATTTATTTATGAATTTATACTCTTCTAAGGCCTTATTTGAAAAACCTTTTAAATATTGTTCTTTTTTTAACCATTAAACACAAATATAATTTTATTTAATTTAACAATTTATTATTCGCATTGTGGAATAGAAATAAAAGATATGATGTCTTATTTTTATAACGCATTTAATCGATATAAATTGAAAAAAAAACTTGTGGGGGAAAAAAAGTTCCATTTATTTAAGTTCTATTGATATTGATTTTAGAGGCTTATTAGCTGTATTTGGTTTTTAAAACTATATACATACTCAAATTTTTAACTAACTGTTTAATTAAATATTAATAGAAGGTTATTCGCGCTCGCGCGATTTTTAAGCGGAACAATTAAGGCAAACAACAAAAGAATATTTATCCGAAGTATTATGAATATTTCATTTTTTATAAAAGTAATAGACTAATTTCTTAAAGAAATTAACAATTAATAGTAAATAGTTTTAGAAATTCATATTAAGAAAAATTTATGAAATTTTTGAGAATTCGAATAACAAATATTTCTTTTTTCTGTGTGCATACATTTTTAAAATGAAATACTTCTATTATTTAAATATCGTTTGCTCATATGACTAGAAAGTTATTCAGCAATTGAATATCTGACTCATTAACAAATTTATGGCAATGTTTCAAAGGCAAATATTCTATAAAATAAGAAAAAAATGTTTTTTACTTTAACAATGTAAGCAAATTTCCGTTGTTTACATTGTTATAAAACACTTTGAAGAACAAAAATGAATTTTATACAGTAAAGAAGAAACTGTTATTCATCAAAGTAAATTTTGCATGGCATTGGCATTGCATATGTAATTTATTTTTCGAAATACCATCATTTAAGCCCTGTGAAACTTTGAACAGATTTTAATATTTGAAACATAAATATTTTATAAAAATTGTTAAAAGAAATTACATGTTTTTTTCTATTTTTAGTGTTGAAGTAAAATGATTGCATCGTTATTTAAGGAAATGTAGGAATGGAGAGATAAATCCAAATAACTTCATTCAGTTTATGTTGCAGACTATAGTGATGAAATTAGATTTGTTGATCGATTCAAACAGAATATTTGATGGTGAGATTTTTTTAGTTTTAATTGTTTTAATTTCAATTCAGTACAAAATGAGATTTAATATTTTCAGGTCAAATGTCAAAAATGCTGGTATTTTTTTAACATGAACATAGTTTTTAATTCTTATTCTTCAAATTTTTTCAATTTATCAATTTTTTCACGTTTTATAGGAAGACTTTTGACATGCCATTAAGCTTTTCCAATTTCAAAAGTAAATATCCTGTATAGGGATTTCAATATCGGTATACCGGGATACCGAATACCGGTATTTTGGGCCATTTGTGCAATTTTGTAATACCGGTATTTACAAGTTTAAATACCGGTTTTTCGGTATTTACTAGAAATTTTTTTTTCTTCTCCACTATATGTTCAGGGATCGCCAACCTATCAAAATAGTACACGTTTTTGTTTTTATGTCTCCCTAACGGACGAAATTAATTAGACTGTGGATATAAAGTTGCATCGTACAATCAAAAGAAGTGATAAAATATGTGAATTATCCAAGGAGGTGGACCAAAAATATTAAATTACAGGTCAGAGCGATACTGCACATGCGCAGGTTTCGTAGTCTGATATTTGTATCTGTGAAAACAAGTTTGTAATTGTGAAGAAAGTGCGTAATATCTCGATATTTTTTAAATTGGTGAGTTGTATTTGCACATTGTATTTGCATATCATACTTGCATTTACGTATCATCATGATTTTAAAAATGAAAATGAAAAAGAAGAAAAGAGACTAACCAATTCAAATTTGATCAAGTTTATAGTAAATTTTCTTAAAATTTTTTTCCCACAAACCTCATTCATATTCAAAAGAATTCGGTACAGTTATTGAAGATGATGATGACAGTAATGCCGATAGTGAAAAGGAATTGTCTCTTGAACAAAAATTAGAATTAGCGATAAGTAAAAAAAATTCAACATACCAAAATATAATACAGAAATCAGCTATATCCAAAACCATCCGACGAGAAATCGATTTATTTGAAGATGAGAGGTTTAGAGATAAATACTTGGAAAAAGTATAACTCGTATTGCTAACAATACTACCAATTATTGTCGATGCCGAAAGAGTGTTTTCGACGGCGGGCAGTTTGTGTACATAATTACGTTTCAGGCTTAATGACAGTACAATTAATGCATTATGTTTTTTAAGATCACATTTCAAAAATTGTAATAATACCACAGACTGAATAGTGATATTTATACTTTTTTTGTGATTTAAATAAATAAGTTGCTCTTTTACTTTTTTGTGATTCTTTATAAGCTGTTATAATTTAAAAGTTACAAATTAATTTCTTGTGATATTTACACTCTCTAATAAAACTGGCAAATAAAACAAAGAAAAACATGCATTTTCCTTCTTTTCCTAAAGTTTTTATTACCGGTATTAAAACCGGTATCCCGGTATTAAGATCTAAAAAATACCGAATACCGGTATTGAACTTTTGGTCCGATATTGCAATCTCTAATCCTGTCCTAGGTCATACATCTCAATTTTCAGTACAAGATATTTTTGTGAGTCATTGTTCTGCGTAATGATATTTCTGAAGTTGAGTCTCTTAGCGCGTAATTCTTTTTTGACACCAAGTTGAGATTATGCTTAATTATTCAACACGACATATCGGCCGAATCTTAAGCGATTTGCTACCAAGATAGAAACCTGCTAGCTATCAATAGATAACGCATTTAATAAATTTAAAATTGCAGCGTTGTTGTTTTGTCATAAAAATACAATCATTCGAAAACTAATTTTTTTAAAGCAAAAAAACCTGCATTTCATTATTTATTTATTTTTTTTTTACCTTTTAATTTTTTTGGTTCTATCTTTTTTACGAGTTTCTTAAATTTTTTTTTATTTATTTATTAATTTTTGAATTTTGAAATCCTCTCAACATATAGCAATTTTTAAAGAATATAAATAATGAAAATTTATTGGTTTTGATATACATTGGCAATTTTTGCAATATAATGTGTGTATATCAGTGGCGCACACAAGGGGGGGGGGTTCCTAGGGTCTGGACCCCCAAAGCCCTTGATTTTTTTTCGATTGATTATAATTCTAAGTATATAGTACGTAAAATTTAATTAAGTATTTGTTATTAATGATTAATTTTATTAATTAATGCTAATTATTTATTTAATAACTAGTTTTTTACTGTGTTTTGTTCCCGAAAATCGACAAAATCTAAAGTAACATGATACAAGATTGGATGAACTTTCGACCCGGACCCCCTTGAAAAATTCCTGTGTGCGCTACTGGTGTATATTATATAAATAAAAGTAATATGCTGGTATTTTGCTTGTCGTCTGTTGTTTTCTTACATCTTAGTATTATCACTTTAGAACATTTATTTCAAGTAAATTTGTCAATTCTTCGATGTACTAAATGTTTTATTTTTCTTATTTCGATATTGATAAGGTAATATAAATAATAACAGGAATAAAAATATTTTTCACTGTTGTCACGATTGGAGAGTTATGCTCAAGCGTGTAACATGCATCTCATAAAAAGCACAAAAAGTGACTTTGATTCAAAGCATTTCTATGGCTATGATCAAGACAGAAATGAACTTAAGACATGGAAACACATATTCTTAAGGTATCCGACTTCCCTAAAAGTGTGAATATTACCAAAAATTGAGAAATTTTTGATGTGTAACATCTCTCCTCTCGGTTGCTGGATATTTGTTGGGAGTGATTTCGTGAAAAGGGACGGATGTGTGTAACAGGATGTGTCGTAAGCGCGCGCTACTTGATTTGACCAATGAGAGTGCCTGGCTGTGTCTTTTCGCTACCCTCACATGGGGGTCCGACTCTAGTAGCCATCAAGCACTCGAGCGCTTGACTCTGAATCCGTTAGTCACGATATTGGGGGACATAAGTGCGGCAGAATGCTTATTTGAAAATGGACAAATAGTGATTTCGGTGGTCGTATACATTTCTTCGAATCAAACGGTTAAAAAAATTAAAGATTTCCTGCATTTTGTACTTTACCATATAACGAAGGTGGTTCTGCTCTTTTAAAAAATTATCACTCGCTTCCCCTGATTTTGAGTGGTGATTTTAACTTTAACTTCAGTTTGCCAAAAGTTGAGCAGCTCATAGCTTTTATGAGTGATGAACTCAAGCTCGAAATGAATACAAATTAGAATGTTTCGACTGCTAACAGTGGTATTGTTATTGACGCTGCTTTTCAACGGTTTTTAAATACTTTGAAATAACAAGTATATGTGTCATATTTTAGTTATCATAAGTCTATTGTCTCCGCTCTTCCCCAAATTGAACAAGAATAATTATTTTTGATAAAATATTGCATTATTCCTTTTGTTAATTGAATGCAATTTTCATTAAAGATATAATTATTCGATAGAAAATTATTTCCAATCATACCCAATTCATATTTTTTTCAGGAAAAAAGTTAATATTACGTATTGACCACGAGATAACATGTCAGATGTTACACATCATATGCGACTACTGTAAGACTCGTTTTTTTTATTATTGTTATTTTATTTTATAGGTCATCTTATTAGCCTTATAAAAATACCAAGTTTATTTTTATCCACTCACTAGAACAAAAACTGCAAGTGTTTTAGTAAAGGTAGATGCCACTACTTTAAGCAAAATGTCATACTTTAAAAGGCGTTTCTCACGAAATTTGCTTTTTTGAAAATGCTCAAATGGGAACAATGATTGCTCAAAAAGTTTTGAAAATAATTAACTGAAATTTTCTGTGTATGTTTTGCATAATAGTAGAAGCTTTTTAACCTTCAGATTCATCATTCACTGTTTTATTACAAAATTTACAGTCAATTATGTGAATATACAATCACTATTTCTTAAGTAATTTCATATATCGGAAATCCGGCGCATAACGCTTACTTTTAACAAATTAAATATCAAAATTTAAGGATACGCATTATACGCCAGGTATAAAGATGAGAGTTTTAAAAATAAAAATAAAAAAGATCAGCATAGAAAAATTAAGACTTTTGTGTATATCGAAAACATTGTTTATTTAAAAGAAATGACATTCCATATGAACTAAAAAGGGTTATAGTTCTAGTTATACACCATTTTTTTCTAATGTTTGGGATAATATCTCAAATAAATAACTTAAAAACATAAGAACATTGCATTCGTTAATTTAAAATTTTCGCAAAAAAGGGTGCTCGTTATATGGCGTATATACCTAAAAATTAAAAATTGCGGCTTGAAAGTATAAGTGGGCTTTATACGCCTTATTTTACGGTAATAACTAAGAGAAAGTGCTCTAGTTTTTGTAAAAATTGAAATATCTTTTATCCTGAAGGTCATTTCAAAAATAAAAGCAACAAAAGTGAAAATTTGTTCATAAACTTTTGGTACAGAATGGGCTCCATTTATGTAATTTTTACTAGTTTTTTCCTAATTTAATAATAATAATTTCTTTTCCTCTTCTTATTTTTTACCATATTTTTCTTAAAATGTACTAAATAAATCTAAAAACTACAAAAAATCTCCACAGCTCCAATTTTTTTAAAAAAAAGTTGCCGCAAGTTGCCAGATACCTTTAGAAAATGGCAGCATAATACGCGAAACTTTATAACGCCAATTACTGACTAATTTAAAATTAAGCTACGATGAACAGTTCATTTGATTCTCAATCAAACGATGGAATAAATTGAAACAACCGATATTATTTTCACGAAGCATAATTATAGAAGGAAATTTTGGAAGAGTCTGATATCATACAACATTTCTGAAATCAAAAGACATGTAAAAAAAATTAAAAAAATACAAGAATATTTATACCATAATTAATCTGTTTTTCAGAGAAGTTATTCACAGAGTTCCTTTGTACTGAACGCTCTTTCCGTTGCTTATTGCATGAATATCAGTGTAAAACTTTGTATCTAATCATAAAAAGGGTAAACAAAATCAAAAATGATAATGAGATGGTTGAAATGGTTACAATAATGTAAATAAACTATCAAATTTAAAAATAAGATGTTTTATTGCTGTTAACTGTACGTACCCCCAGACACATAGCAACGGACAAAACCAGTGCCGGTTTATCCATTTGGCACTTGGGGCGGGCACCCAGGCGACCGGAGAGGCCCAGAAGAGTTCGGGTAAGCTGGACAACGCTAATACAACGTAGAATGATAAACACTCTCACCAAAGACACAGTCAACCACATTCAAAGAGATGCAGTTTAAAACTAAAGTGATCTCCTGTCATGGGTACATCATTGTTACAAAGTGGGCAGGAGTTTGAAACTACCATTCCCTTTCAGTAATTCAGTGCCGCTTTATCCATTGGGTGCCCAGGGGCTGGATAAGCTGCACTTAACCAGATTTTCGGGTTATAAATTTCGATCCTCCTGTGCCAAGGGGGCCTAAGATCTTCTGTACCCAGGGCCGGAAAAGAGCTTAAATCGGCACTGGACAAAACCCACACGCTTCTTTTTTTTAATTTTGAAACTATTAATACACTTTTCGCAATGTGATGATGACTATTCATTGAAGAGAAAAATAGACAGCTTGGACAAAACTGTTTATGTGTAACCAGTTCTAGCTCACGACATAATATTTCAATAAGCAAACCAATTTAAATCTTTCTTTATATAGAAAATTCATTATCTTCCAAATGGGCTTTCTTGCACATGGCATTTTTCTTTCACTCTCTCTTTATATATATATATATATGTTTGTGTGTGTAGAAAGAGAGGGAAAAAAGTGAGAGACTGTATAAAAAAGATTTATAATTCAGAATCAAAATACTTACACATTAAAAGACATGTATTCTAGAAATGTACTCTGCTAATATTTATTTATTTATTTATTTTATGATTGATTTTTTCTCAAAAGCTATCATTTGATTATTATTTTATCAAATTTAATTGAGAATCGAAAATAATACCTAATATATGATTTCTCTTTATTAAATTGAATCTAATTAATTTTTAATGAACCTAATTATTTTTAATTGAATGAATCTAATTAGTTTATAATGAAATAATGAATCTAAAGTTTTTTTTAATCGCATCGCGTCCCTTATTAATTTTATTAAAATTTATTTGCCTTCATTTTTATTGCATAAGCTTCCTGTGATATTATAATACATAATATTTATTTTACGTATACCGTGAATTCAAATTGAAAATAAATAAATAAATATGCATAAGTGTACATTATTTCTTACAAAACTACATACACTTACATTTCTTAAATATTAAGAAACTGGAACATTAATTTACCTAAAGGTAAAACTATTGATGAATTACCCTTTCCCATATAAATTACGATTTTTAATGGAAAAAAAAGCACATTGAATTATTTAAATTTGTACGTTTATGTTTTCCATAGAATATCTCGTAGAGAAAAATGTAATCTAAATTACTTCCTAATAAAAATTTAATGATTTCAAAATTACAATTTTTCATCTCATTTTGAATAAAAATATCAGTGTCTAAATTTAGTCAAATTTTTATTTCTTTTCTTCATTTTAAATGTGTGTTTCATAACCAAAACCAAACCACCGGAAAAAGCGAACTCCAAAACTACTTTTTAATCCTTCGCAGTACGTTGCTGCCATCTATTGATGACAATATGTACTAGCTATTATCCCTAATGCTGCAGTAAATTGCGAAATAATATTCCTCTTTTTTTTCACTCTTAACTTTTCTCCTTTAGTTTGAAATAAAATATCAGAGTCATTTGTCATAAATTAAATGACACTGAAACTCCCTCTTTTTATAGTTTTGAATCAGAAGCGACTCGAAAATAAAAACGGGAAACAACTGTGTTATAAAAATCCGAATATTTTAAAAGATATCAGTTCTCTTTTCCTTCTATTTCGAAATATAAATTGTTTCGTAACGGTCAAAAGTTAGTCGTTTTCCATTTTAAAAGACAGATACAGTTTTCGCATATGCTATTTCGAAGCAATGCTTCAATGAATTTTGAGGGCATACTATTATAAGTATTCGAAAAAGCGGGATATATTTATAAAAAAAGGAAAGGGAAAACATACAAAACAGGCCGAAGAGGAAAAAAAGTCCCTAAAAATTTATTTCAAATTCTCTGAATGTCTTGAGCAAGCAATACATCAAGGGAATGGCAGTTTCATTGCAAATACATTTGGATAGTCTTGAGTATCGTTTTAGCTTTAAAGTTGGTTTTTGAAGTCATCAAAAAACGAGATTTTTTATATATATTTTTTTTCCCAATCTGTACGGATATATACATGTAGACTTATTTATACATATATATGTCCCTTATCTCATTTTTTTTAAAAGTTTATATTTCGTTGAGGAAGATTTAACTGTTGGAATACGAATAGCAATAATGGTAATATTTCGTTTAGTATTTGGACAGGAGGTTTTGTAAAAGATATATGCTATTAAAACATTACGATTTATGAGTTTTGGTGGGTGAATACATATATATTTCGATTTTTTGACGTCTGATAATTTTCAGATATATTTTGCCTCTAATGTTATTTGCAGTTGTTATTCAATTCTTTTATTTTTCTGTTTTTCTCTATTGTACGTCGTGAAAAAGAAAATTGTTACGAAAGATTTATGTTGCATCTGACCATAGAAAGTTCCTGATTATTTAATGCTATGCAGCTTATCATGCGTGTAATATTTTAACACAAAAAAAATTTAATGTTTAAGATTTATTATTGTGATATTTGTTTTAAATAAACCTCTATTTATAAAAATTTAATTTTATTGCTTACTATATTTTGTAAAATAATCGAAAAATTATATTTATAACCAAAGTATATCATAAAACATACATTTTCTAAAAAATATCACTAAATTCTAAGCATTTGAAGCTTATGGGCTAATCAATGGAGTAATGTACACTCCCGCAACACGAGGGGGAAGGGGGGGGGGAGGCTGGAATTTTAGGAGTAAGGATTTTAAGGGGCCTAGGATTTTTAGGTAATCCTTAGAAGATCCGGCTTGGGGCCCAAAATCTGGCTGCCAGGGGCTCCTAATATTCTACGTTACGCCACTTTGCTTACGCATAATCATATAGATTGGTAATGCTTAGATGTTAATTAGTACTATAGTACACAGTGTATTTATTCATTAAAAAATGGAAACTTTCTAATAACAGAAGATGAAGGAGAATTCTCTAAAGAAAAAGAAGTAATCTTTAGCCATATATTATAAGTACTAGCTAAATATTGGTTAAAAAAAATTAAAACATGCGAAATTTGAAATTAAACCCAGTGATATTTGTGCGTTTTAAAAGTTCAAAAGTAGTGTAAAACTTACTCATAGCTAAGTGTATAAATTACTCATTTGCTAAGATGTAAGTAACTTAAATTTAAAATAATTAGGCTTTATGGGTTTTCACGATTAGAGCTCTATCAATTATATAAAGAATCTGACATTGTTAACTTCATCAAAATACAACGAATTAAATGGGCAGGTCACATTATCAAAATTAATGAAGATCGCACCACTAAAAAAGTCTTCAATGTTCAACCCATTGGCACACGAAGAAGGGGCAGGCCAAATATTAGATGGATTGATGGCCTAGAAAAGATCTCCTAGTTTTGAGAACTAGGCATTGGAGAAGACTAGCAGGAAGAAGGCTATCCTGGAAAAGGCTTCTTGAGAAGGCCAAGGGCCACCCTGGGCTGTCGGCCACTGAGGAAAGAAGGAAGGGTTTTCAGATTGTTTTACAATTCAAAATGCTTTGATTTTTTTTATTTTTAAATGTGTTGACATAGTAAATAATAAAAATAAGTTTTATCAGAAGTTTATTCAAAGAAATACATATTAATATTTCTCAGCTTCAGTAAGGAATTTCAAATTAGGTGACTAACTACGTTCGAAAAATTATTTTGAAAAAGCGTATAAACGAATAATTTTTTAATATTTAGTGTCAGTTGAGTTAGAATATCCATATAAAATTGTTGTATGAATATTATTGCAAGAACAAATTGCTTAAAAGCAATTTTTGGGAAAAATGAAGAAAGAATGACACTTTCAAAACTCTTTCTACTTTTATGAAAAATATTTCAGTAATAATGATGGTATTTTTGTCTTTATAAAGCTAGAACTTCTATACCGGGTCTGAACTAAGATTTCCGAAAAATTCACATTATTTTCAGAGTTACGATCAATTGTAATAATAACCGGTTATTTAACAAATAAATCGAAATAATATAACCGGTAAAATTTCTCTCTGATGCAATAAAATATGAATAAATTCACTTCTAAATTACGTCACCTAACCAGTATAGTGGTTAGCGACGGTGACTGCGGTGCCGTAGGGACTGAGTTCGAATCCCGGAGAAGACATGGATGTTTGTAAATGTATAGTGCCTTTGTGGCATGGGGGTACTATAAATAGCCGTCGAGTCGAAAGTTCTCTTGTGGTTGGTGGAAGGGGAAGGGAGGCCCTGGCCACCCCAGAGTTTTCTTCCTCTTAATTGGGGTGGAACCGAGCAAAATCGTACTGTCACCTGCATGGTGCTCAAAGGTAAGGCTAACGACAGGCGTAAAAATTCTACTCCTTAGCCGCGATGAATTTCGTGGGCCTCGATCTGACTTCGACAGGCAGGTGGTATTAGTCACAACAACAGCTTCTAAATTACAAATTTGAAAAATACTCTCTATAATAGTAGTTCTCTATAATACTTTCATAAAAATACTGTCGATAAATCTCTGTATAGAAGTCGTAACTACTATAGTGTTCGAATTAATTGGGACAAACCTTTTTTTCTTGTCTAAGCTAGTTTGTGATCACCAGTGGTGACTCGAACCGCATCAAATCAATTATATTTGTCTCGAGGTAATGTGTGGAGGATCCATATTGACTATAATTTACTTGTGTGTGTTTGACGGGCTTTAGTGTATTGATACCTCAGTTTTGAGAGTTTCAGTGAGGAAGGTTAAAATTTTGCTTTCAGGTTAACGTGTTACTTTTGCTCCTTCACAAATGGATATTACTCCGAGAAAGCGTTCTAAAATAATAGTTCTTTATGAATGAACTTCTATGACTGTGAGAGATATATCTACAGCGTCAACAGTCAGCGTCTACAAAAAGAAAAGTGAAAATCTGGTCGCGAATGGTAAACTCTACTCCAGGAATTAATGAAATTCTCATAAGAAATAGAAAAATAAATTGAAGAAAGACAATTACAGACTTTCGGAGGGATTTATTGGATTATGGTGTTGAAATGAGTACCTCAACTGTACGGAAAAGGTTTCTGGAAGTAGGCCGTTAGGCAACAAGACCGAGGAATAACAATTTCTAACTCAGAAAATGAATTTTTTAAAGAAAAAAACCGTTTAGCATAGGCCAAAAAATATCAATCATGGCCTGTTAATGACTGGAAGAACGTGATTTTCAGTGATGAAACACATTTATTTGTGCAGGAGTACAAATCAAATGTAGTTAGAAGAATTGATGGTGAAACTCTGCTGCCGGATCATATTCAATAGGCTGTAAAACACCCTTCTAAATAGATGTTTTGGGTTTTTTTCACAACAGATGGCACTAAAAGCTTAGTTCTTCTTAAAGGCATGATGAATTCTTCCAAATACTTAGAAATATTACGCAGTAAAATTGTTCCATTCATGGAAACATTTGACGGAAGATTTCAACATGACTTGTTCCCTTCTCACGCTTTGAAATTATTCCAGACTTTTAGACGGTAAAATAAAATAACTTTTTGGCCTGATAATTCACCAAACCTTAATCCTATAGAGAACTTACGGCATATTCTCAAGAATCGTTTAGTTAAGATGAATTGTACACGACAACAGAACAATTTATAAAAAGTGTTATATAAGTCGTGAAGTATTCCCCCGTGGGTGATACCTCACTCCTAAGTTAACTTCGTGATCTAGAGGTGTGGGATTGAATGAAGAACCAGGCATTGTCGTGATCTTAAAATGTCTTTATTAAGATCGTAACTTAAAGACTAACAATGGTAATATTTATATTATAACTTAGCGGATTAAAGGTGAGAAAACACATAATACATATTACCAAATAAGCGAGATCTTAACCACTATATTTCACTTTCCCTTCTGTTCCTAATCTCTGTTTATATCACAGTTACTAATGGATACTAGAATTATCCTACCTTAATTTCTCGCTTAATCGCAATCCTCTCGGATCCTCAATATATATGGATTAACTCGCGTGGAATTGGATCCACCTTGACTTGATCGTTCTGTCACGGATAGCTTCACAATCAACGACGGCTTTCTTCTCTTCCTTCAGTTCACGCGCTTAAACCAGACTAGCATAACCACTCCCCAATAGATCATACGCTTACGTTAAACTTCCGCTTTTTGAAAGGTTTCTAATTTGCATATTCAGGTTTCGCTTCTGGATTTGGTTGGAAATAATTTGAAATTTTTCGGCCCCAAAGAACCCAAGAGGAGATTTTAGTAGAAAACGCGATGAGCCCGTCACAAAGTGTGGTTCAACAATGGTAAAATCAAGAACATGTGCGCTACTACACTAATGGAGTCAATGCCAAGACATGTTGAAAAGATCATTTCTGCTAAAGGAGGGCATACATCGTACTAATACTGAGATTTTTAAGTCCACTAAAGGTATGTAATGATTAAAAGCTAAGGTTCTTGAAATAATCGCTTTTTTCCATTTGTCCCAATTAATTTGAACAGTATAGTACAGGGATGGGCATTAAGCCGATCTCGATCGACCAGTGGACCACCAAGACATTTTGGGCTGACCGCCTTTACTAAACATAAGATGCCCATACTAAAAGAAAAGAAAATATTTAAGGAATACCGACGCCAACTAGATAGGAGAGAATCAGCTTTTCACAATCGATGCAACTGTGTTTACACAAGTAAATGATTTGATAAATCTGTAGACGACATATATACCTTCATTGGAAGCTCACGATCACGCTTAAAACGTTCATTGCACGGGAGGGGAAAGAAGGGATCACTGTGATGCCAACCATTTAAATGAATTTTCCCCTACACGCCGCCTGAGGGGGAGGACAAATATTGATGATCAGCTCTTCTCGCGATAGCACGGGATTGGCTATTGAAACATAATCCCACAACCCGCGCTTTCACGGGATTGGGTTCTTGTGTTGAGGTCATGTCCAACGATGGAGAGGGACTCAGCAGCCAACAAATTAAGTACGTACACCCGTTTCAGACGCATCGGTTCACGTATGTTCTCTGCTCTCTGCATTGAATATGTCCACTGTCTAACAGTCGCTCTCTCATAGTTGTTCAAATATACAACTTGACAATTTTGTTTACTTGTGTTTTTGTAGTTAACATAGTGTAATCTGACATCTCTTAAAAAACGGATGTAATGTCGAAAATAAATGTTAAGAAAAGAAAACACTTACACTTTTCATACAGAATAGCCACACCCACACCACTGGGTGGACCCCAACACCGAAAAAACATTAGAAGTACTCTGGAAAAGCTTGCCCACATCTGGTATAGCACATATAGCAAAATAACATTATAATTATATCTTTAATGAAAGGAGAAAGTTTTGAAAATATGTCCTTTTTTCTTCATTTTTTCTAAAAAAATGGCATCTAAATAATTTTTTTCGTGTAATAATATTCTTAAAACGATTTTATATGGATTTCTATAATTCACAACTCTGACATTTAACATTTTTAAATTGTTCATTTATACGCATTTCTAAAATCACAGTTCCGAATCTAGTCGGCCATCGTAAAAGGAAAGAAATTCGTTTCTAGAATAAGTTTCATTTTTTAAAATTATTAATTAATCAGCTGACTTACTAAGCGTAGCCATTACATTCAAATTCTTTTTTATATATTAAGTTCATCTTTCTTTATTTAATGCTGGACACTAATAAAGATTCAATACTTCGATCATAGATTTAAAAAAAAAAGTTACAATGATTTTTTAAAAAACAATTAGTACATAATAAACGAGAAATTCAATTTTAACCAAATACTAATCTTTCTAACACTCATTAAAAACGAAGAAATTTTATTTTAACCTTAACCGAACACTAATTAAAATTATAATCGATCTGTTAAAGTAATAACTAAGCCTTAATAAAGACAGAGATTAAGATCCTATCCGTTTTTCTTTTTGAAAAAACAACTCGCAAAGTTAAAGAGTAAAGAAAAAAAAAAGGCTTTATGAATCACTTAATTCCTCAATTGAAAAGTTTTCTTTAAAAACTGTAGGGTAGAAAAATAAAGCCAATCACAGGGAATAAAAGACGTTGGAAGCCATTAAAGAAGAGATATAATCCCCCCCCTATGGTTCACCGCTTTCCCAAACAAATCACTAATCCAATTGAACTTTTCAGTGAACTTCCCGTGTGTTTTCGATTTGGTGGAGCTTAAAACTTTCCCTCCGATACATTTCATTTCTGATTTACTTTTGTTTGGAAACATTTTGCGTAAAAAGTTCAGCCGTACAGATTAAAACTTAGTCGAACTTTTTTTTTTTTCTTTCTCTATTCAAGTTCCTGAAGTTTTTTAATTTTTTCTTTTCGTCTCTTAATTTTTTTTCTTACTCTATATTATCGTTTCCGTCATAACTATCTATTATAACTTAAAAGAAGTGTATTAAATTTGATAGCTTTTTCTTTTTCTGCTCTTTCAATAGCTTAAGGTTGATTAGAACTTAAAAAAAGGAAGAATTTTTCCTTCCCCACCCCAATCGTGATCTCGGAAATTGCTTTTAAGAGACTAAGAAACATTTAAGGTTAAACTAATAAATAAATAAAAAAAAAACATAAAGAATTCAAACTTTTGCTAATAGAAAGAGTAAATTAACACTAGCTGCGAGAATTTGATTGATAATTATTCTTAAAGATAAAATAATTAAAACTATTAAGAAAGCAATCATAAGTCAAAACTCGAAAATTATTCTATGTATTAAAAAATTATTTCGATCAATGTTTTCTTACAGTTTTAAAAAAGATTAACTAACTTAACAAATGCTAAATAAATAAAGTGAAATAAACTAAATTCATATGACGTCTTAATCACATGATAACGACAATCTCAAGAGTTTCCGGCCAATCCTTCATAAATTCATGTGATCTCATAATTATATCACGTGCCAATCAGTTCACGCGCTTCGATGTTTCCAACGTTTGCCATAAAAAGTACATATTTGCTAACAATATTAACGGTGATAGGTAAATAAAATGCACTTGATTTAAAAGTACACGTATAATATGTATATTTATTTAATTTTCTAAAACTATTTGAAGAGCTTTAACATTTTGTGACAGTATCACCTCCCTCTTGGGCCCTAGATTTGTGGGAGGTAGGGAAGAAACACTCGCCATGATCCAATCAATCTATTTTTATTTATCACACAATAAAACAACACAAATTCAATTAATAACAGTAAGAGAATGTCTCGGTGCTAACTGCGAAAGTGGAACAACACGACGGTAATACACGAAAAATTAGGAGACTATCAAACTCGATACTTACTTTATATAGGATCTAATCTTTCATCCGATTTAATCTAAAAACAATTTAATCTCAGTGAACAATCGTCCCTTTAAAGCTTCCTCCTAATATGTCTTTAACCACAGTAATTCAAATATGATACCTGTCAGTAACAATCTCACCTGATTTCGAGTTTATCTCCTCTCTGTTCTAGCTAGAAAACTTCGACTATATATAGTAACTTAATTTGAATATTATGATTTTCTACTTCCGAAGAGTTGGTTGTGAATAACACGAATTGATAGCCCAAAGATTTCCCAAGAGGATTAGTTGAAGGATCACGAATAGATCGGTCACAATTTGAACATCTTTACCCAATTTTCAAATTTGAAATTTTACTAAATTTTACAAGAACAGCAAGTACAAGTCTAATATCTGCTTTGAATTCAATGGACAACATGTGATTGTATTTATCATGTGGCTTTCATGAATTTAGCTCATTGCTCGAAAGATTTGAATGGGCTAAATTCATGTGACGTCATTAATCACATGATAACTGCAATCATGTTTTCCAACCAATCAGTTCATGCACTTCACTGTTGCCAACTTTTGTTTTTTACAGAAACTTTCTTTTAAAAAGTACGTATTTGTCAACAATAACAATATATATATAGATCAGGGGTGTCCAACACGCGGCCCGCCAGTACATAAGATGCGGCCCACCGACTCTTTTTAAAAAAATTTTAAATATCAGGTTTTTTAGTTTTTTCATTTTGAAATTTATTTGAGGGGAAATTTATATATATGAATCTACAATGTATTTGCCTGTTACCTGTTCTTGTTTTAAAATAAATCCTTTTTGATAATAGAAAGGTCCTTTAGATTAAAATCGATTTATATTTTATCAAACAGTTACAGTTGATTTTTCTATAATAAATTACTTTTTTAATAAATTCCGAATTGCATTATGCATATCCTTTACTATGGATGGTACATGATTCTCTGTGTGTGCGACTTTCGTTTCTCCTCCTCCCTTTCTGTTTGGAATACCCAAAAAGCAGGAGGCAGTCAGAGATGTTTTTAAAATTAAAAAAAAAAATATTCAGGACGGTTAAGATAAAGGGCAACGTATACTTAATCGTTTGCGAATGACAGAACAATCAAATTTCAACTATGAGTCACGAAAGATCAGTTCAATAGGAACACCGTAATTTTCAAGAAAATGGCAACTGTAATATTTTAAACTTTATTTGATCATTGCATTATTGTATTATATAAACATTATTACATTATCTATATATGTCTTTATACATGAAAAATAATGAAAACAATCATAATAATTCATTCTGTTTTAAATTTTCACTCAATAAATGTTTTTTTGTTTCCAAATCTGATATAAAGGTACATATTTTTATATACGGCCCGTGAGACTATAATGTTTTTCCAAGTCACTCGCAAGGTCATTTGGGTTGGACACCCCTGATATAGGTAAACAAAATGTACTTGATTTAAATGTGCGTGCATAACATAAGAATTTTTTTTTTCAATTTGGAAAAACAATTTTCGAAAATCTAGTTCTTGAACATCTCTCTACCAAATTTTAAAATTTAAAATACATAAATTTTACAAGCAGAATAACAAGCACAAGTCTGATGTCAGTTCTGAATTCAATGGGGAACACGTGATAGCATTTACCACGTGACCATCATGAATTTAGCCAATAGTGTTTTTCTTATATGTTACGCTTTTTTCGACGCATCTATTTTACTTTTTTGATAAATAATTATTTTTTAAATAGGATTCCGGAATATTGTAAAAACTGAGCAAAACACAGAAATGTTTAACAGTTATTTCAGATATAAATAGTATGTTATGAATTCATTTTTGTGATGAGTTTCTACTTTTCATTCTGTTTAACCGTTGCTTTCTTCTTTTCTTTTAAAATATTCTTACCTCTTTTTTTAAAAACTAGTTTTTTCTTTAATTTTTTGCTTTGAAATCGAAATGTGTTTAGATTTCAACGAAAAGTAATATCTATTTTGAGATAGTATGTGAATATCTTACATCCTCGACAATTATTCTTCTATACCATGTAAATAATCTTTAAGGGACTTTTTCCCTAAAAACATAATTTAAAATAACAATATGTAATTTAATATCGGTGATATATAGCAGGGGTGTCCAACACGCGGCCCTCCAGTACGAAAATTGCGGCCTGCCGAATCTTTTTTTTTAAAATTTTTAAATATCAAGTTTTTAAAGTTTGTTCATTTTGAAATTTATTTGAGGGGAAATTTATATATATGAATCTACAATGTATTTGCCTGTTACCTGTTCTTGTTTTAAATTAAATAATTTTTGATAATAGAAACGTCCTTTAGATTAAAATAGATTTATATTTTATCAAACAGTTACATTTGATTTTACTATAATAAATAACCTTTTTAATAAATTCCGAATTGTGCATTATGCATATCCCTTACTATGGATGGTACATGATTCTGTGTGTGTGTGACTTTCACTTCTTCTCCTCCTTTTCTGTTTGGAGTGCCCAAAATGCAAGAGGCAGTCAGAGATGTTTTTTAAAGTTTAAAAAAATATATTCGGGGTGGTTAAGATAAAGGGCAATGTATACTAATTCGTTTGAGAATAACAGCACATTAAAATTTTAAAAATGAGTAACGAAAGATCAATTCAAACAGAACTCCGTAATCTTCAAGAAAATGGCAAATGTAATATTTTAAACATTATTTGATCATTGCATTATTATATTATATAAACATTATTATTAAGATATCTAAGTCTGTATACATGAAAAATAATGAAAGCAATAATAATAATTCATTTTGTTTTATATTTTCACTCTAATAAATGTTTTTTTGTTTCCAAATCTGATATAAATGTACATATTTTTATGTGCGGCCCACGAGATTATAATGTTTTTCTGAAGTAGCCCGCAAAGTCATTTGGGTTGGACGTCCCTGATACATAGAACAGGGGTGGGCAATTATTTTGGCTCGAAGGCCACATTGTGGTAACGGAGGATACCAGAGGGCCGCACCTTTTTAACCCTTTATCTAGCGACGCGGTATTATAAGTACCACTCGCTTTAAAATTACTTAGAATAACCATTTTCATGAATACACTGACGATACTTAGCAGTAAAATCCGTTTAAATCCACTCTTCCAAGATATATGGCAGCACGGGTTCTATGATGAGTATTTTAGCGGGGAAGGCGAATAGTTTTAGAACAGAAATTGTGTTTTCAGCTGACATTTTGATCGGATTGTGAAGATTGTCATTTTTGTCCCGAAAAAGTAGTTAATATCAAAAGGTGTCTTATTTTTTTTTGTATGTTAGTAAAGACCTTAGAAAACGATTTGACCATATATTTTAAAGTATCCGACTACGTTCGGAACCGTGATTTTGCAAAAGCGTATAAATGGATAATATTTATGATATTTAGTGTCACTTAGATTAGAAAATGTGTATAAAATTGTTTTGAGAATATTATTACAATAAAAAAATTATTTAAGTACAATATTTTGAAAAAAAATGAACATAGAATGACCCATTTTCAAAATATTCTCCTTTTGTAAAAATGCTTCTATTGTAATAATATTTTGCCTGTATATAGCTCAGACCTCTGTACAGAGGCTCAACTAGAATTTCTGAAATATATAACTTAGAAGTGGGTTTATCCATATTTTACGACAACACAGGGAGCAATTTCAAGAAAAAAATGCCGATAATTATATATTTCAATGGATCCTAGTTCAGACTCTCTGGAGGTCTTTATTTTATATAAGCGAACTATTATTATTTTAGAAGCATTTTTTATAAAAGAACATTTTGAAAAAAGATTATTCTAAGTTAATTTTTTACCGAAATATTGTATTTTAATAATTTTTTTTTGTCAAAATATATCCTTAAAACAATTTTATAGATGTATTTTAGTCTAAGTGACACTAATTACCATGAAAATTATCCATTTATGCGCTTTTTCAAAATCTGGTTCGAACGTAGTCGGATACCTTAAGTGAACAGTGTATATACCGTAAAATCCGGTGTATAACGCGCACCTATACTTTAAAGCTGCAATTTTTAATTTTTAGATATATTCGCCGTATAACGCGCACCCCTTTTTACGAAGAAACCTGAAATGTACGTATGCAATGCTCGTATGTTTTGAATTCATTTATTCGAGGTATTATTCCAGGTTTTTGAAAAAATAGTATACTTCTAGAAATACAATCCTTTTTTTTAAATTAAGAAGAAATGTCCTTTTTTTTAAATAAACAGTATTCCGATCTATGTAGAAATCTAATTTTTCTGATGCTTATTTCTTCTTTATTTTTATAGAACGATCATTTTTCATACCCGGAGTATAACGCGCACCCGTAAATTTTGATATTTTTTGTTAAAAGTGCGCGCTATATGCGCCGGATTTCACGTAATTAATTTTACGTTTGAATAACTTTGTGGTACTTATAAGTATCGACAGCACGCTGGATGTTAGAGCAAGAACTTTTTCAGAACTGGAGTTTTTTGTCCTATCAGTGTGGCTTATTGTTGTTTTTTGTTGTGTTGTAGAGTCATCACTATAGTACAATAGACTTATGTCTTTTTTGGCATTTCTTTTCAGTTTAACTTATTTATTTTGAACTTTTTTTTTGTTTTATTTTAACGTTTTGAAAAAATTTTGAACTTCAAAACTGAGCTTGTTTTTTTTCTGCCACACAAGTGTGTGTGTGAAATATCTATTCTTATATTTCACAAATTAACAACATTTTAATTTATGTATATTTAACTGAGATTTAACAATAATTGGAGATCTTCAAGAGGCTATTATTATTATTATTATTATTATTATTTCCTTTTCTTAGAAAGTCAGGAAAAAAGCTCAATCTTTGGATTTATTACAGAACCTACCATCTGAAATCAGTGATGTACTAACACATGATTTTTCAGATAAAGAAGTCCCAGCAAATAATCTGCTGGAATTTTCGTTCGATCCTTAAGATGACGATCAAGAGACTGAACAAGACTCAAAGTACAGTAGTTAATGTTTAGAAAATACAGCATTTCCTACCCCAGGATGCAATGCTTTAAAAAACATTAAATCGAGACTTCACTCAAAATGCATAACGTATAATGAATTTCTGTGTATTAATGAAAAGAAAAACTGTTTCTTTGAATATCATCAAATTAAATTTACGTGTAAAACCTATTTTTATGTGTAAAAAAAGTAAATAAATTTTAAAAACTTAATAATCTTTAAAAATAAATATTTTGTGATGTAAAATATATTATATTTGCGTTCTATGGTTATTTAGCATTTTTAAGAGTAAAAACTGCGTTAAAAAAGTCATTCTGTCTTTTCGTATTATGAGAATATTTTAGACTTTTGTGGACTGATGGTATACTTTAAAGAGTACCAATTTAATTAATTAGCTCTAATGGATTAAATATCCCAAAGTTGAGTATTTTATTTATGTATATCCCTTAATTTTCAATGTAGTGATTCAAAAAAAAAATATTGAATGGAAAAAATTGTAGTAAATCATAATGCGTTAGATAAAAGGATTAAAATGATTCTAGTCATTAGTTGTAGTCTTATTCAGTTAATTTATGTTGTGCTTATTTTGTATTATTATAGCTAAGCCCATTTACTTTAGAATCAGCTTAATGAGACAAATGTACCCTATCACACTTTTATTACAATTTTGTTTTTTAAATTAGGAGTGAGATTGCATGTTGAAATTTTTATCACAGCCTGCAATTATATATAACTGTCAATTAACTTGCATCTTAATTCCTCTTTTTTGGTCTTCATGCAAGAAAAACTTTGCTTAGAATATATGAGGTGTGACAAGAAGAAAAAACGAGACTAAATGTGGAGCTTGAAAAAAGAGTGGAGTTGGCAACTACTGTTTTGTGAGTATCCCACTCACTCCTCTATCCAATGTGACCAGTTTCGCCTTGATCGATCACGCCAGTCGGCAGAACTGCGTCATTGAGTAAACACGTTCAACTGCATTCTGCCGGAAAAATGTAGAATCAACGTCAAGTTTCTTGTGCAACTTAAGAAATCAGCCCCGAAAACATTTCAAATGTTAACCGAGGCTTATGGAAATGAAACTTTGTCTCGTGCACATGTGTTTGAATGGTATAAGCGGTTTTCAGGGGGAAGGGTCTGTGTGGACTATAATGAACCTGCTGGGCGGTCAAGGTCAGCGATTACAGACCAAAACATTGCCATAATTCGTGATATGAGTGGGTTCCCACTAGCATCAGTCACCAGACTATTAATCAACACTACTACATTGAAGTACTAAAAAGACTTCATGAAAAAATTAGGGGGAAAAGGCCAGAATTGGGGAGTGATGAATGGATGTTGCACCAAAACAATGCACCCGCTCACACGGCCAATGTCAAGCAGTTTCTGAAAGCAAAAACATTACTCTGATTGGACATCTTCCTTATTCACCTGATTTGTCTCCATGCGATTTTTTTTATTTCCTACCGTTAAATCTTGCTTAAAAGGAACCTATTTTACCTCAGTTTAAAAGGTTCAGGCAAAAACGGAGAATCTACTGAAGGGTCTTTCAAAAAACCTCGTTCCAGAACTGTTACCAGCAATGGTAGCACCGAATGCAGAAGTGGGTTAATACTGAAGGGAACTTCTTTGAAGGCGATACTGTCACGGAGAACTGATTCTGTAAGTACAATGATTTATTGGACCAATCTCGGGTTTGTGTGTGTGTGTGTGTTACATCTCGTATGTTGACCCCAATATAGGGAACATTTTTTGTGTACTTGGTTTTCTATCTTGGTGGGCCGGGAAAGAAAATTCTGTAGGCCGCTATTTGTCCATCTCTGCTCTAGAATTTCGATCTTTCCTACGTAGAAGGATATAATTTTTCTGAGAGAGATATCAAATAAGATTATAGCATGCGTAAATAAAATCATTAACACCGAAAATGAAAATATCAAAATGTTGAAACTGAATTGTTGTTTGAAATATTAAACATGTCAGCAAGCTGGGAAAACAAATAATAATGTATTTTATTTAGACTTCACAAAAAAATCTCACGACCATTGCGGTACACATAAATTAAATGAAATACTTATATAAGTTAGTGCAATGTTCTTCTGTTTTCCGATTATGTACAAGAACAAGAAAAAGAGTCTTTACACGCGAAGACAATTCAACAAGTACGTTCAGGAGTAAATAATTACAGCATTTCACCGTCTGTTGACTTTAAGGTAAGCAATACCGAATACTATTAAAACTCCCACGATGGCTCCGATGAGGAAGCACAAAAATCCGATGCCACCAGCGTAACCTGAAAGAGAAAAAAATACCATTTAGAACATGTTCGGAGACGGAGAGACGAAAAAGAATGCTTCTCATTTTCGATTCTTTCGATCATTTTAATTAAGAATGCTTCGAATTCAAATGAATTTGAAGTTATATAGATATATATAATATTTTAAATAAGTATATCAAGAACTCTCTCTCTTTATTTTTAGCTTAAAACATTTTGGTTGATAAGACTTTCTCAGAAAATATTTTAATTTTCATTGCATTATTTTATATAAGTTGCTTTTTACTTAGTTATTTAAACATATTTCCATACAAGTACACATACACGAATATGTTCATTTCCTTATTTACTCGAATCTAAGCCGCAGCCGGTGCCGTAACGTACACCCCTGCAACGCGGGGGGCACAGGGTTCTAGGAGGCCCAAAGACTGACTGGCACTAATTATCCACCCTTTGTAAAATCTAACTTGGGGGTTTAAAACTTGACTTTGTAGGGAAGCCCAAATTTCCTCCGTTACGCCACTGGCCGCAGTCCAAATTCTCCACACGTTTTTTGTGAAAAAATAGAAGTAATATAAAATGGTTTATCAATATCCGACATTTACAAAGTCAAGAAAAACTAATGAGAACTAATAAGAAGAGAATAATTAATTTATTTTACCAGTATTAAAAGCTTAAATGCATACATAAACCTATACTCTCAGCATAATAAGTCCTATTTCCCCCATCCAACAAATTTTTCTGCCTTCTATTCTAAGCCGCAACCGGTTTTTAGTAGCATTGACATTGGGAAAAAAGGGTGGTTTAGATTCGAATACGGTTTTAAATTCTGAGGATGCAAGTAATTTACGAGGCCATTTAAATTACCAATTTTAGTTTTATTTGAACGAAAAGTTATTGCCAGAAATTGGCATCGGCAAATAAATAATAACATAGATTTATCTAAGAAAATGTATACTACTGAATTCATTAATTGTAAACTGTAACTGTTGAATAAAAAATAAAATTATACACACTTTCATGTTTCTTTTCCTTTTTCTATAATAGGGCTGCGTACTGGTATTCCTACTTTGCAGACCTAGTATATTCCCCAGGAGCATGTATTACTTTTTAGTGCGGCACCAATGAGGCAATACCAATTACCTCAAGTAATTTTGACGCCCAATTTTCCCCCCAATTTTTTCCCACCTGAAAATTTGTACTTAGAAATGCAAAATTTGTACTTAGGAATTTAATTTGTCGAGATCATTCAAGCCAAACGGACACTTAAGGGATCTTTTTCATGCCGTATAAGCATACGACATGGCCACTGTCTATTTTCTGCATCATGAAAATCCACCGACTTGGTCCGGTGTCGAACCCGCAACCTTGGATATAGAGGGCCAGTGACAAACCAACTACGCCACGCAGCCGGTCTTCCATCTTTCTATTCTAAGCCATTTGACCATATTCTAATCTCGTTTTCCACAAATAAAATTTTACACTAAGGTTTTTCTCTTTTTTAATTAGTTTTTAAAACTTAAAAATAATTCTATTGTGAGAAATAAGATAAATGGTAATAATTTTAACATCACACAGAAAATTATTTTGTTAAATGCTTTTTTTTATTGCCTTTAATCCTTCGACTTTAAAAAAAATACAAAAGCTTTATCAATTTAGCTAACGTGTTTTATTGGTATGTTAATGAGAGAAGATTAAATTTCTTATCATTTCAAATTTAGAATTCATTTCTTAGTTTTTTTAAAAAAATTTAAAAATTAAAAATTTTTTCATATGAAAATGTTTAAAAAGAACCACACCGTATGATGAACAAATATAAGTATACAAAAAGATAAATTCAGAAAATTTTTACCTTATACCATACCGAAATTAAGTGCATATAACTTAATAATTAGTTATAATAAAAACAACACTTATAAAACAAACAAAAAATATGTATAACTTACTGTTTGAGTAAGGTCGTGGTGCAAACTGAGCTTCAGCTGAAAAAATAAGTGTATATGAATTAAAATACACACATATTACATTATATTCTGTCGTAATTTTAACTTAAAATTTTTTGTAATATATCATATGAAGAAAATGAATAAAAGTTTTTACTTAGAATTACATAAAAAATATTCGCAGTTGCTGTAAATAAAATTAATTTCCTTTTATATACTCAGTTTCATTCAATAAAAATAAACTCTTTGATGAATGAATAAGTGTTTTAGATATCTGTTAAGTGAAAAAAAAATCACGTTTATCACAACTTTTAATCATTCTTGAATTTAAAAACTCGATAAATAATGTAATATATTAACCATTTGTATAGTTTCCGATCTTGAAAGCATTCACTTGCAATGTATATAACTCATAATGCTTAAATGGGGGGTTATACTAGAATCTTTATTTTTATATAAAAGCTACCAGATTAATGCAGGGAACTAACTTCCAGTAAATAGCTTATTTAGGAAGCCAAAGTTAGGCTTAAAATTAGGCTTAGATGAATTTCAAATTTTTATTTTCATTGCATATTACCAGATAATATTGAGCTGGTTTATTTTTATTTTACTAGTAATCTTCATCTTAGAAGGTAGAAGCTTGGTTTATTACTTTAAAAAAGAAATAGATATGAATGCTAAATTATAAATCTTATTAAAAACTAATTCGTAACTTTTTTGGAAAGAAATGAATTCTATTAATATTTTTGAACATTTTATCTGCATTGCATGTAAGATCCGCGTAATAATAACCTGAAAGTTATTCAATTACAGAATTTAGAAAATAGTTTTAGAATAGTTTTTTTATAGAACATTATAGAATTTCTTAAAAAAAATAATAATACAACACACAAAGGCCATATTTTTAAGTAATTAGAGAACAACGAATAAAAATTGACTTATAAATTGTCAGCGAAATTATAGGAAACAAATTTACTATTAACTAATAATTATTCTATAATTAATTAGCGATTGATTTTGCTATTACGATAAGTCACAAAGATATTAAAATCAATTTCTATTGTTGCTGTCACCAAAGGAAGTCGAGTCACAATTAACTCTGATGGATCCGGTTAAAAAAATAAGCATTAGTTTTTAGATACTTTTAAATAATCAGAATAGCCAGAAGATTTTTGAAAAAAGATTGACTATACGAGCCTGCATTTTTTCAATAAGTGGTCACATAATTACAATTTGTTATTAAGTAATATTTCCAATGAGAATCAAAAGAAAAAGGAGGTGGCATTGAAGTTTGGGCCCCTGATGATATGATCATGATATTGAAACGCCACGTCACGTATGTTATTTTCCCTGCAGTAACACTCTCCTTGCGGGAAAATTGAGTTTTACACAGGCAAAGTTCGCTTTCTAGCGGGAGCTTGAAAAATAAGTTTATGTCAACTTTTGAAGAAGGGACAAGGGTTATACTAGATTGGCGATTTTATCACTCTCGGTGACAAATTTGACGAAAAATGCGATTTCACCAAAAAATCATTGAGAAGGCTCTCTAGGATCGACCTTTCCAAGAATTTTCATGAGGGTATATTTAGGAAATTCGAAACACAGGACGCGAATTGCTTCAGAAGAGAATACAATCGTGTGCGTAGATTGCGATAAGAGAGATTTTATTTGTCTGAGTTCTCCCACAGGTGCAACTGTTCTAGAGAGCCATTTTTAGAATGTTTTAAAGCTTTTTTATAGCGAGTGGGTTTTTCACTACTGTAAATAATATATTATAATATTTCTTTTTGCATATACGTCGATTTGTCTTCGTGTATTCATTTGTTCACATCCTAGCCCATTAATACATCTGTTATTATTCAAACAATTGGAGTCATTGGTTGTTTTTCCCCAAGCAAGTTTTCAACAATAAATATAAGTACAAATATTTTGTGTATATATTACCGCTAAAGTGTATAATTCAGTTATTTTATAGAATAACTATAGGTATATTATATTTCATGAAATAATTAGACAAGTCAGTTAAAGTACATAATAGATCAAACATTTTGTACTTTACCTAGTTATTCTATGAAATAACTAATGACAAACCGTTAAAATGAAAATAAACAATTGCAAAGTTATTTTATAAATTAATTGGTCATAAATAGCTAAAATCTCTCGAAAAATACATTTTATTTCTATATATTGCCAATGATTAATCAATAAATAATAAAGAAAAGCAGATGATATAATTTATTATTGCTCACATTGAAGACATTTTAGACAGAAAGGAAAAAAATAATATATTGCAGAAATAGTTATATTTAAATATTATCAAAACACACAGGCTGGGAAGAAAAACGTGTAAACTTTTTCACCCAAAATTTAAAGAAATTTTAATTTAAATTTTGAAATACCTTTATTTTACTTTTCATTATTTTTTAAAAGCAGGGATTGATTTTGGGGCCTTTTTTTGGGGGTTTTCCCAATTGACAAAAAAGCAACTAAAACCAGTTAAAAGGAACTTTTTCCCAAAGGCCGAAATTTCATCTTAAACGATAAAGGGTAATCATTATTCTATAGAAATTCCCCGGGTTAAATCGTGGGAATTCAATAATTTAATAAAACTTTAATTGATTTTGCCCAAAGTTTATTCATTAAATACCTAGTTATTCTATGAAATAACGGATTTCACACTTAAACGGTAACATATATAATACAATTACCTTCACAATCAATTTTTTTTATAACGGAACACACACAAGAAAGGAATTTTAAATAATTAAATTTAAAAATATTTATATTTGAAGTTAAATATTTTAAGAGTGTTAAGTAATTTACACCACTTCTTTTAATTCTCTTTTCGTTAAAACGTGTGAGGTGCTCAATATTTAAGAAATCAATTTTAAAAAAAAACATCTCACAAAATTATTAGAAAAGCAATAAATCTAGATTATAAAAAACTTAACATTAAAACTTGTTTAATAACACTAAATTTTCAAAAATTAATAAGGTGATAAAAGAACTGGGTTTTATTACCCTTTTTTAAATTTTTTAAAAATTTCAACTAAAAAACATACTTCTCAAGTAATTAGTACAGATTTGGCTGTAAGTTGTCTTCATCTTTGATGGATCACTGTCGAGCAAAATGCAGCTGGTGGCTAACATAGTGGATCCTTGACAGAAATCGAAACCAAAGCAAGTACCCTTTCCATATTCGATACAGGATTTGGAACATTCTTCTAAGGTCAAGTTGGACAAGGGTGGAAGCTTGCTACCGACAGTTCTCTTCTCTGGATTCCTTTTAAATTCGGTACTGAACTTTCCTAAAATCATAACAGTCCATTAGAAAATATGATATTCGAAATTATTGTTTCATAATAATGACCTTTTTGAATCTTTGGATAAAAAAATTTACTAATAAAATAAAATAAAGGAAAAAAAACACAAACGAGTCTAATAAAGATTTCGAGATAAAATATGATTTTATTTAGATACTTATAAATAATTTGGACGAAATTGTAAAATATATATTACTCTAACGATTTGAATATATTTTTTTCCAGTTTCTATGTCACACAAAATAATTAAACTCTGCTTGCATTTTTGAGTAAACAAATTATACTCAGTCAGTTTAATACAGAGTTCAGTATATGTTTTAAGCTGTTTTTTCAATAAATTGTTAAAGTAAAAATAAATCTTGGATTGCCTCAAATTTTTTAAATAATTCGGTTCTATTATACAAAACACAAAATATTAAGAAACTGTTATTGTATTTTATACAAAAAAAAACTGGGTATGTAAAGTGAAATTTGGAAATTGTATTCATTGTATAAATCATATTTACGGGTGATTACAGCTTTCATTTCATCTCTCAATAAAAAAAATAATAATAAATTGTAGATTACTAAAATAAATGCATAATTGTCAGTAAACCAGCATAAAAATCTAATACAATCGGTAGGTCACTAATGAATCTCATATATTTTCAAAGCCTCATTTAAAACAAATGTTTACTATAATTAAAAACGATCATTGTAAGCAAAATAAATGGATGAGATGGCTTAGAATTTATATAACACTAACTGTATCGGTTTATATAAAACCTATTTAATGTTCCTTTCTTATATTGCGCATTATGATTCAATGGCTACTTAGTACAACATTAGTAATATCATTTCGTTATAATTATTACTATATTATCAAGAATACGTGGTTAACCAATGTTATAAAAAAAAGCTCTCTTATTCGACAATGGGAGAAATATCATTAAAATTTCAAACTTGATTTCTAGTTAGAATTCTATCAAAGATTGGATTTATATAAAAATTCCTTTAGCGCATTCATAGAGTAAAATTTATAAACATGGAGCACATTATGAACAAAAAAAAATTGATTACTTAAGTGTTTAGTATATCAAAATAAGCACAATTTTCCAAACACTAATGAAATAAGAATATATTAGCTTTGAATCATTTTTCTGTCAGCCAAAAGTTTCTAAATTTAAGCGCCATTTTTTAATAATAGGCTAAAGCATGGCCATAAAAGAACTTTAACCCCGAACCTAACATTTTTCAGTTTTCATTGCTATATCCAACATCTGAAACTGTTTGAATTTTTGTTCATTAGTTAATATGGATTGTATTTATTCAGCAAATACTCACTGAAATAGTGGCCACAGTTGGTACTTTTGTCTGTACGTCCTCCCTTGTCTTTGAGTTAGGATAATGCACGGTGTGAAGCTTGCAAGTCTGGTCGGTTGGACAATGATCAAATGACAAACATTTGTAGTCTGTCTTCGTTAGACAAGCTCTGGCGCATTTTTCTACAGTGTCGAGAGACAACACTTCTTTGGCAGTGACGGTGAGAACATTTCCTGGGCTTCGATTGAAGTGGTCGGCATATTTCCTGTAAAAATAACAGTGAACTCGTAAACGGGCATCTCTCAAGATTTCCCTCTTGAAACTATCATGGGGTTTTCTTTGAAGTTATTGCCAAGACTTAAATGCCAACTTCGTAAGGAAGAAACATGATATATAAACAGGGACGTCTTAAGGTATGGGCCAACTCATCCCAGGGCTTCAACCTCAGTAGGGGCCTTTTTTCGTTCTCTCGATCTTAATAAGACCATGATCCGGATAATTTTAATGGTCAAATATTATTCCCGTACATATTCTCGGAAAAACAGGAAATTTCAAACTGCATGTCAACTGTCAAAAGTGGCAAGACTGTATTATTATGAGATGACTATTGTCCCCGTCTAGGCCTAGGCCCAAAGGCGCACACTAGGGGGTGTCCTAGGGGTCCGGACACCCTCATAGCCCTTGATTTTTTTCGATTGGTTATAATCCTATGTATATATTACGTAAAATTAAATTATGTATTTGTTATTAATAATTAATTTTTTTAATTAGTGCTAATTATTTATTCAATAATTAATTTTGTATTGTTTTTGTCCCTGAAAATCGACAAAGTCAAAAGAATATGTTGGGTGGCGTAATTTAGCATGATACCAAAATGGTGGACTTTCGACCCTGGACCCCCTTGAAACATTTTTGTGTGTGCTACTGCCTAGGCCTAGTACCATAAACAATTATTCAACTCATTTAATCGAAATGCGGCCATTGGCCAAGCTTGGTTTGTGAACGGGTCTGTAAGATTGTGAGTTGGGCACGTTTATTTGTTTCAAATTACCGTTTGTAAGATTATTTGACAATACATGCTATATACTGCCTATTTTTAAAAATCACAGGAAGGGCATACTTTTGTATAAGGTCCCAGGACTCAGAAAGGATTTCCCTCGGCCCAGGGCCTCAAAAATTCTTAAGATGTCCTTGTATATAAATAAGATTAAGCACATAGAGTTATTGACTGAGGAGAGATTTTGATGGTTAGTCAAAAATTCGTGAGTTTCTGTAGCCCAGTTAATTTCCATTAAGGCTGCAGCATTGTAACTGTTCGATAATAACTGCTGAGCTCAAAAGTACGGTTTAAAATTAAAATAATAAGAAATTGTTAAATATCTACATCTTTACATAAGAAAGATTGTCCAAACTTATGTTGCTTTCCGTAGAACATAATTGATACGAAATTTAAATATATATAAGCAAAACAATAAACATTCCTTAAAACAAAGAAAGTAAAATTATATTTAGTTTCTTTTATAGATGAATTATTCGTTAATATCAGTATTTAGATTTGAATAAATGTATTTAATCATAATTTTTGTAATAAAAATTTTCGAAGATTTTATTTACTTATCATTTTTTTATTTTGTTTATTAAGGCCTTACTTCTCCTGTTTCCGATCTAGCAGCCCTCAAATTCTAAAGGAGATTTTAGATTATATAATAAGAAATAATTAATCGATTAATTATAGAGTCTGTAAAAACTCTCTCTATTAATCTAGGATCTACCGACATCTTGAGAGTCCATGGAAATATTTCAGTTCCTTAAAGGCAATCGAGTAAGGAAAAAATAAACTAATTTTCTTTCTTAAGAAACCAAGTAGATCCTACATTTCTTTTTTACAAATATTTGCAACACATTGTAAGATTATTAAATTCATATTTCAGCAAGATCATTATTCCACACTGCTGTGTTCTTATCTAAGCTGAACAAAAACAGTTTTTAAACCGACATTTCCTTAAGAAATATAATTTCGCTTGAAATTTCTTTTCATCAAACGCATGTATTTTTATTATAATCTAGGATATATTAACTTTTTATGTAAATACTGTTAGTTAATGTATTAACCTTATACTACTATATTCATATCATTACTGTGTAACGTTTTCTGTGATTATTTACCGTCAAATGTTTTCATTTAAACTAAATTAAACTAGTAGAATATTTTTATAAAAATAAACATTTAAATTTCTGGCACTATCATTAAAATAACATTCTATTCTGAAATAATTCGAATTCACTTCACACACACAAAAAAAATCTGTATCTCCCTCTCCCTGCCGTTTGAAAAAGACAGTTTTTGGAAAGTTCCCAAGAAAACGAATTAAGCTATAGGGTATGGAAAACACATCAAGGTGTAAATCTTAGAAATTACCCATTCCGGAAAAACAATCTATAGTATCATTAAAAGTTCATTCTTTTCATTTTTATGAATAGGTGTAGTTTTCCCATGAAAAATAATCAATCTGTTTTTTGTTGTTGACGAAATTTTTTCCTTCATTTAACTGTTAGAAAAAATAGAAACCAATAGAACTGTGTTTTTTTTTACACAGTAAAAGAATATAAGATTTTTTTTTAATTCTAATTTGATTAACTTAAAGAGTTTACAATTTGAGAAGTGACACACCTATCTTCGAGACTTAAAATTGAAAAGTTCTGTCACATCTCCGGGATCCCGAGAAATTTCGCAAAATTTATTTCATTTCCGAAGACGTAAGGAATATATAAATCTCTTCCACTATTCTGATAGTCCTTCAAAAGGTTTTTTAAAAATTATTATTATTATTATTTATATAATTTTATTATTTATACGAATTGATTGTTGTTGCTAATGCCACCTGTCCGTTGGTGTCAGATCGAGACACACGAAATTCATCGAGGCAAAGGGCTAAATATACGCCTATCGTTAGCCATAGCTTTGAGCACCATACAGGTGACAGTACGTTCTGACTCGGTTCCACCTGAATTTTGAGAGAGAACCACCCCCAGAGGTGGTCAGGGGCCTCCCACCTCTCTTCCCCTTCCACCAACCTCACGAAAGGACTTGCGGCTCGACGGCTATTTACAGTACTCCCATGCCTCAAAGGCACTACATGTTTACAAACATCAATGCCTTTTCCGGGATTCGAACCCAGGCCCTACGGCACAGCAGTCAGCGTTACTAACCACTATACCGGATGGGCGGCACGAATTGATTGTACGGATGAGGAATTCAAATGTATTATGAAAGAGATTTCGCCAATATAATACACATCTACCACTTTTTTGTAAGTACAATAAGAAAACCAGTTGATTTTCTGTTAAAAAGAATTAAACAAAATGTAACTCTTACTAGTTAGAACGTTACACATGTTGTTTTCTTCCATGGCATCTGCATTAATATCGTCTCCATAAGTCATAGTCAGGATACATTCGGAGGTCGTGAGGCAATACGATATAGATTCACAGCTTCTGTAATCGATGCACACTCTCTGGCATTCGTCATATCGTAGTTTGCCCATGTTTTTAACAGCTGATCCTGCAGTAAGTTTCAGTTTGTAACCTGCTTTCAGGACCCTCATTCGGGGGTTCAGGGTATCTGATGAACAAAATGACAAATAATATTATATAAAAATAATGATTGAAAAATATTATGATGCTAATTCAATGATTTCTTTCAAGCAAATTCGATTCATATCCTAAAGCTTAAGTTAAAGATTAAATTAGTTTGATTAATATGAAATTTTTTTAAATCGATGCATGCTGTGCGATTAATCGAAATCTACAGATGGAGAACAAACATTGTGTAAACCTTTTGAAAGTAAGGGAAAAAAAAAAGCTTCCCTACAAAAAGTTTTTGAAATAAATTTTTTTCAAATTTATTTTACTTTTGTTAAAAAAAATACAGATCTCATTATATATTTATCTATGTATCAAAAATGAAGCTATTTATATCTTTCTGAATAATTCCATTTGATGTTCCAAAAATTTTACAGTAAGTGCACACACACACACAAAATATGATTAAAAAACATTTTTTTCAAAACATTAATATATATTTTAATCTTTATTAGTCGTTATATAGAAAGAGGATTTTATTAAAAATTTTAAGGGATACGTTATACATACGGGTCACGAATACACTTGTATTTTTTGTGTATTGTTCACCTTTGACAATATTAGCATCATCAATCGAATGCGAGATCTTTTAGCTGAGAAAATATTTTGCAATAATTAAAAGGCGTTATTAGATCTGCTCATGCACTTCAGTGTCCAAGGTCATGAAAACTGAGATTGGCATAGTAAGTCTTGTCACGCCACTGAGTTTAGAGTTGACTGAGTTAAGACTTTATTATATTGTAATTTCTGACAATAGAATAAGATACTGTGCATTCGATTATTAGAGCAACACCAGGGCTACTGGTGACGGACCTCATAATTTTGAACCGTGGTCAAGTCTCGAGAACAACACCTGAGCCAGCACCCCTCTTCCAACTTTCCCAACACGTCGGGACTTTGAGTCACGACAGATTTAACTTACATAAGCCCTACTACATGGTGGGTCTTCAGTGGCATCAGGACCCGAACTTGAGACTCGACAACGCCAGCCACGAATCCGTGACATGATCACTAGGCTACCGTGGCAAGGACTCACTTCTAGGACGGATTCGTTCTTCATTAAGTAACTGAGAGCGCGAATAAATTATTATTTTCATATAGCGTATTTGCATTTCTTAGTTTGTAATTTGTTCGTGTACTTACTTCCCATTCGGTCAAATAGCTTATCGTCCTCGCCTGGATCGGTTACTTCAAATGAAGTTGCATCGAATTGAATCTGAGAAAAAAAAAAAGAATACCTAAAGTACTATAATGCTGATAAATAAGCACCACAGTTAACGTGAAATTCCCATTCATGTGTTTCTATACAGTAAAATTACGTAATAATAAAATCCCTAAGAGTATATAGTGTTCATATTAGAATTAATGAGCATTAATCATTTCCTCTAAAAATGTAAAATATAGTACTTTTTTTAAAAAAAATTCTAATGCAGCGAGAAAGCCCCTTCCCCGGTAGGATTTAAACAGTAAAGCAGAAGTAAAAATGCTTGACGAGACTGAACCATAAAGGGATTTATTTTCGTCCCAGTCGTCCAACGCGTACATGGGCTAGCTGTGAACCGACAAGTTGGTAGTTTCAATAAAGCATTCATGCCAAGGTCAACAAGTCACCGACGTGTCAACACACCTATTTAACACTAGATGGCAGCACATCCTATTACTGCAGGTTAATTAAGATAGCCCCTAATAAACAGGATTAGTGAAACAAACGAATATGGCTCGTGAGTAAACCAGAACCACCATCTCAACAAGTGAGTGCCCACAACGTCAACAGAAAACATTCCAAATGATGCTCAAACTTTCTGGAGACGTAGGTTTATTGTTATATTAATTGTAGCAATGGTTGTGTGAAAAATAAGCTTCTCTGTATATCGCTCAGAAAGTCCATCAATAGCAAAAATACTCTTCTTTCAAAGGAGATATGTGTTCTTCTGCAAGTCGCAAATAGCAGAAGGATAGCAATAAAAATACATAACGACGACGAAAAAGGAATCCCTTTTCGGTCCAGTTGCTAAAATGTGTGCATGGCGTAGCTGTTATATGGCAAGTTGATGGTTCAAATAAAACAAATGCCAAGCTCAACGATTTGATGCCCCACTAATGATCAGGAACAGAATAAAGGATTATAGAAATCGATTTAAGTATGAGTGAAATTAAAAATTAAGCCAAGTCATTTACCATATATAACTACTCTGTTATCTGGAAATGTTAATAGATGTTTAATAAAATATACTGGCACCACATAATGATGCCCCAAACTTTTCAGAATTTAAGTACAAACACCCAAACAAATAAAAAATGTTTTAAATCTCACCAGTTAATCGCAGTTTGCTCATCAGCTAACAGATATATATATTGCTGCCACAAATTCCATAGTTAGACTGACGCTGCAATAATGTAATTTGTTCACTGCTGGTGAAAGCAGAAATCTAAGTGGAATGATATTGTTTGAAATTTACTTCAAATTTTTACATTTGTCTTATCACTCGTCAAATGTATAAAGAGTGTGTCTAGTGAATCTTTCATAATCGAGGTAGAGGATTGGAATTCTGAATATTATGAATATATTTATAGAGAGAGATAGAAAAACAAAAACCAGTTGTTTTCACTATTCTCAATTAACAAATTAAAATTTTGTTCTCTCTCTGTTGTTATTTTTTAAACAAAACTCACCAAAATAAGAAACTTAAATGAGGGATATGCAAGAATGTAAAAAGTTTGGTTTCATTATTGTGATACTGACCTCATTCTTGTCTGCATCTTTCAGTTCTAGCTTAACCCGATTCGTTTGTACTTCAGTTCGAAGGTTATCAATCATTAACCCCAAGGATGGGATCGTGGTACCATTACTTACTCCTAAATATACAGAAATAACAATTTTATTTTCAAACTCTTTTATTTCCCTTTACAAAATATATTGTAATCTTCAACTACTATCTTATACTTACGCCTGTATAATTTACATCCACCTTTATTGGATACTTTTGCAGAAGCAGTATTACCGAAAGCACAAACAGCTCCACATATCGAAAAGCCCCTGTGATAAAAATTGGAATTGTAAGAAATAACAAATTTATTTTATGTACAACTTATACAAAAGACACATTCATATCAATTACTCTCCGATTGCATCACTAGCCGAACCAAGCGTGCCTTAACAAGAAAAATGGATAAGACTCATCATTTTTTAGGACATGGACGGCTCTCCTCCAAATGAGTAGAAAGCAGGCTTATTTAGATGCAAATATGAACCGCAGTGGCGCACACAAACTATTCTCATTGGAGGAGTAATATTTTTTAAAAAACGCGCAGACGAATGTGTGCCCCAGAGACGTAATCTTCATACCAAAAATTAAAAATCTGTTGGTATAGAGAGAGGAGGGGTCTGAGCCTCCAAACCCTCTCCTTGTTTTCGTCATTGATGTACCAAAAAGCCTTCTTTCCTTAAGGGTTGTGAGATCTTACAGGCTAGTGGTTCTTAAACTGTGGTCCGCAGACCCCTGGGGTCCTCAGCATTTTTCTAGGGGTCCACGAAGGTTTTCCATTAAAAGTTAATATTTTTCTCTTTGACAGACATTAAATGTACTCGTAGAAAAACAGAAAAATGTACCATCCTGGATAAGATCATTAAACTGATTACTAGACTAGGCACTAATTAATACAGTTAAGTATACTATTTATTTATTTGAAATTACTAATATATTAAAATTAGATATTTACTAATTTCTTAAGGTATCTGACTACGTGTTCGGGGAACCGCGATTTTAAAAAAAGCGCATAAATGGATAATTTTCATGATATTTAGTGTCACTTAGATTAAAATATATGTATAAAATAGTTTTAAGGACATTTTTTGACATAAAAAAAGAGTGTTAATACAATATTTGCAGCAAGAAGTAACTTAGAATAACCTTTTTTCAAAATGTTTTCTTTTATAAAAATGCTTCTAAAATAATAATATTTTGTGTGTGTGTGTGCTTATATAAAGTAAAAAGACTTTTCAGAGAGTCCGAACATTTTTTTGAGAAAAATTTACATTATTTTCAGAGTTACCACCAATTGAAATAATTATCGACGTTTTTTTCTTTTAATTTCTCCCCTCTGTTGTCGTAAAACATGGATAAACCCACTTCTAAGTTATATATTTCAAAAATTGTAGTTGAGCCTCTGTATAGAGGTCTGAGCTATATACAGGCAAAATATTATTATAATATAGAAGGTTTTAAAGAAGGGGAGGAGAATATTATTTTGAAAATTGGACATTCTATGTTAATTTTTTGTCAAAATATTGCACTTAAATAATTTTTTATTGTAATAATATTCTCAAAAACAATTTTATACACATTTTCTAATCTAATTGACGCTAAATGTCAGAAATATTATCCATTTATACGCTTTTGCAAAATCATGGTTCTGAAGGCAATCGGATACCTTAAAGGAAAAAAGAATTGTAAAAAAAGTCTATAAGTAGCAGTGGTAGAAATATTGAACCTTTAAAGCACTCAGCCATTTGTTGGGAGTCAGAGAAAGATTTTCTAAATTTGGGGGAGGGAGGAAGGGTCTGCGATGTCTTGCCAATACATAAAGGGGCCGTAGTGATCGAAACTTTAAGAACTGCTGCTATAGACCATCTGGCCAAAAGTATCCGATACACCCTTTTTCTAAAAACGTGGATTTGGCCAGTGACGTAACGTACATCCCAGCAACCTCAGCATTACGGGGGAGGCAGGGATTCTAGGGGGCCTAAAGCCTAGCTGACACCAAGTACGTGTTTGGGCTTGACTAAGCAGCGGGGGTCCTAATATTTCCGTAACGCCACTGGATCTGGCAAGTGATGTAATTTGATGCGTAACCGATAGCAATAAATGTTGGTAGTGGTTTGTCGGATCATATCTACACATTTATAAGACAATGAGTAAGTCAGTGACTTTGATCGTGGTATTGTAGTGGGATATTGAGAAATCAGTTCGTGAAATTTTTCGAACGTTTTACAAAAGCCAAAATCCACCGTGAGTGATGTAGTTGGGAGTTGAAAACGTCGAAGCAGAATGAAACTACAGAAAAAAGAAATGGTAGGCCGAAAAAATCTGTAAACGCAGTCATAGAACTCTGGAAAAGGTAGTGAAACAAAATTTGAGTTCTCTAGTTGAAACCCCTCAGGAGTTTTCCAAAGCTCATCAATCGCTAACGCTAGCGACAGGATTGCTCGTCAGGTAAAAAAAAAAATCTGGGATTCCATGATTGTGCAATAGCTCACAAAGTGAGGAGCATCTTTTCCCAGAAGGCAAGCGTCGATTGCAATGGGGCAAAGCTCACCGATATTGGAATGTGGACATGCGGAAAAATATTCTTTGAAGTAGCTGGTACCGCTTAACATGGATGTTCGACGAGAGCGCTTCGTGGCCACTTGATAGCCGGGATGGTATAGGTATCGGATCGTGGCTTGCCTTGTCACGAGTTCGAGCCGTACCACTAAGAACCTACGTTAGGGCAGCGATGCACGTTAAATCTGTCGAGCTGAAACTCCACCCGTTGGTGTGGTGTGATGGTTAGAGAGGGGTGCCAGCTCGTGTCGTCCACGTCACTTGACCATGGTTCAAATTACACGTGGTCCGTCATATACGAAAGCCCTCGTGTAGCTGAACAGTGCGACGTTAATATTCAATCAATCAATCGACGAGCGCTTCTTTAGTGACTGTATTGTGTCGACTGTAAAGTTTAGTGGCGGCATCATATCATATTAAGGGATGTTTTTCATGGTTTGGCCTCATCCCTTAGTTCCTGTGGCTGTAAACATAGACTCTGAGATGTATGTGCACATTCTGGATGTAGTGTTTGGACTACTGTTGGCGGTGGATTATGGAATGTTGGCGCGAATCGGCGCGATTATGGAGACGGGTTACTGTGTTTTGAAGAGGAAGGTGATTTGACCCTCGAGCAAGGCGGTCAGGGAAGAGAGAGTCCCTTTTTATTGGAAGCGTGGAGCGCTTGACCGGGATTTGGTGTTAAGGAAAGCGGGTTAATTTGATTGAAAACCGACGCATGGCGAGCGGTTTGTTGTACCAAGAATAAAGTTTCTTGGGAGTGTTTTAACACGACGGACAGTGTTTGTTTGATTGTGGTGATAATCAAGATAATTGTGTTTAAATTGATTGATTTGAAAAGTAGTTTAGAAAGTAATTGCGAGACATTACACTGGACAATGCTTTTCTCCCAACTCTATGGCACTATTTCGGTGAACGTCCATTTCTTTTCCAGTAGGTTGACTGTTCCATTCACCCATCGAAACGCGCAACCATAGTTAGACGAAATGAACTGAACTAGTGTTCTCAGAAGCCGGATCTAAAGGCCGTATCACACGTATATTTTTCATGCAATTTTTTCGTCCAATTTTTGGCTGAATCTGAGGGGGAAGGGTTGCCGTAAACAAAACGACATGCTTTGACGTCAGCTACGTTCCATCTCCACATTGAAAAATTATTCGCCGATTTTTCTGCTTCGGAAAACAAACATCCAAAATTATTCTTTTCATTTCACTTGAGCTTTTGTTGATGGGTGTAAAAAGAATTAGAGCACCATTCTATTTAAAATATTATACGCCGTTGAAATATTATACACCATTAAAATATTATACGGCATATCTGTAGTGTTAGATGAAACCGAAGCCGCCATCTTGTTTATGACGTAAGGCGCCGAAGAACCCCATTGGCTGGAATTGCAAGCAATTTTTATTTGGAACAACTTTTTGAGCTCGCTAACAAAAAATTGTTCTAAAGCGGTTGCTATGGCATCTGAGTAAAAATTGCACGAATTGGACAAAAAATTGCTTGAAACGTGTACGTGTGATACGGCCTTAAATCCCATAGAACACTTTTCGGATGAATTTTAGAACGCAAATTACTTCGTCAGCCAAGGTAAAAAAAAAAAAGGTTTTTAAATATCTAATTTTTAAATACAAGTTTTTTCTAACTGATGATCATTGGAAAGATTTTAGGGTACCTTTGCGAAAAAATTAATTCAGCTCTAGTTGCCTTTGGTGATAAATAATGTAATCATCCGTTTCATTCTTTTGTAAAAGTACGCAACAAACCCATTTATTGAAGAATACCTCATCACATACACCACATTTTAGCATTTTTCTAAATCAAATTTGAAGTAATAAGAACGTGACTTAAAAAAAGAAAGACTTAAAACTCAACCAATTTTATTAACTTCTATTTGAATAATTAGGATCAATGTCATTATATATAATCAGCTTAATTACTAATATTTTAATAATATCTCTATCAAGTGTAAGACCTTTTCTTTTTACAGCTAAGGAAATTAAAATAATGCATAACATTGAAATTTTAACTACTTTAGATACGTAATCTAGTATATACTCGATTTAAGCAAAAATTTCCTAGTATCACGATGGTAAATTTGAAATATTAAAAAAATCGGAATATTGTTATAAATATGTCATCATACACTGAAACAGAATATATGTAATAAATAGGAATTTTTAAAATAATTTTTTAAAAAAAATGTACCAGCAATTGCCCCTTGATTCTAAACATTGAAGAGCACAAGTGTTAACATCAGAGACGCCTTCTACTTCTGTTGCTTCAATAACAGTCTTCCCATCTTCAGGGGGATCATATTCCACTGAAATTGAATATTAGGAATTTATGTTAAAAAGTTTTCTTTCATTGATATTAAAGAGATAATCGATGGGTTTATTAGCGAGAGAAAAAAAAATGTAGCCATATATAGGGTTATCGGGAATGAATGACCCGATTACAAAATGTAATAATTCCCAGATGTGAATAAACAGAAAATGATAATTAGTAGTACGTCTCTATAAAGATACAATGTGAAATTTTGAGTTTGTAACATTGTTTTTGTCCAATAGGTGACAGCGATGTTGTAATCAAGAGGTTTTTGAAATTGTGAACAGAAGTGGATATGGCGTAGCAGCGGGAGAAAGTGTTTTCCGTGCTCTCGTTTGCAAAAAGTTTGTCGGTAATCACAGTTCAGTGTGAATTTCGGAAAAATTACCATAAAAATGCACCGACATCTAATAGTGTAAGAAGATGGTATAAACCAGCAATACTCAGTCCACCGAGCCTTTTTGAGTGGCCCCGTTATGTCTATAATTGTTGTGAGCAATTCACTTACTTAAGAACATTGTAATAAAAATTTGTTGGGAAATTCTTTGTCAAGAAATCAAATATATCAATTCTGCTTTTTGCTGTAGGTGTCATACGGGTACGAATTGATATTCTTTTCTATTTGGAACGGTTACGGTTAATGATAAAAGACAACAATGGATTAGCGACAATTTTTAGGATGAAGCTAATTTTTCACTATCTTTCAAATCTTGCAAGCGAAAAATATTCGAAGAAAATATATCGTTTTTAAGACGATTGGGAGGTTGACTGTTTTGTAGTGAAAAACAAACATGGATCAGTAATTGTTTGATTTGTCACGGAAAGTGCTGAAATTACAAAATACAAATAAACAGGAATCTCATTCAATGACACTTTTCCTCGAAGATCTCTTTCAAGAGGTGATAAATAGGCTTTCTTGAATAATCTTTGCAACAGAAACTAAGTGTTTTGTCAATGGTAATTTCCTAACGGTGGCAAGGCATACGGGTTGTACATAGTATTAGTGTCATATGAAACCGTTTACTGATGCAGAAATTGTGAGAGTGTTTTAAATATTTCTAACTTAGTGTTTGACAAAATAAATTAAAAATAATTAAAAAAGCAAAACAGGAGCTGTAATATTTTGATCCGGTACTTACATTTAAATTTCCAATATTTATCTTAGTCTTAAAAATTTCTCCCCCACCCCTCCCCGTTTATCCTCATGTTGCGGCCCGCGGAAAATAGCTGACATATGTATGCGGCCCAACAGAAAAAAAAAAAGGTTGAGTACCCCTGGTATAAACAGTTCCAGCAAATTGGATGCCTGTTTTAAGGCAAAAGTTCAGTGCAACCAGGTTGTACGCCAGAGAATGTTGAAAGAGTGCTAGAAGACTTTCATACTCAGTCAAAAGAAATAGACAGTTCGTGTTAGTAGAATTTGTATTATCTCAGTCTACCATATCGACTGTGTTGAGAAAAAATTGCATTTTAAGCCGTACAAATTGAAAACCGTGCAACCATTGAACCATAGTGACGAGTTGCAACGTTTAAATTACTGTCTTTACATGGATGAAGCTCTATGCAAAACGATAATTTTTTTTCAATCAACTCGTACGTACTTTACGTCAAAAAACGTTACGTGCGAGAAAAATTTCATGTTGTGACGGGCTCACACGTCTTTTCTTTAACATAACCTCTGGGTTCTTTGGTTTTGGTAGCCAAGATTAATGACAACTCTTTTCCAACCAAAACCCAAGAAGCGAAATGTGAACAAGAAATGCAAATAAGATAGCTTTTAAAATAACAGAAGTTTCAATAAGTGGAATGGCAGTTTTGGGGAATGGTCTGTGTGATGGAGAATAGTGTGAATTGACAGCCAATCGTGAAGTTACCTGGAAAGTAAACCATTAATACAAGGTGCCTACCATTGAACACGTGCCCTGACGTTTCCACATAAAGATTGAATCAAAGTTTGGATTAAGGTAGGACTGATTATTTGATATTAGAACTTGTAATATTATTAGAAGGAAAGTAGGCGGATAAAATAATTATAACTTAGAGAAAGTGGTCTAAATTACGCGATTCGGTTTAACTATAACTGTGTGTTTGTTCATTATAGATTCTCGCTTAATTAAATTCATCTAAATTGTTAGAAATTTAAGTTCTATTCTTAATAAAGTCAGATTAAGAATTAAAAATGTCTATTCCTTTTGCAAATCCTACACCTCTAGCTCACACTATCAATCAAAGATACGGTCACCAAAGGGGGCTGTATCACAATGTTGCATCTTTACAATGACATCTAAATAATCATTTTCTGTTTATTCATCTGGGAATTATTGAATTTTGTAATCCGGTCATTCATTCCTAATAACTCTGTATATGTTTTTTAATAATACACAAATATAACTTCCAAAATATAACGCTAATGCAATAATCTGCGTTCCTCAAAAGCATATTTTTTGAGTCCAATTATGATTCGAAATATGGATGGAATTTCATAAAAATTGTGCAAAGCGAAGAAAACACAGAAAGTATGCAATGAGAATATTAAATAAAAAAAGTATGCATGTTTTTCTATTCATAAATGTTTAAAACGCACGATTCTTAAACTTAACACTAAACTACTACAACTTTTTAATGCATACCTTTTTCTACCATTATATCCCTTTCTAGTTGATTATAAATAAGACAAAATTTATCATGGGCAAAATAAATAAATGAATAAATAAACCATAAAATAATTGCCATGTAATAATTAGAGAACTACTATTATTATTATTTTTGGATTTTAGATATACATTTTTAGATAAAAAGAATAGAAATTGAAAAACATTTTTCTTCAGTAATTTACATAGATTTGTTATTCAAATTATAAAATAAAATTCATTCGTCAACGCAGTTTTTACATTTAATCGAAAATGCACTCCATGCTTTTCTCTTCATAATATTTCAATTGGCATCACCCGACCCTTATGTTTCTCTGGAAATAGTATGAAGTGGGGATCTTTCAAGTTCAAAACCATCTTGAATTTTTCGCCAAACAGTTTCATCAATTTAAGGTATCCGACTACCTTCGGAACCGTGATTTTAAAAAAAGCGCATAAATGGATAATTTTCATGATATTTAGTGTCACTTAGATTAGAATACATGTATAAAACTGTTTTAAGGATATTGTGGCAAAAAAATTTATTTAAATACAATATTTCGGCAAAAAACTAACTTAGAATAACCTTTTTTAAAAATGTTCTCCTTTTGTAAAAAATGCTTCTATTATAATAATATTTTGCCTGTATTTAGCTAAGACCTCTGTGCAGAGGCTCAACTATGAATTTTGAAAAATTCACATTATTTTCAGAGTTACCACGCATTGAAATAATTATCGGCGTTTTTTTCTTAAAATTTCTCCCCTCTGTTGTCGTAAAACATAGATAAACCCACTTCTAAGTGTTATATTTCAAAAATTCTAGTTGAACCTCTGTACAGAGGTCTGAGATATATACAAGCGAAATATTATTATAATAGAAGCATTTTTCACAAAAGAAGAACATTTTGAAAAAAGGTTGTTCAAAGTTAATTTTTTGTCGAAATATTGTATTTAAATAATTATTTTTTGCCAAAATGTCCTTAAAACAATTTTATACATGTATTATAATCTAAGTGTCACTAAATATCATGAAAATTATCCATTTATACGCTTTTGCAAAATCACGGTTCCGAACGTAGTCGGATACCTTAAGTTTCAATATTGTGATCGTTACCTTATCATTGGTCTTTGGAACTAGTGAACAATATATCTCACATGCTTTTCGCCTCCTACGCGTATTCACAATGGTCTCTACCTCATTATCTGTGCCGATTTGCCTAGAGCCAGCGTCCAATAGATTATATATACGAGGGGTGGCAATTTTTTGGGAAAAGTGCCACTATATGATAAAAAATAATAAAATGTGCCACTTCCAACTTTTCCAACAAACAAATGTGGAAAAGTGAAAAAATTTTACTTATAAGTTTATTACGGAATTTTACGCAAATAGCATATTTTTTAATTTTCTATGTAGTCGAAATTTGAAAAATAATATAAATAAGGAGGCCCAGTGGTCGAGTAGTAACATATCGCACTTCTTCACCACAGGTCTGGGTTCTATTCCGGGCTGGGCAAGGTCGACTCAACCTTTCATCCCTACTTCAGTGGGTCGATAAATGAGTACTCAAGCTTGCGTGGGGACTTAAAAACTGGGGTCTCGCTTCAGATTGACCGCCTGATCGGGACATCTGCTCATACACCTCAGCGCCCAATGGTCGCATATACTGGATGGGTTGTGGCGCCCTAGCCCCTATGGGCTGCGGCTCCACTGAGTTTGAACTTTATAAATAAGTCGAAAGTACAAATTTAAGTTTTATTTTAATAAACTTTTAACGTTCAATCATTTAGGTTAAGTATAAAATAAAAACGAGTAACTTGAATCATTTAATTCAAAATAATTATTAAACACTTTGCATTTACTATATGTGGCATTTGAATTACTACTTTTTTTTACCAAGTCATCTATATTAGGATTAGCTCTTACAGATGCCCACAAAATAAGGTTATTATAGGTGCACAGCAGCTACTTTTGAGTGATATTTATTTTATTATGTTCACATAGCAGAAAATATTTATTCACAAACATATTTTGATACCCAAATTTTGAGTGTTTTTTTGTCTGAGACAACCCCACTTCAAAAAAAATTGTAAAAAATGGCTATTTATCATCTTTCCAAATTTTTTTAAAATTTTTCAGTAAGTCTTCGCATGCCACTGTTATAACTCCACCGTGCCACGCTGCGGCACGCATGCCGCGGGTTGGCACCCCTGATATGTACCATCTCTCTCAGAACTTTCTTAATCATCTATTTCAAAGCATAGATCGCTTATATTATTTGTTTCTTCCATCAATTTCCTTTGAATTGACATTTTAGAGGCTAATGTTTGAATTTATGATTCAATAATCCACTCATAACAAAATATGCAAATAAATACTACTATACTAACTATTTTTTATTTATTATTCAAAGTTCTACTATTATTACAAAAAGAACTTGTGACGGGCTCACGCGTCTTTTCTGTAACATAACCTCTGGGTTCTTTTTACGGCCAAGGGTTAATGGGAAATCTTTCCAACCCCAAAACTAAGAGGGGAAATGCAAATAAGATAGCTTTTTAAAAAGAACAGAATTTTCAGTAAAGCAGATGGCAATTTAGGGTAAAGTTATATTTGGAAGAGATAGAGTGTGAATTGACGGCCTATCATAAAGTTCTAAGATATTCAGCCATTGATACAAGGTGCATACCATTGCACTGCGCCGAACATCTCGTACCGTGTAAAATCTTATTTTGGATTAAGGTGGACTGATCATTTGATATTAGGACTTTAAAATTAAAATTGAAAGTAGGCGGATAATATAATTATTTAGATAAGTGGTCTGTTTCGCGAATCCCGTTTAACTATTGCTGTGTGTTTGGTTTATTAGATTCTCGCTTATTAAAATCTATCTAAATTATTAGAGATATTTAAGTTATATTCTTAATAAATTCATATTAAGAATTTTAAAATGTCTATTCAATTTGACAATCCCACACCTCTAATTCACGCTGACAATCAAAGATATGGTCACCATAGAACGACCATATCACAAACTTGTCTCGTGGGTTACACCACCCGACGCTTTGTACCCGGCATAAAACAAACTATACATAAAAACAATGGGATGACATTCTCTTGGAAATTTTAGAAGTAGAATTTCAATGTAGATAATTTTATAAAATTTATATATTTTCCAGCGGTCAGAAAGTTTGTTCACGGTAGATAATGTGTGTGGTAGAGTTATCAGGAAAAACAAAAGAAAGAGAGATGGAATATTGAAAAATTAAGTATATATTATTTAAAAAAAAAATCATGCAGTAAGTTCAAGAAAAATAAAACCTGGAATTTAACAATTTTGATCGAAGTTGTGACGAATCTATCCTCGTACTTTCCATTTAATCCTCTTGAGAAATCTTTGGGCTATCAATTCGATTTATTCACAACCAACCCTTTGAAGAAAAAACCATGATAGTTAAATTTAGTTTGCTTTATATAGTCTAAGCATTCAAGCTAGCTAGAGAGAAGGAGAGGAAGAAAGTAAGGAGGTATGATAGATTGCTACTGATCAGGTATTATAACGTTTTATAGAATATTTCAAATATTTGATTGGTGGAAGAATTGGTGACGATTGTGTGGTCACTTAAGTTGAATTAGTGTTAAATTAAGTGGGATAGTAGATTTATGTGTGTAATTGGGATCCTGTAATAAGAGAGTCAATATTGATAGTTTTATAATTCACGCATGTCGCTGTTAATCCACAATTGTTTTGAATGGAGGACATCTCTTCTGTTGAAATTATTTGAATTGATTGGTAACTTGTTTCATCAATAAATAGATTGTTTTTGAATATGGGTAGTGTTTCTTCCCCTCCTCCCACACCTCTAGGCGGGCAAGAGAGAGGAATGAATCCCTCACAAAGTCTATCAGCAGTCATTTGACTGTATTGGTGGGTTTAGTGTTAAAGACAAAATATAATTTGAGCTATTTAAGGGAATACATCGTTTGTATGCACTGTTCGTTATTTCAACACTATTGCTATATGATGTTATAAAATGCATCAATGATGAAAAATTATAAAAATAAAAGCGCACATAATTTCTTCTTCTTTTTTTTTTAATTTTTAAGTATAAATCTAGAAAACTTTGGTTAAAAAACCCCCTTTTTTTAAAATTGCGATGCTGAAACCCATATATTTTTATAAACAATTTTATTGTTTTTTTTATAAAAACTAATGATAAAAATGATTGATATGTATATTTAATATTGATGTAATCGATACGAAGTACTCTTTTTGATTAAAATATCGACTACCTTGGGAAAGTGATTTGAAAAAGGGGGTTTTAAATGGGTTTTTTTTTTAAACCCCTTTAAAAAAGGGGGGAAAAAAAGGGGGGTTTTTCCCCCCCCTTTTTAAGAAAAAAAGTTTTAAATTTTTTTTTTTTTTAAAGGGTTAAAAAAAGGGGGGGGGGGAAAAAGGGGGAAAAAAGGGGTTTTTTTTTTTAAAGGGAATTTAAATAAAAAATTTTTTTTTAAAATTTACGTTGTTTTTTTAAAATTTTTTTTTTTTGGGGAATTTTTTTTTTGGGGGGGGTTTTTTTTAAAAAAGGTTTTTTTTAATTTTTTTTCCCCCCCCCCTTTTTTAAAAAAAAAATTTTTAAAAAATTTTTTTGGGGCCTTTTTTTTTTGGGGTTTTTTAAAAAAAATTTTTTCCCTTTTAAAACCCCAAACCGGGGGGGGCCCCCCTTTTTTCCCCCTTTTTTTGGGGTTTTTTAAAAAAAAATTTTAAAAAAAAATTTTCCCCTTTTTTTTTTAAAAATTTAAAAAATTCAAAAATTTTTTAAAAAAAAAAATTTTTTAAAAAACCGGGTTAAAATTTTTTAAAAAAAAAATTTTTTAAATTTTTTTTAAAAAAAAATTTTTAAAAAAAAAAAAATTTTTTTTTTTTTTTGGGGGTTTTTTTTTAAAAGAAATCAAAAATTTTTTTCGTTTTTTTTAAAAAATTTTTAAAAAAAGGGTTTTTTTTTAATATTTTGAATTTGGGTTGGGAAAAAAAAATTTTTTTAAAAAAAAAAAAAAATTTAATTTTTTTTGGGGAAAAAAAAAAAAAAATTTCAATTTTAAAAAATTTTTTTCCCTTTAAGAAAAATACTTCTATTATAATAAATTCTGCTTGTATATTTTGCCCGACCTCTGTACAGAAGGGTCAACTAAATTTTTTTAAATATATAAACTTAGAAGTGGGGTTTTTCCATATTTTACGACAACAAAGGGAGCAATTTTAAGAAAAAAAGCCGATAATTTATTTCAATTGGTGAATTTTCTCTGAAAATAATGTGAATTTTTTTAAAATGCTAGTTCAAACTCTCTGGAGAAATCTTTTTCTTTTAATGAGCGCGCGCAAAAAAATTTTTACTTTAGGATTTTTTTTAAAAAGGGGAACTTTTTTAAAAAAAAAATTTTTCTAAGTTTAAATTTTTTCCCCCAAAATTTATTTGAATAATTTTTTTGGGCAAAATTTTCCCTTTAAAAAAATTTTTACATGTATTCTAATCTAATTGACACTAAATATCATGATAATTATCCATTTATGCGCTTTTTTAAAATCCCGGTTTCGAACGTAGTCGGATACTTTAATATAGAAGCTTATTTTAAAATTCTAGAATGGTATTGACGTAAAATTTTATTTGGGTAACAGCCAAAAACTTTAAAAAAATTTCACTTACAAATAACAATTTTTGGGCCCTTTTAAAAAAATCATCAAGCTTACATAAATACCATCTTTGAAATCGACCTGAAATAAAAATTCATTAAATTATAAACTTCAGCTGACATTTATTTTCTTTATAAAGTCATAATAATAAAAAAAAAAAAAAAAACCCTTAAAAATTAATGAACAATTCTAGAAAAAAAAATAATCGAAAAAAAAAATTTGGGGAAGGGTTTTTCCCCTTACAAAAAAATTGAGGTGGTTGGAAATATATGGGGAAAAAAAAATTATTATTCGGAATCTATATACCTTTATTGGAAAAGATGTTCTATGGTATGAAAAGAGGGAAAAATAATTTCAAAATTAAGTATTGCAACGAAGGGGCTGAATTTTCGAAAAAAGGGAAAAAGACTTAATTTTCCGATTAAAGGGTCTTAGACTAAAAACAAGTAATATAAAAAAAATGAAGTCAATTCCTACTTAGATCAAAGAAAAATTTCATTTTAGCTACTTTTTATTAAATAGTTACAATTAATATAAATATGTATATACATATGAAGAATCATAACATAAGTGGTAATTAAATTTTTTTTATTTAATTAAAGTATCGTATTGTCATCAAAACAATCGTGTATATAAAATTTCCCGTTAACTGAATGCTTTAAAAACGATGCGAAAAAACCTTTTCAAGTTTTGACACAAGTCGCCAAAAATGATGCCAACGGGGTTTTGTTTATTTTAATTTTGAAAAATTGGTTTTAATCAACTAATTTTTATTAATTATAATTAGTTACTGTATTTCACCCAAAATAATCATGTATATAAAATTTCAGCTAAATTGAGCGCTTTAAAATGTATTTTATTAATGATTCAAAATTCCACCAAGATAAATAAATAAATAAATATAGAAAGAGTGTGAGCTAATATTAGGAATTCAATAAAACTATTTTTCTACAATATACATATCTAAAAGTGATGATTATCGATAAGTGACTACCGAGTAGAGTGGATAATACAATGTACATTGCAACATTTCATATAATCCCAGCTCTCTCTCCCCGCACTATCGAAATAATTCAATCCAAGCTTTTTCCCGACTTCAGCTTTATTTTAAACTATCATTTCGACAGTAGGTTTTTTCAAAATTTAATATTAAAGAAGCTGTTAAATGTAGATGATGTTTTTTCTTGAAACTTTTTACTAAGTGTCCTCTCATCGCACACACACAATAAAACATACTAAAATGTCTGTTTTTCTTTAACGAAAATTACTTTGACTGTCTATCATGAAAATTGTTGATGTAAGTGAGCTTTCGAAATACTGTTAAGGTATCCGACTACGTTCGGAATCGGGATTTTAAAAAAGCGCATAAATGGTTAATTTTCATGATATTTAGTGTCACTTGGATTAGAATGCATGTATAAAATTGTTTTAAGGTCAAAAATTTAGTTAAATACAATATTTCGGCCAAAAATTAACTTAGAATAACCTTTTTTTCAAAATGTTCTTCTTTTGTGAAAAATGCTTCTATTATAATACTATTTTGCCTGTATATAGCTCAGACCTTTACAGGGGGCTCAACTATGATTTTTTAAAAAATTTACATTATTTTCAGAGTTACAACCCATTGAAATAATTATCGGCGTTTTTTTCTTAAAATTTCTTCCCTCTGTTGTCGTAAAACATGGATAAACCCACTTCTAAGCTATATATTTCAAAAATTCTAGTTGAGCTCCTATCAGAAGTCCCGAGCTATATACAGGCAAAATATTATTATAATAGAAGCCTTTTACAAAAGAATATTTTGAAAATGGGTCATTTATTTCATTTTTTTTCAAAACATTGTACTTAAATAAATTTTAAAGTAATACTATTCTTAAACTTTTTATATACATTTTTAATCTAAATGACACTAAATATCAATTAAATATTTTTAAAATTTTCAAAGTCACGGTTCGAACGTAGTCCGGATCCTTTAAAAGGCAAAACCCGCGACCACAGTCACACATCAATGTTTTAATTTTAAAATATACACATATCATGGTTGTTCAATTTTAAAAGGATGATAACCAGGAATATAGTTTCAAAGAAAGAAATTGATTATATTCAACAGAGCGCCACCGGCAATATTCACTCAACGAGGTTTGAGTGAAAAAATGAATAATGAGGGGGGGCGAAGTTGGCGTCATATTGGTTAAAGAAATCACGTACCCACTGAATCAAAGCATCCTGGTTCGGGAATTGTTTGTTCCTCACAAACCATTTACAACTGATGAAACATGTGATAATCATGGAGCCAGGTCTGGAGAATATGGGCTTTTGCTGGCTTCAACTGAGACATGAGGTCGAGCTTCAACTTGAAAGAGTGGGGGACTGACCTATTGACCAGTGCTAGTTGTTTTATGAAAAGTTTTCTGTGGCATTCCTCCAGTTGATGACGGTACAATTAATGGTCTGGCTTCTCGAAAGAAATTCATAATGGACCATGGTCTTGGCTGTCCACCAAACGGAGACGAGAATTTTCTGGGTGTGGAGATTTGATTTGGGTATCTGTTCCGTTGGTTCACTTTTATGCAGCCACTGTTCTTTGCATTTGCGATTGTCGTACATCTATTTTTCATCCACAGTCAGGATACTATGCAAGAATGGGTCTCTGACTAACCTCGCACTTCTATTAGAGATTTACAAGTCTCCATGCGCCGTAGATGTTACTCCTCCGTTAGGGCATGTGGTACCCTTTTCGGTTTTCACCATCCCCATTGCCTTAAATGTGGGGAGTTGTCTGGGTGCCCCAAAGGAGTTCTGCTCCTATCTGTCGTACCATCGACGTTGATCGGACTCGACTTTCTCCAAAAAATGGTAAATCACACTTTTTAAACAACCGGCTCCAAGTTTATGGTCAATAGCCAAATCACTACTTGGCAAGAAATCTACGGACTGTGTGCTTACTTGTCGTGCTCTCACCTCATGCTTTGTTGACGTTGGGATACAATGAGGTTATTCATGTGACGTCATTCCATGATAGTGCCACGGTTTTTGCCAATAAATTCAAAACTCATGTGACGTCAAGTCACACGATAAAAACTATCTTGTTTTTCCCAACAATCAGTTCACGCGCTCCGGTGTTCCCAAAATTTTGCTCTTTGGAAACTTTTTTTAAAAAAGAAATATGATACAAAATGCATTTTTTTTAAAAAGTATAAGCAAAAAAATAGATTTTTTTTCATTTAAAAAATCTTTTGAAAAATTTTTTCCAAATTTAAACATTTACCCAAATATAAATTTGAAATTTTATCTGATTTTTACAAATAGAACAATAAAAATTGTTTAATGTTTTTTTTTAAATTTCAATGGAAAACATGTTTTTTTTTATCATGGACTTCATGAATCCCCCATTGCAGCCTCAAATTTTGCCGTAATTTGTTTTAATAAAATTCCGCTCGTTTTTCCCTCACATTCTTAAATGTTTCTAGTGTAACCGACTGGCATTTATATAGTGAGTGGGGTTTTTCTCTTCACGTTATAGGGGTTGTTGGTAATGCATCACTACTGTACTGGTCGGAACGTTCATTAGACGTTGCCTATACCAATTGCAGTCAATAATTATGGAACAACAAATACTATTTATTTGTGTAGGAAGAGCCAAGTAAAGTACCGTTTCATAAAAAGAGAAAATATGTTTTAAAAATTTTAAGAAAGGATTTGTATTTACTTGAACAATGGGAATCCTCACGGCATTCAATTCAGATTGAAGTTTATAGCACTAAGAATTTCAGTTTGGATACTTGGAATGTCATTTTTAACTTTTTGCAAAACCGAATCATCTGAAAGGAAAAAAACAAGTTTGAATAATCCACACAAATTACAGGTACTTATAAGAAAGAAACAAAAAGGAAGAAAGAAAAGAATCTCAAATCATTTCACACTTATTTTTTCCAGAGAAACTGATAATCTAAAATCCCTTTGTTTTTTTTGGGTTTTTTTGGGAATTTTATTAAGTTTTCTTTGACGTAATATTAAAATTTCTATAAGCGAAATAATTAAAAAATTAAAAATTCTTCGCTATTTTCTCTTTTAATTTAAAAAGTGAAAAGTTTAAAAAAAAAAGGACTACATTGTAGTTTAAAAAAATACTTTTTTTTGGACTTAAAAATGTAAATTATTAAAAAACAATCATTCAAAATTACACACACAAAAAATGAAAATAAACAGAAAAGTTTTAATTCTTTGATATTTTTTTACATACACTCGCACACACACAACAATAAGGAATCATCAGAATTTATAAATAAGCCTTTTTCCTGATTGATTTTTCAATCAAATTCATTCTTATGTTTCTGCAAGTAAAATGAAATTATGAAAATTTTGATTGAATACTCAATTTACATGTTTATCATCATATGTTCTGAACATATTAACTGTTCGTTTCTCAATATAATAATTAAACATTTAAAAACGTTTCCCAAAATAAAAAAAAGGGTAATTGAGTAAAGATGAGTAATTTGAATGAAAAATACAGGGTGAGTACAAATGATGGACCCGTTTTTAAAAAGTCGTATTATCGAAACTACTGCACATATTACAACAAGTGATACATTAATGTAAAGAGAACTATACTAAGTTTTTTTTTTTTAAAATTTTTGCCATTAACCCCCTTTTTACAGGCCCTGTCTATCTGTAATCCATTTCGTTCCATACATTTTGTAGCATCACTCTATCAATGGTTCGTAATGTTGCACAAATGTTACTTTTGTCCCCCTGTTATTTGTTGTGTTAATTCCAAAAGGTACTGCCGTTTTAACGTAAAACCATCTATACTCTGGGGGATTCAAGTTCCGGTGGAACCCTCGTAGACTTCGAACAAAACTCACTCTCTCCACTGCTTTTTCCGAGACGCTTGACCAGTTCCCGGGCCCGCTTCTCTTTTGCCTTGGGGGATACTATCCAAAAAGCGACGTTTAAGACCGGCCCAGGCCCAAGAAATCTTAAGAATTTTGGGGGACCTGGACTTCTATGCAAAAGTAGGTCCTAACTGAGATCTTTAAAAGAAGACAGTATATAGCATGCACTGTCAAATACTAGTGCAAACGATAATTGAAACAAATAAAAGTGCACGATTAACAATTTCACGAACCTAAGAACAAACCGGCTCAACCGATGGCCGCATTAGAAAATGAGTTGAATGATGGCTTATGGTATTAAGCCTAGAACTAGACATGGACAACTGTCATCACATAATAATACAGCCTTGCCACTTGTACCATTTGACATGTAGTTTGAAATTCACAGTTTTTTGAAGAATATGTGCGGGAATAAAATATTTAACCATTAAAATTATCCGGATCATGATCTTATTAAGACTGAGAACGAAACGAGGCCCCTCCCCGGGCTCATTCCCCCTACCCTTTAAAAGATTGTGCAAGGTATCCCACTACGTTCGGAACCGTGATTTTCAAAAACGCATAAATGGATAATTTTCTTGATATCTAGTGTTACTTGTTAAAAAAACATGTATAAAATTGTTTTAAGGACATTTTGATAAAAAAATTTTTTTAAATACAATATTTTGGCAAAAAATTTAATTTAGAATAATCTTTTTCAAAATGTTCTCCTTTTTGAAAAATGCCTATTATTATAATATTTTGCCTGTATATAGCTCAGACCTTTCTACAGAGGCTCAACTAAATTTTTTAAATACATAACTTAGAATGGGTTTATCTGATTTTATGCAACAGGGGGCAAATTTTAAAAAAATCCAATAATTATATTTCAATTGGTGGGAACTCTGAAAATAATGTAAATTTTTTTAAAAAAATTTTAGTTGAGCCTCGAAAGGGCACAACCTATACAAAAATTTTTAAAAAAAATTTTGGGCCAAAAAAATTTAAAATTTTAAAAAATTTTTTAAAAAAAAAAAAATTATTTTTAAAAACTATTTTATTATTATTACGGGGCCAAAAAATCAAAATTTCATTTTTAAAACCGGTTTCCCCTCATCGGGTTCAATAACTTTTAGTTTGGGTTTTTCTTTCCCCTAATTTTCCAAATGAACATTGTACCGAAATAACTGGGGGTAAAAGTGCATACTCTAAAACGCAAAAACTCTTCTTTGTCATTATCGCTATGTTTGGATTTCAATTCCAGCGATCTTGAATGTGCTGTTGATCATTGATGGAAGTAAAAAACTTGGTTCAAACCCTTACATTCATGTATCGCTTATTGTGATGTATGCAGTAGTTTCGAAAGTACGATTTTTTAAAATCGGCCCCTGTATACAAACATTGTTTACCATATACGCAGTAAATTTATTAGCCTACCAGCATTAAAACCAATAGTTGCCCATACGTAGTCATCATCATTTTTAAAGCATCTCTTGATATTGAAAATGGACCTTCTGTCTCGCAGTTCAGTGGAGAATCCGAAAAAGTTGAATGTTATTATTTCTATTACCTGTAAAAGAAAAAATGTATTAAATTTAAGAGGTGTCGCGGTACCTTCATTTCTAGTTGGTTGAAGTGGAAGTTATGCTCATTAACTAGATTCTTGTGTGGGGGTATCCGAACGCAAAGTTCTTTTTGGTATCCATTAAGTAGGACACGAAACGATGACCAATAGACATTTACAATAGTTCACTTTTATAAATGTAACGTTAAACCTTATGGCCCCAATTCATGTGCCGTCATTTAGTCGTATGATAAAGATAACTACGTGTTTTTAGCCAATCAGTTGAAAAACTCATGTGACGTCATAGTCATAGGATATAAGCAATCATGTTACTAATTGTACTTGTTTTATTTATATTAAACTTTAGTAAAATTTCAAATTTTATAATTGGGTGTATAAAATGTGTTTCGTTATTGCCACCTTTTGATCTTTTCAGAAACTTTTTCTTAAAAAATACAAATCTGTCAACAATAATGTACAACAACAATGCACAGGTAGAAAAAATACATTTCATTTAAAAGTACACAAAAGTTTTTTTTTTAATTTTTAAATCTTTTAAAGAAATTTATTTTTTTAAACATTTTTTTTTCCCCAATTAAAAAATTTTAAAATTTTAAAAAGCCCTTAAAAAAAAACTTAAATGTAATCTGTCTTGAATGTCTTTATCATGTTACTAGCATGAATTGAGCCCATTACGAGATATGTAATGGGTAAAGATAAGACAATAAGCTAGTACTAAATAATGTGTATTTATCTTTAACGGGATGCAACCTCTGAACTCGCCTAAGAGAAATCTAGTAACTTTTAACAGCGGAATGACTATAATTCCGGACGATAATTCAGGAATAGGTGACTAAATTTCAGGCAATTCTATTGTCGCAATATTGTCCATTTAATATCTATTTTCTATCTCACTGACTATTTATATGCTATTTATTAGCGGCTATAGTTTGCGGAGCGGAGTTGTTCTTTCTCAAAGTGCCAATTTGGTTGGATGGGAAAAAAATTCGAGCTTTAGAGAAAGGAACTTACGGATAGCTCATTGTTAGAGGGTAAAAAATCAAATCATTGAAAATTATAAAGCATAACATATTTATTTTACGTTCGTTTCGACTAAATAAAAATGGTAACTTACGAGAGAATATAATAAACTTATACAAGTTCTAAGACACACTTTAAGTTGATACTTACGCCGTCAAATCTTCCTGTGAGTCTCAACTGTATTTGAGCTAAAGAATTTTTAACTGATCCTACATTTCTTTGGACAACATCATTCTGAAAGAAATGTCTGGTTGGTATCAAGTATTTCCAAGTTAAACATTTTGATAAGTTTCAAAAATAGAGGCATAATTTACAATTAATAAACAAATAAAAAGAATACCTGGAGGTATGAATGGGATATTATAGCCTTTTTAGCCTGAACTGGTGGGTTTGAATTTTTATTTAAGACATAGCCTTCAACAACTTCTTCGAAAACATTCACTTTAAGACCTCTGTTAGTTCCCTGTGGGTATAAACAAATGAATATAAGTAAAAAATAATCTGACTCACAATATAAATTTATGCACTATTAAATTAAGCTCTACGCATTAGATAGGTTTACATATTTGGTTTAAAAACTAGCTTTCTCTCTCTCTCTCTCTTTAGTTTTTAGAGTTTTTACCTTTTTCTCTTTTAAGAGCTTGACCGATTTGTCGTTTTTGTTTCGGTCGTTCAGCGTTCGAAATATAGTGCATATAATCAATTTGAAGTAGAATACACTTTTTAATTAAAACTAGGACGTAACAAACAAGAACACATATTCACATGTAAGAATACTATGAAAAATTCTTGCAATCGAAAATCTAAGGAAATCTATTAGAAAAAGCAACAACTTTTTCTATTACGTGTCAAAAACATATCAATTCGAATTCTAGTAGTTAACTCAAGAATTCTCCCATCGAGATTTCGGACAAAAAGGCTCCCAACTTTTTTGCAATTGAACTTGTAATACCAAACGATTTGAATACCAGTAATTGAAATAAACAGTAAGAAAAATTAGAGTTTTCTTGCGTTTCTAATACGATTTTTGTGTTGGTTCGAGGGTTACATTGTGGAAGCAGCGGGACGTATTATAACGGGTCTATTCGCGTTTCTATTAATCCTCTTGAAGTAAAATAATTTTTTAAACTGTGATTTCAGTTGAAACCCGCCTTCCGTGAAGAAGACTTGGTTTTATGTAAATTAGAACTTCTCTTTAAGTGTTAGTCGTAGAGTAGGCGAGATGATGGTTGAAAATTGAGACAGAAGTAAGCACAGCGTTAGCGACCGGTGGTCGAAAAGTTAATTCAAGTGGAATATTATTCAAGTATTGAAGCAAGAGCGCTCAGGAGGTTTAGATAAGTGTTCTTATTTCTATTATAACTGATTTATTAATGTCGATTGCTCCTCGGGTTTAATGATTTAAGTGCATTCTCACTTAAGTTGATTAAGGCTGTTAAGTGATATAGTAAGTAAAATTGTATTAATTGAACAATGGCTGATCTTTACTCGAAACTTCCAACACCTGCGGTTGACGGGACGCGACAATATCTTTTTGAAATGATTGTATTTATTAGTTAACTTTACATCTCAGAAAAGGCATAAACTATACCACAAAAATCAATGAATACTTGTTAAATAAAATAGTGGCCATTTAATTTAATTTATTTTATGCGTTTATTTTATCCTATATTCATTCTGCACATTTAACTTTAGAATCAGTTTTTCTATAAATATTATTATTACTACTGAAATCAGGAGTAAGCTTGCTTGTTGAAATTCTCATTACTGCCTGCAAATTAAGGTCCGCTAATTTTCCTCTATATTTATTCTTGTTGATCTTCATGCAAGAAAAACTTTTTTGGCAAAAATAGGTTGACCCAAATGTAAAGAACATTTTCTGTTTATTTGGTTTTCTGACTGTCTTGGTGGGCCGCTATTTGTCCATCCCTGATTTAACTGATACGGTTCGGTAATTCATGAAATGTCTAGTTATCTAATGAAATAACGGATTCCACGCTTTAATGCTAATACACACACATAAACCTATCTTCACATTTATAATAAACATATTTGTTTTAAACTAAATAATTTACATACAAGGATATTTCTTAATATTCTTTAATTGGTATGAAAACTTGAACAGCATTCTAAAAATCCTTCAAATAATTCTGAGCATAACACAATTTTTAAAAAATAATGAATTGTTATATATATATATATATAGTCTAAATTCTCTACAAATGAGAGATGAACACTTATCAATATCAAAATCGAAAAATATAGACAGTAAAAAAACTATACATTGAAGGATATATTTGAAAAATTGAAATTTAAAAAAATGGATGCTGCAGTATTATAAACATTGTTGACTTAGGACAGCTTATATAAAAAATAATTTATATAAAAGTGGGGTTGAACATGTTTTGTGGCCAAGTAACCTTCTCCCTTCATGTTAATAATACTGAGCAAAAACCTATTGAAAATAATGGATAGAAGATCTAAATCCATTACAAGATAGAGGTAACTTACCTAAAAACTGTACTCAAAAATGCAGAGCCCGCACTAAATCTGAGTAAAATAAATAAGTTATTGCCAGATTTTGGACCCAAATGCAAATTCAAGGCATGTGAATGGCTGAATTGTAGCACTTAACAAAAGTATGAAAAGAATAGAAACAAAAATTAAAAAGAGAGTTTACAAACTACCATAATTTTAGTGACACTAGAGGTATATATGAATTAAATAATAATAAGTAGTTTTATCGAATATTGGAATATGGAGGTAACTATAACTAGGAAAAATGATAAATTTATAGTAATAAACTATTATTATTCTTATATATATATATATCCATTGTAGACTTTAGAACTTTTTCCCTTTTATTTTATTATACTATATATATATATATATGTGGGCAATGGAAATTATTTAAAAGGGTAAAACTGAAGCTTTCAATGATTTAGAAATATATTTTACAGCGGTAATTAAAATTGGAGTTGAGTCAATTTTTATAAAAACAATTAATTTTTCCAAGTGTTTCAAACTATAATTTTGACTTCTTTTTCTTTTGTTATCTTTACATATGCTATACAACTCTTTAAATATATTGATTCAACTTATAAAGGTAATGAAAAATCCATTTCCAGAAAGAGATAATTTTGATAATCTGTATACCTCAGTTATGAACGTAAACTCATCGTTGGGATAAAGCATCGAGTTGTCAGTTAATGCAATAGATCCACCACCGTCCGGCAATTTGTACGTTGGAATAAAATCTACCCTACGAGAAATTTCACATTGGCCATCTTCAAAAGTGTAATTGTATGCAAAACCTAAAATAAAAAAAAAACATAAATGTCACATTTTAAAATCTTATTAATGCTATCATGCTTTAGACTGAGCATTTTTCAATTCCTCTCTACTATTAGTTCACTCTCTCCCTATATATATATATATTTTTTTTATTATATTTTTATATATTTTAAAATTCAATTCTCAATCTTTAAAAAAAATATTTTCATTCACCCACCCCAAGTTCAAATACATTTTCTTAAACTTGTAGTGGATGTCACTTGATGTTAATACAGTTTTTCAAACATTAATTCATGAATTAAATTTCATTTATGAATTTTAAATTTATCCTGTGTTATTTCTGACGAAGTTAGATTTATCTGCAACAGATGGCGCCAGTAAGTTTTTCTAACAAAGTAGAAATTGATTTAAAAAAAAAATTGTATTAATTGTTTGTAAATGGAAGTTGTGTCGGGCTGTCTCGTGAGGATCCCCTTTTAAACTAACTTGGGGCTTTTAAAGATTATTCAAATTTTTGAACTGTCATTTTCTCACAGAAAAAAAAAAGGGGATTTGTAAATGAAGTTGTCTTATGTAACAACTATCTGAAAATTGAAATAAACAATGGAATTTGTTTGGCTAATAGAAGTTTGCATGGCCTCAGAAACCAATTTAAGTCTAAGTCAGTGCTTCTCAAACTTTTAATACTTGCGACCCAGTTTCCGAGCATAATTTTCCTCGCACCCCCCTCCATAGAATAACAATGTATAGAATTCAATAGTAATGAATTTGATGTAAAATTACTATACGATTTTAACTATAGACCGTTCAAATTATCAAGATAAATATTGTCATATATTGTCATATATAAAATTTTGTATATAATTTTATATATGACAAGCCCACATGGGAGTCACTAGTAATTATTAATCTTGTTCTTAACTTAGTTTTGATAAATTAATGGACTAGATTCATGATGGTCACATGATAACGGCAATCACGTGTTTCCCATTGATTAAAAATTGACATACTAGTTGTTCAACTTGTAAAGTTTAGATATCATTTAAAATTGGATGATTGGGTAAAGAGTTCACGTGTTGAAATTCTTCAAACAGTTTTAAAAATTTAAAAAAAAAATACTTACACTATACGATTAATTTTAAATTAAGTGCATATTGCTTAACTATGTGCATTATTACATCGTTGACAAATATGTACTTTCTAAAAAGTTCCTGCAAAAACAAAGTTGGCAACAGTGAAGCACATGAACTAATTGGCTGGAAACGCGTGATTATATTTATGATATAATTATGACGTCGCATTAATTTATGAACTGATTGGCTGAAAACCCATGGCTCAGTTATCATGTGACTAATGACGTCACATGAATTTAGTGCATTATCAAATACATTGTGCAGTACTGAAGCATTTATAAGTATATTATAACAGTGTAAATGTGTATTTTACTTTTATTATGTCAGAATGTGTATTTTGCTTTGCTTGCTTTCAGTAAATTTGTAATTTTTTTAATCTTTTACTTTCGATATTCTCGCCCCCTTGTAAGGTTATCCACCCTTAGGGGGCGCACCTCACAGTTTGAGAAACACTGGTCTAAGTTTATTTCTATAAACACCAAGTTGAGCACATATAAAACTTCAATCAGGCCCATTGCTCTATATGGTAGCAAATGTTAGACCCTCAATGAAGCAGAGGAAGAAAAGTTGCTCAGTTTTGAAAGAAAAATCTTAAGGAAAATTCTTGGACCTATTTATGAGAACAATGAGTGGAGATTTTTTTTTACAACTATAAGACATTACGTATTGGGTGGTTGGGCCATCTGTACATATATGCCAATGCTTTTCCTACCAAAAAAGTAACTTTTTCGAAAATTGAAGGAATCAGACGCGTAGAAGACGACCAAGGACGTCTTAAGACTCTTTGAGGCTCTAGACCCAGAAAAATCTTAAAATTTTTTGAGGCCCTTATGCAAAAGTAGGCCCGCTTGAGATCTTTAAAAGTAGATATCATACGCTGTCAAATATTCGTTCAAACGATAATTTGAAACTAATAAATGTACACGACTCACAATCTCAAATACCTAGGCACAAACTTGCTTCACCGATGGCCGCATATTGATTAAATGAGTTGAATTATATTGCTCAATTCCCACACACTATTAGCTCACACTCTATATATTTATTTATTTTTATCTTGGGGAATTTTAATCGTTACTAAAATACATTTTAAAGCGCTCGATTGAGCTGAATTTTATATACAGCATTATTTTGGATGACAATACAGTAATTTAATTATAATTAATAAAGTGGTGATTAAACTAATTATTTAAAAATTACAAATACAGCCACGCTTTGCTGCATCATTTTAGCGATAGCAACCCTTTTGGCGACTTGTGTCAAAACTTGAAAAGATTTTTTTTCCCTCACGTTTTAAAGCATTCAGTTGAACTGAAACTTTATATACACGACTGTTTTGGATGATAATACCATACTTTGATGATAATTAATAAAAATTAATTACCACTTAATGTTGTGATTCTGTCCTATGTATATACATATTTATATTAATTTAACTATTTAATAAAAAGTAGCTAAAAAATAAAAATTTTCTTTGTTGATCTAAGTAGGAATTGACTTAAATTTTTTTTTTATATTACTTGTTTATTGTATTAGGCCTAAGTCTCGACATGGACAACGGTTATCACATAATTATACAGTTTTATCACTTTTGACAGTTGGCATGCAGTTTGAAATTCCCTGTTTTTTGCAGAATATGTACGGGAATAATATTTGGCCCTTAAAATTATCAGGATCATGGTCTTACTATGACATAGTGGAGAACAAAATGAGGCCCTGGGCCCAGTTGGCCCATGCCTTAAGACGTCCTTGAGAATGACCACCTACACAATGGTTAGACGATGTTGAAAATGACCTCAAACTAATGGGAATCGACCGATGGAAGGCCACAGTGACCGATAGGGTCAACTGGAGGAGGATTAGCGAGTTAGCCTTGGCCCGAAAAAGGCTGTTGAGCTCATGAAAAAGAAGAAATGAGTTGAGTTATACAAAGTAATTTGAAGGAAAGGCAAATAGATTAGTAATGCTACGAGCTAAATTCATAATGGTTACGTCATATATGGAATCACGTGTTCTCCATTGAATTGAAAATTGACAGCTGACTTGCGCTTGTTTACTTGTAAAATTTAGATAAACTTTCAACTTCGATGATTGGATAAACATGCCAAGTGTGTGTAAAGATTCTTCAAAAATCTTTTCAAAATTAAACAAAAATTCGCATATCATACGCGTATTTTTAAACCAAATACATTTTGTTCACCTGTGTGCGCAATTATTGTTGAGAAATATGTACTTTTTAAAAGAAAGTTTTTATGAAAAGCAAAGGTGGCAACAGTGAAGCGTATGCTCTAGTTGGCATGCAACAAATGATGACGGTTATCATGTGACTATGATGTCACATGATAACACTTGATTGTAGCTATACGAGTATGACAGCACATGAATTTATATAACCATTATAATAAAGTTCATGTTCGATTAATTTTCTATAAATTCGATTTTGGCTTTTTGTTTTTATTTTAAGAACGACGTGAAGAAATTCTATTTTTCTTTTTTAAATTACATGTAATAAGTATGCACAATAACATAAATATTGAGTATTTCGAATATTTTTTATGATAGAGGTACGCGTAATTTTTTAATAAAGAATTTGTGTTTTATATTTCAAAGATTATTTTTCATTGATAAGAGGTTAAATTTGGGACAATATAAAATTAAATCCTTTTTTGATTACTTTTGAATGAAAATGAAAAAATAGAAAACAATTAAAGTTCATATGGAATACACAAACTGAAGTAAAGTATGCACAATTTCTAAATATCTCCATCTAGTATTTACTAAGGTCAAACGGAAAGGCATTAAAAATATCTCAAAATATTAATTTTATAAGAACAAATATCAAAAATTTAAAATCTACGTTATTAAAAACGAGGTAAGGACCAACTTATTGGGATTCATAGACAATATAGTCATCCTTGCTAACGCATTTTTTCTAGCTTATATTTCTTTCCTTGCAAATTAACTTAATTTAAGGCGATTTAAAAACCTTTCAAAAATACTCTTCTTGATGAGTTCATCTTATATATTTGGAGGTAAATAAAAGTTATATTGTATTGTTAAATATTTAATACCTCATCGATATTTTGAAGTCCTGAAACATTTCAGAATACAGATAGTTTCATTAAATTTCTGGGATTTTCAACTTGAAGACCCTTAAAAAAGCTTTGTGTAATGTATTAGAATTGAGATGATGTTTTCGTATAGTCTGCTTATATTTCAAGAGAATATATCAAGTGATTGATATACTGAGATCCGCAAGACAATGCGTATCAATGTATTACATCTTTCCGTATTTTAGAGAAAAGCGACTCACTCACTAATCACAAGTTCTCCGGAACTATTGAACTTACAGACTTGAAATTTGGTACACATGTTTCTTCTGTTGACTAGAAATCCGTTAAGAACGGATTTTGAGGAAATCGACTCAGAAAGACTCATCGAATCGACTCAGGGGGCGTTATAGATACAATTCCCGTTTTCAATTATAAGTCCTGGATCTTTGAAATTTGGAAAGTATGCTACTTTTTGTCCGGTAGAGATTTGCTAAGAAGAGCTTTGTGGGAATTGACTCCTAAGGAAGGGGGTACAGGGAGTATAAATAAAAAAGTTCCGTTTTTTATCATTAAACCTACAGACTTGAAATCTGTAAGCAGGTTTCTTTTGTTGAATATTGATCCGTTAAGAACAGGTTTATCGGAAATTGATTTCAAAGGGGTGTTGTCAGGAGTTAAGGGAAGTGTTATAGATAAAAATTTCTGTTTTTAAACAATTAGATCTAAAGAAGTGCAATTTGGTGAGCATGTTTCTTTTCTTATGTAGAGACCCGCTAATACGCTACTAGATCTCTTTTGATTTTGAGAAGTATTAAACGTTTTATATCCTGCACTATTAGATCAAAACGTTATCGCTGCCCCATGACTTGAGGCTATTCTATCTAAGAAGAATTATGGTGCTCTTTGGATTTTCTCCGATAGCCGTAGTTCACTTCAACACCTTTACAAATGGTTTATTGTTAGCGACAAAATCAGAGTGTCCCAACAGGTCGGATATTGGAGCTGGATTAAAAATAAAAAAATTTTAATGAACAGAATATAACAGATATTATCGTGAATCATCTTCGGTGTAATTTTAGTTCATGTGATCTCTTAAATATGTTTTTATAAAAGAAAACAACAATTAATTTACCGTGCTTCATATCGAACACTACTTTTTGAGGGAACTCAACATCCGGTTCCTCAGTTGTGGTAGAAGATTTTTTCCATGCAGTGGAGCGGTAAGCTAAGTGGTTACTGAAAAGATCCATTGCCATCTGAAACGAAAAATAAAAGTTGTGCTTAGTATTGCATAATTTTTAAAAAAGTTCTTTTATATATTATTCGGATACGTTCTTACGGATAGGGTGCTGTAATAACTGTAGAGCTGAACGTCATCTCCACTTCTGTCAATCTTCCTGTAAATAACTTCGGCACTGAACATATAGTTACTGGTTTTAAAATCCGGAATTTCTGGAGCATTTTCTTTTGCTAGATCGCCTCGTTTGCATCCTAATCCAACTGGAAGCTAATTCAAAAGAGATATTAAAAAAAAAATTAAGATATATATATATATAATGAATTATAAACATAAAATCATTTTACACTAAAAATAAAAACAATTAACTTAATATCAGTACACTACCCGCCAAACGTCTATTTGGCTGGTTTTGAAATCGCGCTAACTAAGATTTTGACGCCGAATAGTTTTCAATTCAAGATGGTGGCACGAAAATAATTTAAGGTATCCGACTACGTTCGGAACCGTGATTTTGCAAAAGCGTGTAAATGGATAATATTTATGATATTTAGTGTCACTTAGATTAGAGAATGTATATAAAATTGTTTTAAGAATAGTATTACAATAAAAAATGATTTAAGTACAATATTTTGACAAAAAATGAACATAAAATGACCCATTTTCAAAATCTCCTTTTGTGAAAAATGCTTCTATTATAATAATATTTCGCCTGTATATAGCTCAGACCTCTGTAAAGATGCTCAACTAGAATTTTTGAAATAGATAACTTAGAAGTGGGTTTATCCATGTTTTACGACGACAGAGGAGAACAATTTTAGGAAAAAAATGCCGATAATTATTTTAAATGGTTGTAACTCTGAAAATAATATGAATTTTTCAAAAATCATAGTTGAGCCTCTGTACAGAGGTCTGAGCTATATACATGCAAAATATTATTATAATAGAAGCATTTTTCACAAAGGGAACATTTGAAGGTTGAAAAAGGTTACGCTAAGTTAATTTTTTGCCGAAATTTGTATTTAAATAATTTTTTTGTCAAAATGAGCCCTTAAAACAATTTTATACGTGTATTCTAATCTGAGTGACACTAAATATCATGAAAATTATCCATTTATGCGCTTTTTTTTAAAAAATCACGGTTCCGAACGTAGTCGGATTCCTTAATTTAACAACAGTTGGGCGTCCTGCAGATGTCCAGAGACGTTTAAAAGCATGAGTCCGATGGTCCCTGGAGAGGGCCAAGTCTCGCTATCGACTCGGTCTCCGGAAGATCAAAACTCGAATAATTTTAATCATCAACTGTTATTTTCATACATATTCTCCAATAAACAAGAAATTTGGAACAATATGCCAGCTGGCGACAGTGGCAAGGCTGCATTATTATGCCACTTCCGTCGCCCGTGCCTAGACCTAGACCTACCACCATACACAATCACTATTCATTTAGTCGAAAGTCAACAATCTGTCGAGTCGTTTTTATGCCTATATTTGTGAGATGCGAGTTACACATATATTCGTTTGTTATGGAGGTTTCCGTTTGTACGACGTATGCTATATTTTTCTGTTTAAATTTGGTCGAAAGTGGGCTTATTTTTTAAATGGGGCCCCTGAAGCAGGGACATCAAGGTTTTTTTGAAGCCCTGGACCCCTATGCAAAAGTATGCCCTACCTGTGGTTTTTAAAAACATATAGCATGCATTGTCAAATACTCGTTCAATCGGTAATTTGAAACAAATGAATGTGCACGACTTACAGACCTAGGCAGGAACCTGCTCGATTGATGGACGCATTTCAACAAAACGAGCTGAATGATTGTTTATAGTATTAGACTTAGGCCTAGACATGGACAATGGTCATCCCATAATAATACAGTCTTGCCAATTTTTCCAGTTGACATGCAGTTAGAAACTGTGTTTTTTGGAGAATATGTACGAGAATAATATTTGACCATAAAAATTATCCGGATAATTGTTTTATTAAGACTTGAGTCGAGAACGAAACAAGGCCCCCACTGAGGTTGAGGTCTTCGGCCCGGGCCCAATTGGCCCATGCCTTAAGACGTCCCTGCCTAGAAGAAGTCTCAAGAAGATCTTTAGAACTCAAGAAGTCTTAAGACATCCCGGCAGATATCCCCCTTGCTTCCCCTCCCTAGCTGAACCTTTAACTTTTAATTCGACTTTTGACGAGATAAACAAATTTTGAATTCAGAACCGTATTCAATAACTAGTCTACAAGTGAGTGAGAGTGAGAGTTATATATTAACGTCGTGCAATATAGCTGCACGAAGGCTATTGGTGACGGACCTGATAATTTTGAGCCATGGTCAAGTGACGAAGATACCTGAGCTGGCAACCTCTCTTCCCTAACCAATGGAGAACGTTTGTGCCTCGATATATTTAACATGCATCGGCCCCCTCTGTACGCAGGGTCTACAGTGGTACTAGGCTCGAACTCATGACCCTCCTCACGCAGTCTACCAAAGGGGGGTCCTGGGGTGTCCCCTCCCACCCCAAAGCCGTTGATTTTATTTTAATTAATTATAATTCTAAGAATATAGTGCGTAAAATTTAATTAAATATTTTTGTTATTAATGATTAATTTTATTAATTAATGTTAATTATTTATTAATAATTAGTTTTTTTCGTTTTGTTCCCAAATCGACAAAATCAAAAGGGCATGATAAAAAATGGTGAACTTTCACCCTGGACCCCCCCCTTTTAAAAATTTTCGTCCTACTGCTCCACGAGTTCATGATTTTACACAAGTCTACAAAAAAAGCTGTTAATTTTTTTTTTTTCCTTTTTTGAGGCAAAATATATTTGCGTGTGATTATAAATTACCTCTTAAAATTGTTTACTTATGCCACCGAATCGATAGTAACATCAGATCAAGGCCCGTGAAATTCATCACGACAAGAGGCTACATTTACATCTGTCGTTATCCGTAGCTCTGAGCACCATGCGGGTGACAAGGCGATTTTGCTCGATTTCACCCTAATTTTGAGGGAGAACACTCTGGGGGGCAGGGGGCTCCCCAAATCTCTTTCCCCCGTCACCAATCTCGAAAAGGGTTCATGGGCTTTAGGTACGGCTGTTAAAGTACCCCTCTGCCGCTGCTAAGGCCCTATACATTTACAAACACCCATACCTTCTCCAGGATTCGAACCCAGGCCTAACAGCCAGCGTCATTAACCGCTATACCGGGGATGGGGGCCTCACCTCTAAAAACTAAATGAGAATACTTTTCGTTCAATTTGATAAATATAAATATACAAGCTTACCTGGAAAGGCTGAATATCTAATGAAATGAAAGGTTGGAAGCTGATGATATCATATTCTTGTATGGCAAATTCCTTTTGTCGATTCTTCCTGGTGCCTCCAAAGAAAACTCTGAGAGGAAGCCCTTTTAAATTTTTCAAGCCAAAAGGATTTTCATCATCACTGTCTGCAAAAGAAATAACCAAAAGTTTTTATAAACTCATAATTCTGGAGAAAAATCAAAATATTTTGTTCTAATCGCTTATACGCTCGCTCTCTTAACTGATTACTTTAATAAAAGTCATATATCATGCATTTTCATTCTCAAAGTTATAACTAAATTTTTTAAAAATTATAACTGAAATTTTAGAGTTTTCTGGTATAATGAAGGCGCAATCTCGAAATTGAAATTTCATGACTATTTGAATACATTTTTATTATATTAAGATAATAGATGGCGCTGCTTCAACACAGTATCTCCGAGAGTGCGGGGAAGTTATGTGTACGACAGGAGAGAGAAAGGAGCGTCTGAAAGTAGAGTTAGTGAGATTGTTGAGGTGTGAGGTAGTTTAGTTATGAACGCGAACCTATATTTTCAAGCTGCAATTTGTAATCTTTAGGTATATTAGCTGTATAACAAGCAACCCCTTTTTACGAAGAAACCCGAAATATACATGCGCAATACTGTAATATAGTGGTTCTTAAACTTTCGATCACCGTGGTCCCCCTTTCTGTATCAGCCTGAAATCGCGGCCCCCAAAAATTTGAATATCCCTCCCCAAATTAAAATTCTTGATTGAAATACATGTTCTAGAAGAGTTTTTTTTTCATTTAGTGATCTAGTCCAAAATGGCACATCTTTCAATTTTTCTTCGAGGTCTTTCAGAGTCTGTAAAAAAGGAACATTAAATGAGATCTTCGCAGATCCCTTAGAAAAGCACTGGTGACCCCCGTTCATAGTTTAAGAACCGCTGCTCTAATGTTTTGAAGTCATCTATTCGAGGTATTATTCCAAGTTTCAGAAAAAGTATACTTCTAGAATTACAACCATTTAAGTTCATAAGGAATGTCGTTTCTTTTAAATAAATAGTATTTTGATCTATATGGAATTCTAAATTTTTTCTTTATATGCTCATCTTTTTTATTTATTTTTGAAGATCTCTTTTTTATACCATGCGTATAACACGCACCCGTAAATTTCGATCTTCTTCTTTGTTTTTTGTTTGTTTGTTTGTTAAAAGTGCGCGTTATACGCCGGATTTTACGGTAGTTGTAAAATGAAGCTGTTATTTGTTATTAGGGAATGGTAGTTAATTTTGGATAGTATCATCATGTATTCTGACCTACCTGCGAAGAAATAATCTACATATGAATTATCACTATCACAACGCCTCCAATACTCAGCATTAAGTCCACGTACTGGTGATTCAGCTTTTCCCATATAGCCCTGTAAAATAACAACTTTAATATTTCGAAATTTCGCACAAAAAATCAAGCACATGATAACAGATTTCTATATTTATTAATTTTTTTTAAAGTATGGTTCTATTAATAATATCTGGAATATTCTCAATAGCTTAAATTCAAAGACGCCATAGTCATATGATAAATGCAATCACGTGTTTCTAGCCAATCAGTTCCTGCGCTTCACCGTTGCCAACTTTTCATTGTCACAGAAACTTTCATTTAAAAAGTACTTATTTGTCAACAATAATAACACACACAGGTAAACAAAATTCATTTGAAATAAAGTACATTTATATAATATATATATTATATATATATATATATATATATATATTAAATTTTGAAAAACTTTTTGGAGAATCTCTCTCTTAATACACGAGCCTCTTTATCCAATTTTCAAATTTGAAATTTTATCTAAATTTTACAAGTGAAATAACAAGTGCAAGTCATTCATTAATTTTGAATTGATTGCATTTATCATGTGACAGACTTGAATTCAGCCCATTTCTTTCGTAGACTACACTGGTGTGCAAAACTTAAGCAACAGGTGGGTTTATTGCCATAACTTCACGAAAAATCATCTGAGAGACATGAAATTTGAAATGAGGGAGAGTATTATGTACGAAAGGATGATGAAAGCATCGGCGCTGAAAAAGGAATACAACGCATACGGTATGGAATCAAACAAAACAAGCTTTATTGAACGCATAGTATCGTGACTCATGATTGTCTATACAACAGGAAGAACAACAAGCAGATGTTCCTTAATATGGTATATGCCCTCCTTACTACAATGGTTGCTTTGCACCGTCTCCGCATACCAGAACCACGTTTGGTAACATTTCTTTAGGAAGGAGTGCCCATTCCTCAATCAACATCTGTTTGAGTTGTTGGTTGTACTCCGGATGATGTGAGCGTGGCAATACGTTCCCCAAAGCATCCCACACATGTTCGATGGGATTTAAATCTGGAGCACGCTGGCCAATCCATTGAGTGATATCTTCACTTTCCAGCAGCTCCTCAACAGCAAGAGGGGCGATGTGGGAGTGCATTGTCATCCATAAAGATGAATTTGGGGCCAATGGCACCTGGGAAAAGATGCAGAGGGGGAAAAGTACCTCCTCACAATAGCGACCCCGGTTAAGCCCTCTGTAAAAAAGGGAAACTCAGTTCCCCCGTTCAGCATAATGCCAACCCCAGACAAGAACCCGGGACCACCGTAAGTGTTTTTCCTTGATGTTACGGGGAAAAAACGGGCCCCGATCTCTCCCAAATAAAAACCTTGAGAATCGCTTCGGTACGAACCGACTCTCATCCGTAAAAAAAACACGACTCCGACCGTTGTCCATTTTTTGTCCTTTTGTCCCACTGTAAACGGTGGCCATTTTTCAAGGGAGGCAGCGTTCGGGACGGGGGTGAACGGGCCCCCTTTTTTGAAGGCGTTGGCCACAAAAAAACCGCACACTTGTCGACCTGTTGCTGACAGAGTTTCGGGAGCAATGGTGCTTGGACTGTGTCGAATTTTTTCGCCTGCGGATGATATATGGGATCCCCCGTGCGCCCGGGGGGCCACACCAACCTTTCTAACAGCTGTACCTGTGGTTTGGAACGTTTTCAAGCGCGCAAAACGCACTTTTGTTGATTCCGAACCCCGCAGCTACCGGGGCATCGCCCCTCCTCCAGTTTTCCGATCATTCTTCCACGTGTGAAGTCATCCGATGATTTCTTCTGCCTTTTTTAGCGCTCACGGCCGCAGAGAATATGGTAATTTCGTTCCGTCCTTCATTTATTCACTGGTGAGCAGCGCGCGCCGACATCACGCGTTTTGGTACGCTCACATCCTTTTACGTTTTTTTCCTGATATTTGCATACGCTGACGTTTTATGACTTACGTGTTCCCCCTACTGACTCAGACCTCCTTTTCTGCAATTTCATGGTACGCTAAATTTTTTACATTGTTGCTTAAGTTTTGCACACCAGTGTATTTCGATACCTACTAGGTCGAAGAATCTAAAATTTATATAAGTGATATTTGGTCAAGGGCTGAGTCTAACAAAGAGGGCAGAATTGTACTTGTGTTCATGTGACATAGGTGACCCAAAAGTCCGTTAACATTTGAAAATTCAATAATTAGCGGAATTAATGTGGGTAGAAACAAAAACCTATCAAGTTATTTGTACATCGTTGTACACAAATAAGGCAATTTTGCATGTAAAAATTTAACTCAGCCGCCGTAAGATTTGCCGAAATCGAAAATTCAAAAACGAGGTTGATATACCAAAAGTCAAAGATTCCAAAACAACATTATATTTTTATTTAGCACAAGTCAAAAACATAACTTGCAATATTAAAAAAAGAATAATTGAAAATTGAATAACAGGATTTAAGGACGAGTTAAGTCGCCAGTGAGCGGAAAAAATGCATAAATTCTCTGTGACTTGAGCTAAAGCAACAATAAATATTATTACGAAAAGAGTAAAAAATATGTGTGTAAACCAGTACTGAATTAATATATGAAATATTTCTCAGTTTTTACATATTATTAATTTAATAACCTGATTCTTATAATTTGTAGGATAATATATTCTGAAGAGCCAAAGCATTATGAACACCTACTCAATAACGTATTATACCACCTTTGGCCTATAAAACAGCTACAACTCGCCTTATCATGGTACCTTTAAGTTTTTGATAAATGACTGGAAACAGGTTGAACCAAATGTCTAAGCAGCGTTCTCGCAAAATCGAGATATTCCAACATGGATGTATTTGCCCTTGAGCTGCCTTTCTATGAAAGCATAAATGTGCTCCATTGAATTATGATCCGGAAAGTTAAGTTATCAGGTCATTAATTAGAATTCATCGTTGAGTGCCCCCCTACTGTTACTTGGGTTTTGGGAAAGTTTGGTTCCCAAATTTTTTCTCCTAATCAGCGGGGGTGAGTTGCTATTTTGAGGAGAGAAAGTGGTTGACATTTGAACAAGGTGAACGAGAAATGAGACAGTCCCTTGGTTTTTGAGCGCGAAAGCGCTGGACTGAAGGGGTTAAGGAAGGCGAGGGTTTCCCTTTGGGGCCCCAAATGTTTGCGGCACCAAGGGAAACGATAGTTTTTTGGGGTTTTGTGTTTAACGGCGGATAGCGCGGGAAATTTTTTATTTAAGGTAAAAGAATTCTATTCTTTTTTGGCCACTACTTGTTGGGGAGTCGTGGAAAGTAATAGAAAAATCATTAAAATTTGTTATGCCTCGAACCAACCCAACACAATTAGCCTTTATGACAGGGGGGTGGCCCGGGTTGACGTTTTCATTTCCCAGTTAAAGTAGCACCTGAAAGGATGTATTGATCCGGTATATTCAGATAGTCCACAGCTTTCATAGGCTGTTCTACCACAACTAAGGATCCAACAGCTGCCCATGAGAATGTCCCTCAAAGCATGATGCCCCCTCCACCAGTCTGTGTACGGGCTGCTATACACGAGGAGAGAAATTCTTCTCCTGGAAAAGACGAACCCTGATACGACCATCAGTGTGATGAATGAGAAATCATGATTCATTTGGCGGCTGTCTTCGACTTTTCTATGGTCGAGTCTCGATATTTCCTGTGGCCCACTGTAAGCATAATTGACACTGAGTCACACTAGTGGGACGTCTGCTGTGCAGTCCCATAGCCAACAGTGTCTAATGACCGTATGCTCCCAAACACTTGCTCTTGGACCTGCATTGTATTGGGCTGTCAGCTGAGCTTGGATTTGGCTTTACCAAGAGAAACAGTCTCCGACGCCCTTTTTATTTGATGACGTGGTGATGTCCAACAGTTTGGTTTCTACTGTTGGTTTCAATTTGACATTTACCCACTTTACATAAATACTAGCAACGAAAGACCGCGAACAAACCTGCAGTCATCCAGATTTGGAGAGGTACTCATTCCGAGTCTTCGGACCATTACAATCTGCCCTCTATCAAATTCGCTTAGATCAGCAACCTTTCCCATCTCTTGCAAAATTAGGTGCAAGAACGATTCCTTGTTTTCTACAGCAGCAGTTAAATATCGTTCACTTTTAATCACGTGCCCTCCAATTCATCCAGACGAGTTCATTGAAAAATGTGGGGATGCACAATGTTTTGGCTCGACAGTGTATACTGCAAGTGTCAAAAAGAAAAGAATTTTAAAATGCTTAATTCGGGGGGGTTACCATTTTTCCTTCTTTGCTGCTTGAGTTCCAAGTGTCGAAAGCTATCTTGAACATAGCTGATGGTCCAAAGGTTCTGCGTTCTGGCTTATTAGGTGGCACGTAAAGCCAATCTGTTTGAACCTCTCGAAGTAGCTCTTGTGTATCAGTTATGTTCTTTAATTTACAATCGTCATCTGAAAAAACCGAAATTTAATTAATTTTATACAAATATACTTACGATTATGGCAATACTTGAAAGACATGAATTAAGTACCATGAAGCATGCAAGGTATGAAACAAAGGTGTTATTAATTATCCTAGTACAAATTTTTGATATGACTTTGAAAAGAAACGATAAAATAATTAAAAAGCATGAACTTTTCTTGTATGGTATCAGTAAATAGATAAATTTGATACACGTTTTTTTTAACTAAATATTAATTTTTCGATATCATACTGCGTAGTAATTAATTATTATTACAGACAGCAAAATCTAAGGCAATATCCTCTAAATTACAACCAATATTGCTCCTCACAATTTTGTTTTTTCTCCTTTTTTTCATTAATTAATTTGAATAATATTCTACTTTTGAAGTATTATAAATCAATAATTAACCTTACAGATAGTCAATATGTTATTCATTTGAGCATTTTTTTCCTTTTGCTTAGTATAATATTCAGTTTTTATTTTTTCTTAAATTTTAGGGTGGGGGAGGAGTACAAAAAAAGTTTGTTAAATTATTAAATTAGCAAGCTAAATTATTAATAACAATTTTTCTTCCATCAGGGTGAAAAGTTTAGTTTCAACGAACAGATGTTATGAAGGTTAATTAACAGTTCGGTGCTTTGATTAAAATTTTGAACCGCACCATAAGTAAAGATGCCTAAAATTACTACGGGAAAAAATCATCTCTGGAAATAAAAATGAAAATATTGGATAGTCTTGTGATGGGGGTAAGATTCAACATCCTTTGACCAAACCTTTCATTTGAAGCAGAAACTATCAGAACTGATATAAATATTTAATTGCAAACGTTTAACTGTATAAATATAAATACATATGTCTTAAAAATTTCACAGTCATTTTTATTGCTTTCTTTACACGATTTTTCAAGCTTAACAAGATTTTTTATTTCTTCCTATATTGTGATTAGATAAAGAGAAACGCATCCCTCTTTTTACGATACATGTGGTATCTTTGCATATATTTAACATGATTTTTCTAGAGACATGTCAAGAGTATAAAAAAAGTTGCATGTACGAGACATGTCCAGAAACTAAGTACCGTTTTGAAAAAACTCGCATAAAAAATCTTTTTTCAAAACAAAATTTATTTTTACATGAAAGAGCATGTCGAAAATTATAATTCTATATAGTTACCAACATTCTTCAGACATTTGTCATTTCGGGAAACCAACTTGTTTGTACCCTCTTCAAAGATGCCGCCAGTGAAGAGAGTCATTGCTGAACAACTCTTTGTGAAAACTCATCACAAAGCAATATAATTGTGAACCGTATGTTTTCACAAACTTTCACATTCACTTTTTCAGCCAAACCATCACTGACAACACAATGCCGCCCACTTCGTGTTTCTCCATGAAAATTGGTACGCACATCATTGAACTGTCAAATCCATTTTCTCAACAATCTATTCTCCCAATTTTCACCATAAACCTCTACAAGTTGACAATGAATCCTACAAAAATCTATCGTCTACAAATTTTAACTTGCTTAACATTCCTTGCAGGGACGTCTTAAATGGACCTGGGCCCCTATGCAAAACAAATCCAGGTCCCCTACATAAAATATGTCTATGGCCCCCTACATATGAGTAGGCCTCGGCCCATACACAAATGTAGGCCCCACATAGGACCCTTTAATTAGACAGTACATAGCAAACGTTTTCAAATACTCGTACAAAACCTAAGCAAATAAATGTGAATGACTTATAATCGCGCAAAGCGGCTTGACCAACTGCCATCTTTTGACTGAATGAGTAATGATGGTGTATGGTGGTAGGCCTAGGCCTTGCCTATACATGGACGATTGTCATTGTATGTACCCTGTTGAAATATTGTCCGAAATTCCTAGTTTTTCGGAGAATACAACCGGAAATAACATTTGACCGTTGAAATTATTCGAGTCATGTTCTGATTAAGGAACGAGACTAGGCCCCCATTGAGGCAAAAGCCCTGGGCCTGGGCCCAGTTGGCCCATGCCTTAAGACGTCCCTGATTCCTTGTGTTCAAAAAACAGATTACGGAATGCACTTCTTAGTCGGTGGGATCGGCAATCATCTTAAGGCTGTTTTCGCCAATGTACGAGAGCTTGAACTTGACGCGGAGCACATTTTGGGATAAAAAAAAATGCCTTAATTTTTATAAAAATTTGTGACATTGTAACTCATGCATTTGTTTATATAATGTAGTGCTTTTAAAACTTAAAAATATTTCATAAATAATTAGTTTTTCCTTTTAACATGTAAAGGGATAGCTCATTTAGCGTTACGGTATAGGAAAAAGATTGCCAAACACATTTTATGAGAGAAAAAAAATGTGTCGATATGAATAAAAATGAGTAGTATGATAAAATAAGTGATTCCCTACAGGATAGTGAAGCCAAAATATAATATTAATGTTTGAGTACTTTTTTATCTCTGAAAAAATATTCCAAATTTGGTCCCTATTCTTTAACATTAGCCGAACACAGCCCGAAAAATTTTGAACGTTCACTAACACGTGTAAAAACAACATTATCTGGCTGCGCAATGGCGTCACTGGACTGACAATCAACCAGAGACAAGTGTGTTCGCAAGGGTTGAGTTCCGATACAACCACTGCGGTAGAACGAAACGGTGCTTAGTTTACGGACACGCCTCGTATTTGTGAATGAAAAAAAAGAACGTGCCTGTTATTTCCCATGCTTCCCAAGTTGCTGTACGGTAAACGTATTTCAATGTCTTTCCTGCCAAGTGGCCATCAACTCTGCCTCTTCGTTCAAGAAGGTCATAATACTCTACGTAATAGTCAGTTTGTTTCTGAAAGGAAAACATCAGATATTTATAAAAAAATCGGTGCATATTTTTTTTTAAAAAAATGTAAAATATTACTTAAGGTATCCGACTACGTTCGGAACCGTGATTTAAAAAATGCGCATAAATGGATCGTTTTCATGATATGTAGTGTCACTTAGATTAGAATACATGTACAAAATTGTTTTAAGGCTTTTTAGAAAAAAAAATTATTTAAATACAATATTTCGGCAAAAAAATTTAAATTAGAATAACCTTTTTTCCAAATGTTCTCCTTTTTTGAATAATGCTTCTATTATAAAAACTTTTCCCGTTATAGCTCAGACCTCTGCAGAGGCTCAATAGATTTTTGAAAATTCACTTTCTTTCAGAATTTAAACCCTTTTAAATAATTATCGCCGTTTTTCTTAAAATTTCTCCCTCTGTTGTCGTAAAACATGGGTAAAAAAACTTCTAAGTTATATATTTCAAAAAATTTAGTTGAGCCTCTGTAGAGAGGTTTGAGCATTCGGCAAAATATTTTATAATAGAAGATTTTCATAAAAGGAGAATATTTTGAAAACTGGTCATTCTTTATGTTCATTTTTTGTCAAAATATTGTATTTAAATAATTTTTTATTGTAATACTATTCTTAAAACAATTTTATATACAGTTTCTAATCTAAGTGACACTAAATATAAGTATTATCCATTTATACGCTTTTGCAAAATCACGGTTCCGAACGTAGTCGGATACCTTAAATTTATTTCATAGGGAAGAAAAGTTGTTCAATCAACTTATTATCAGAAGCTTATTTTATTAGATGTTACTTAATTTTTATTCCAAATGAATAGATTTCATGCTCTCTTCCTCGACAGTTAAAAATGGGATGTGTGTTTAAAATATCTACGTACTTTTTAGGAAGAAAAATAGAACATCTATACATATAAATAAAAATGAAGTGTCTGCTTGTAATTTGAAATTAACAGCTTTTTACTAAATGCATTTAAAAGTATATAAGGTACTTATATGAAAAAATCAATTTTTAAAATTTTTGTCTGTCTGTCTATCTGTTTGTTCCGGTTAATCTCTGAAACGGCGGACCAATTTTGATGAAAATTTCACTGGCAGATAGCTAATTTTATAAGGAATAACTTAAACTACTTTTATTGTAAAAAAAATTAGGGTTCCGCGAAAATAAAATTAAAACCAATGAAATGGTGAACAATATCCGTTTCAAATAGGGATCATTTATTTCAATCGACAGTGTCAAAGGTCATACATCCTTCTCACCCCTTGCTTGCGGCAACGTTTCATCCAACCCAGTCCTCACCCCATCGACAGTGTCAAAGGTCATGTGTCCCTCTCCCCCCCTTGCTTATAGATTCGTTTCACCCTACTGTTTTTTGGACCTGTTTTGAACTGACTATTGTATATAGAGAGATAGTTCAATAAATTTAATATTGTATATAGAGAGATTGTTCAGTAAATTTTTAATATTGTATATAGAGAGATTGTTCAATAAATTCAATATTGTATATAGAGATTTAATATTAACGTATTACACATCCAGATACAAATTATTTACACTATTTTAAGAGTTTATTACACAAAATTTGTAACAATGTGTTATTTTTGCTGAGCAGAAGGAAGGTGTTTTCAAAAATCGACCCACAACAGAGTTACGGGCGTTATAAATTTTAAAAAAATCTTTTTTATCAGCTGTTATATCTACAGACTTAAAATTAAGCAAACGTGGTTTTTTATTTAGCTGAGATATGCAAAAAGCTTTTTTTTTGTTTAATTTACAATTCCCGTAAAATTAACTCATTAAAAACTCTTTTATCCTTCAGTCTGTATAGTTTAATTTTTCAATTCACCCGTGCGAAAAACGGGTGTACCAGCTAGTTTAAAATATAACTATATAAGATCAAGACCATCCAACTGCATTTTCAAGTTTTAATAACATTTATTCAGCGTACAATTTTCATTTAGTATGATAAGACTAAAATCCAATTTTACTGGAAAGGATTTAAATATGAAAGACGAATTTATAAAAACACATCTTGAAAAATTGGATAACCTCAAAAAGAGAAATGAGTCACCATATTGGAGTATGTTTTCTTCTTTAATCGTTAGTCAAACTGATGTATAATATTTTGAATAGTATCACACAGAATATTTTCCCTTCAAGAATTTTTTTTTCACTTGCATTTATTCTTTAAGATTCAACAAAGAGTTCCAGAAACAAAAGGAGGTTTATTCTAAGAACAGAGAGAGTTTGTGACTTTCAAAATTTACATCGTTCGACGTAAAAAAAAAAAACTTTTACATCAGATTACTTAAAAATTTTTTTGAAATAGAAAAATCGTAAAAACAAGCAACGTTTCTAAAATCGTAAATGCAATATTTCTTTAAAAAGTTTTTGATTTATATTTTATTTTATCTGTCAATGAAACATTAATAAATCGTTTGGCTTGTTGGAAAAATTTCTACTTTCTCGGAGAATTTCGTTATTCTCTATTCTATATTCTATTTTCTACATTCGAGTTATGTATTTGGTGAAATATAATTTAATAAATACTTAAAATTATTTTTGGAAAGTTTAATGATTCTGTAAATAATTCAAATTTTTTTATGTTATTTATTTTAATACATTAAAAATCCTATTTTTTAGTTTATACATACTATTTGATAACAAGAGCAAAATTTGATGTTTTTACAATTAGATTTTTTGATACAAGAATATACTTAAATCACATACTATAAAATTTATTTGAGTTTATAGTTTAAATTTTTTATCATACATAATAAAATATTTTTTCAATAGTTGTGTATTGTTTTATTCATAAAGGATTTTTTTTTTAAAAAGTTATAAAATCTCGGAACAAAAAATAAAATAAAATTAAATTAAATTAAATTTTTAAAAAAATGCGTTTTACTTACTGAATCAGGTACTGTATATTCCACTGACATTTGATATGACTCAAAACCATCGGCTTCAATGTTGGGAAAGGGTTTATCTAAAAATAAAAATTTTGTCTTAGAATAATTGCAATTAACAAATAATATAATCTAATTTTACATCGATTTCATTAAGAAAATCTAATTTTATTGCTGATAAAAGTATATTTCAAATCAATGCTAAAAAGTGTCATGAACAAAAATATTTCTAGATCTTTTATCATAATTAAAATTATTTGACAAAAGAAAACTCACATTTTTTCCCCTTAATTTTTCAATTATTTTTTTTTTCATTTGTTTAAAATTGTAGACCTCTCTCAGGGGAGTAGCTAACCCCGTATCAGGGATATGGGGCCCCCAAGCTACAGGGCCCCCAATATATGTAAGCAAAAAATGGTGAAATATTAAAGGTTCCCAAAAAAGGGACCCCAAGAAATTTTTGATACAGGACCCGTTCAGGACTAGCTACGCCAGTGACTTAATCAGTGACTCTATCAGAGTTACCAGAAACTTATGCAGCAAAGTAGCACGAAGAGGGGAAAAAAGTAGCAAAAAGTAGCGAATCGATTTTCTCTTGAAATTCATAAATGTAATTTTTTTAATTTTGTAAAACTATGTTAAAATGCTTAAATTATTTAACTCATTTAAAATACATTCAAATTCTTCCTGCTAAATATCGTGATCTGCTTTGTCTTTTTTACAAATTTCTGAATTGTATTGAAGCATTTGTAGCGATGGAATAAAATCAACGAGGCAAGTCCCTCATTCTTCCAAAGTGATTTTGATTCTGAGAATGACTTAAACAGTTCGAGGCACATTCGATTCCTTAATTTTGTCTTTTTTGACGTCACTCTGGAAAATGCCCTTTCTACAGTGGCATTACTTATTGGTAGGTTGTAAGGCTTTAAAGCAAATATAGTTAAATCTCTTAATATTGGATTCAAAAATGCATTCAGTAATTTGCAATGATCAACATGATCACTTTGAAAGAGCAAATTAATCCACTCAAATTCTGCTAAAATTGGCAGCTGTAATTCAACAATATTTAATTCTATCCTTGTATTTACTTAAGTAAAGGGATAGTAAGAGAAGTAGTTGATTGGAAAGAGAGGAATTCAGGCAGTAGCACAACGGAGAATATTAGGATCCCTTGCAAAGTCAGTTTTAGAGCCCCAAGCCCTAATAGGTACTTGGCCTCAGTTAGGCTTTGAGCCCCCTAGAATCCCTGGGCCGCCCGCAATGCGAGGTAGTCCGAGCCACGGAATCTAGATAAAAACCTTTCAGAAGGGATTTAATCAGATTTTTATCACATAATATCTCTAGATGACGAGTGCTTACTTTTGTCATTGTAGGCAATTTTTTATAAGTTCAGTGATGCAATGTAAGTTAATTACAAAAATAGATTTTTATTCTTTAATTCGATGCAGTATCGTTAATGATAATTATACAATATGCTTAGTTCTATAAAAATTTGTCCTTTCACAATTACTTTTCCAGTTTAATATTTATGTAGAAATTCTCTTCAAGCCTATTTTTTAAGAATATTACGTGTTTCATTTTCATGCTTCTATCGGGATTAGAAAGAATCCCATCATTTCTTTTTTTCTTCCACTTGCAGTGGAAAAAGAGTGGCAAAATAGGGGTCCCGCATAGATAGGCTCTGATACTTGGAGGTGGCGAGGGGGGAGAAATTACAGCGTTTCGTGTCGTTTCGGAGTGGTAAAACATACTGCAACTTCATGTTTTCTTTAGAGACTAAGGTCACTATTTTTTTGCAGTTTTTTCGAAACTTGTTCTAATACTTTTATATAAGGTTGAAAGTAGCACAAATTAGCGGGATCCTCAAGTGAAGTAGCAAAAAATTCGTGAGGTAGCAATAGGATAAAAAAGGTAGCGGAGAGTTTTAAAAAGTAGCAAAATTCGCGAAAAATCGCATGATCGGCAACACTGGACTCTATATCTCTGTTATATATATGAGTGTTTTGTAATTTGAATTATAACTTGCTTTTTTAATAGCAACTGTGTAAACAAAATTTTATTGCACTACGTTACATATAAAAATAAAGGAGTTAAAATCTTCAAAAAAATAAATAAATAAATAAAATAATTACTGTAATAAAATTATTACTGTATATTAAACATTTGCTTATTTAAATTTAAAATTCAAAACGCGCTTCAATGAAAATCAAAATGCTCGAATTTCCTGCTTAACATATTACCAGAAAAAATTAACCCACAATTTAGAATTGTAATTTTACATATTAAAACCAATCATTGAATTTACTTCAAATCATTCTAATTGAATTAGCAGACTTCGCAATACAACTTTATACAATGTCCTTATGTTTTAAATATAATGCTCTGCTGTTATATTTTATATCCTCTTCAATTAAATAATGCCTGCAATTATTTAATTGCTTTATCCAAATATGTATTCATTATAAATTTGTTTGTTTTTTACCCATTAAATATTTTTAAATAAACAACAGCTTCTATTTCGAAAAGCAGTTTAACACTTGTGTCGACTTTAGCTTTCAGAATAACGATTATTTTGTTTTTCACTTCGATATCAAAATGAAGCAATTTTTTATGTCAATACAATAACATTATTGGTGACTAGTCGATTTTTCACACATATGTTTGTCAAAAATTAACAATTGGTCCCTCATGTGATTAAATTACTGTTAAATATCAGTAACACGTGTTGTAACCTTTTTAACCTTCTTATTTTTCACCGTAAGAGGGTGCGCGAGAGCCGCCGGATGTATTTTTGTGTAATTGAGCAGTAAATGAGTAAATAAAACATTCTTCAAAGAAACCAGACCGATTACTTATCCATCATATTCAACAATTCAGCGTAAAAATTCATGGCATATTTACCGAATTTTCTATCTCTTAAATCACATTGTGCGTGTGCTAGCTGTAGAGCAGCGCACAAAACGGGAACAACAATCCAACTTCTCATTTTTAGAAGTTGGTACCTGAAAAAGAAAAAAAGAAACTAATGTAACTATGTAATGTAACTAAACTAATGAAACTATGTAAAATCTCAGAAATTTTTTTTTTTTTTTTAAATAACCTAAAAACAATGTCAATCGAAAAAATGACTAATTTGATAACATGAAATATGAGATAAGAAATTAAAATAATTTAAAAATTATATTTCATTAATAAAGATAATGTATTATTATAGAACTTCGCAAAAATGTTTTTATTTCCTTAATTCAAATATCGAAATTTGAAAAATTTGTGGAGTTATCATTAATTAATTATATTCTGTGTGGACTAAAAAAAACTGATATTGGAAAAAAGAGAACAAATGCAACAGTTTTGAAAATAGATACTTTCATTCAAACATTTGCGATTAGATGTTGTGTTGTTGTTTTTTATACCACCTGATCTCTCGACTGCGTCAGATTCAGGCCCATGAAATTCATCATGGCAAGGTGTACGCCTGTCGTTGGCCGTAGCCTTGAGCACCATTCAGGTGACAGTACCATTTAGCTAGGTCCCACCCCAATTTTGAGGGAGAACACCCTGGGGGAGGGTCAGGGGCCTCCCACCTTTCTTCCCCTTCCACCAACCTCTCGAGAGGATTTGCGGCTCGACGGCTATTTAGAGTATCCAAACACAATCCCTGGTTGGTGTGGTGTGGAAGTTAGAAGAGAGTGGGAGGAGGTTCCAGCTTAGGTGTCGTCCTTGTCACTTCACCATGGTTCAAAATTACGAGGTCTATCACCAATAGCCCTCGTGCAGCTTTGCAGTGCAACGTTAACCCTTGAGCTGCCGATCAAAAGTTACGCGATTCGCTTCCCAGTGCCACCGTGTTTCACATAGGCGAGCGTATGCGATGAATTAAGGGGAAAAGAAAAGGCACAAATAATCAAATTTTTCTCTGAAATAAGTAAATCCTTCTTAAACATACTCAAAGTCATTTTATTGCAATTGAAAGCCTTCGGAATAGTTTTACTAATAGCAGCTATAAGAAAAGAATCGTATTTCGGAAAGACGCATATATACGTCCAGGTCACATAAGGCTCCGGTTGAGCGAGACGGATATATTCGCCATCGGCACTTAAGGGATTAATATAATTCTAACTCTCCAATAATTTTTAATTTCAAATGTTCACTCTCGAATAATTTTAAACAGACAAATAAAAAGCACTTGCCTGTCAAAAAAGGACCGGAATCAATGACTCCCAATCTAAAAAGAACATCACAAGCCCATTCAGCGAGACTGTTACAAAATAAGTAGACAAAACAAAACGACTGCAGTGCCTCTACACTTAAAGTTTCAACACTGGCAAATCGAAGGGAATTCCAGTATATACTTCCGACTGACTTCACTCATCTATACTAATAAAAGAAAAATTTTGTGTGTTTGTGTGTTTCAGCTATTCTGGCCAAATTAAGCCACCCAGAAGTCTGAAACTTGGCACGTAGAAGCTGCCGGTTATTATGCTATTAACCTCGAAGAATTTTTTTTTTTGAAATTCGCTTTAGAATTTTTTAAAATTTAATTTTTAAGCAATTTTTCAGCTAAATGGAGATATGACGTCACCCGACGTGTCAACGAAAATTAATGCGTACAGCAGTTTTTTGGAGGATTTTAGCATATTTTATTGTAAATATATTTATTTATGGTTGTATCTATTCGTTTTTTTAACTCTTTGTGGTGGAATTACATTTGTTTTTCGAAAAATTCGTCTTAAAAAATGTTTTTCTAAGTTTAATTTTAGGATTTGGCAACACAAATTGCATAACAGTAGATTTTCGATGTCTTACAATGTGAATCGTTTTTTATTGAACGTAATGTAATTTTAGGACAACTTTTACAGACTAAATGGTCATTCTATAAGGATGGAAATGGGCAAGATGTACCATTAAAGTGTACTGATATTCAGGCGAGATGATTTAGTTGTAAGCTTAAGGTATCCGCGCGACTACGTTCGGAACCGTGATTTTAAAAAGGCGCATAAATGGATAATTTTCATGATATTTAGTGACACTTAGATTAAAATACATGTATAAAATTGTTTTAAGGATATTTTGACAAAAAAAATTATTTAAATACATTATATATTTCGGCTAAAAATTAACTTAGAATAACCTTTTTTCAAAATGTTCTCCTTTTGTGAAAAATGCTTCTATTATAATAATATTTTGCCTGTATATAGCTCAGACCCTCTGTACAGAGGCTCAACTAAATTTTTGAAATATATAACTTAGAAGTGGGTTTATTCATCTTTTACGACAACAGAGAGGAGAAATTTTAAGAAAAAAACGCCGATAATTATTTCAATGGGTTGTAACTCTGAAAATAATGTGAATTTTTCAAACCTCATAGTTGAGCCTCTGTAGAGAGGTCTGAGCTATATACAGGCAAAATATTATAATAATAGAAGCATTTTTCACAAAAGGAGAACATTTTGAAAAAAAGGTATTCTTTCATTTTTTGCCGAAATATTGTATTTAAATTATTTTTTTTTTCTTGTCAAAAAATGTCCTTAAAACAGTTTTATATATGTATTCTAATCTAAGAGACACTAAATATCATGAAAATTATCCATTTATGCGCTTTTTTAAATTCACGGCTCCGAACGTAGTCGGATACCTTAACTTACTTTGGCGCCGATAACCTTCCGTGTTGTGATATCAAGCCTGCCAACGCGAGTGGGTGATACTAAAGTCTAGCCACTGCTTTAAATTTATGTATCTGTGTAATTTTTGTTTATGATTATTTTTTATATACTTTTGTGGTTTGTAATAATGCATGTTAATTGCGTAATGGAATAACTATCCATCTTGCAAGGCCTAATGTTATTAAAGCTACTATTTTTATTGTGTTGGCCACTTTTAAAGATATTTACTTTTCATAAAAAATGTTCTATTTCATTTTATGCTCCTGACTAATCTTAGCTGTACTATGAGCATCAAGAAAGTCTGATTACACTCTTTAAACCTTTTCGCTGTACCTGAAAATTTTTTGCTTCCACCATGTTGTTTATTAATTTTATATTATTTTTAAAGAGTCAGCAATGCAAAAACATTTGCACATATTTTGGTACTAAATGAATGTAAGGATCTTGGGTTTGTGCGGTTGCTTTTCCTTATTTTCTCGAATCTCTGATGTTGATATCACGACAACAAAAGGTGGTCTGCCCCAAAGGAAGCAAAGATTGGAACTAAATCATCACATGAATATCAGTGAACTTTAGGGGTACGTCTTGCCTATTTCCATACTAATAGCGTGACAATTTGGTCTGAAAAAGGCCATTGCTTTTCTCTTTTGTTGACTAATTTCATGTTTCATCGGTGTAGCAAAATAGTTCAACATTTAGCCTGTCATCCAAAATAATCATGTGTATAAAATTTCAGCTCAATTGAGCGCTTTAAAATGTATTTTATTAACGATTGAAAATTCCACCAAGATGAATAAATAAATAGAGTGTAAGCTAATAGTATAGTAATTGAAAAAAAGAGACCAATAAGACTATTTAAGGTTGCTTTTCTGTGTTTGAATTAATGCCGTAATTTCTACTATATGCTACGTTACATAATATTTATTTATGTTTCAATTTTTCTTATTTAATATTTTCTATTAAATAAAGTAAGTGACAGTTTTATTTAAGGCGCACGATGTAACACGAGGGCTACTGGCGACGGACCTCGGTCAAGTGACGAGAACGACACCTGAGCTGGCACCATCCTCTCCGTATTACCACACCAACTAGAGGACATTGATCCTCAGCAGATTTAACGTGTATCGGATCCTTCTACATGGTGGATCATTAATGGCACCAGAACTCGAACACGCGACACTTCGGCCACGAGTTCGTGAACATAACCACTAGGCTACTACGGCCACCTTATTAAGATATCCGACTTCCCTAAAAACATAATTTCTTAAAAATTGACAATTTTTTTAATGGTTTTATTTTATAGGCCATCTTATTAGCTTTATAAAATTACCAATTTTTTTATTTTCCATTCACTAGAACAAAAAATACAAGTGTTTTAGTCAAAGCAGATGCCATAACTTTACATAAGATGTCAAACTTCAAAATGCGTTTTACTCGAAATGTGTTTCTTTTTTCCCGAAAAGCTCAAACGGGGACAGCGATTGCTAAAAAAGTTTTTTAAATAATTTGCTGTGTGTGTGTGTGTGAAATTTTTTGTGTATGCTTTGTATAACAGTAGAAGTACTTTAATCTTCAGATTTATCAATCACTGTGTTTTATTGCAAAATTTGCAGTTCTTTATGTGACTTTATGTGTGTGTTAATCACTGTTTTTAAACAATTTTATATAATAGCTATGATAAAGTGCTCTAGGTTTTGTAAAAATTAAAATATCTCTTATCCTGAAGGTCATTTCAAAAAGGAATAGCAAAGTAATACATCAAAATTGAAAAATTGAGAATTTGTTCATTTACTGTTTGTACAGAATAGTACCGTTTATGTAATTTTTTGTCAATTTTTACCCATTTTAGTAATAATAATTTATTTTTCTCTTCTTAATTTTAGCCTTTTTTTTCTTAAAATGTACTAAAAATAAATTTTTTATTAAAGTAAATAATAATAATAAATAATAAAAATAATAAAAATAAATATGAATAATAATAATTTAATTTAAAATAAATTAATTTTTTTAAAAAAAAGTTGTTGCAAGTAGTCGGGGGATACCTTAAACAAAGACATTCACTCATCATAATCTAAAATAAATTAATATGTATTATAGACATTTATATAATTAAAGTTATTTTACATTGCATATTACGTATTATCATTTATTTAATAAGGTGTGTGTGTGTTCATTTAAAATCATAAGTTTTAAAGCAAATGGACTCACAGAGATTTATCCTCATAAAAATAAGAAATTTAAACTCTGTCAGGCTAAGGTTATTATACAGACGAGAACTTTTCATCACAGTCGTTCAAAGAAATTAGAAATTAATAAAAACAATGAGATAGAAATTAAAATTAAAATTAATTAATCATTATGATTAAATTATGTAGAAATATCAATATGACATCAGATTCATGAAAGGAAACTAGGTATGACTTTCAACACACACACACACGAAGTAGCCGAATTCATAAAAACAAAAATAACTGAAATAAGGTTTTGCATTGAAACCAAGTTAAAGCATGAAAGGTTGAAAATACAGAATTTCCAAATAATTATAATAATGAGTTTTTATAAGAAGCTTAAAACCATACTGACATATTATCGAATGTTGTTGGATTATTCTTATCTCAAAGAGCTAATCTTAAACCTCCTCTCACTCCCCCAAAAGGGTTTAAATCTACAGAATGAACAGGTATTAAGCGCCGGAGCTCATAGCTCTTTTTTTCCAATTATGCTATTTGTTTTAATAGATATTTGTATTTATATATACAATGCTTCTCTTACTAAGAGATATATCCTAAATTCATTAAACTACATGTGTTTAAAGCATTTTGTATGTGAATCTTATTTTGTTGTCAGACACAAAGGAAAAGTATTTTATAAACAGTAAATATCAAGAAGGAAAACAAAATTAGGCATTGTGAATTTTTTGTATAGCATAATATAAATAAGTCATTAAAAATATATACAGAAGTATTCATATGCAACAAAATCCAAATAAAATATAATGCGATATAAATAAAACAAATAAGAACTAATGCATTTACCTCATTTTCAATTCAATGGCGCCCTCTATAAGGCAGTACGAAAATGAAGTAATCTCAAATATTCTTAAATATGTGTAATATAATTTTTTTTCCGTTCCATTTCGGAGAAATCCATGTCAATAAATTAGGGAATTTATAAAATATTATAGATCTCAACTATGTTGTTGTGTTACGCAGCAATATTTTAAAACAACTTATCAAATTATGGGCGGATTTTTAAAGGGAAGGTGACGTGAATACTACAGTTGGACGTATCATACAGGTACATTTTCAAAACGATGTAATATTATACATTTTGTTAACATTTTAAGGGTATCCGACTACGTTCGGAACCGTGATTTTGCAAAAGCGTATAAATGGTTAATATTTATGATATTTAGAGTCACTTAGATTAGAAAATGTATATAAAATTGTTTTAAGAATAGTATTACAATAAAAATTTATTTAAGTACAATATTTTGACATAAAATGAACATAGAACGACCCATTTTCAAAATATTCTCCTTTTGTGAAAAATACTTCTATTATAATAATATTTTGCCTGCATATAGCTCAGACATCTGTACAGAGGCTCAACTAGAATTTTTGAAATATACAACTTAGAAGTGGATTTATCCATATTTTAATACATCAGAGGGGAGAAATTTTAAGAAAAAACGCCAATAATTAATTCAATTGGTTGTAACTCTGAAAATAATGCGAATTTTTCGAAAATCATAGTTGAGCCTCTGTACAGAGGTCTGAACTATATACAGGCAAAATATTATTATAATAGAAGCATTTTTCACAAAAGGAGAACATTTTGAAAAAGGTTATTCTAAGTTAATTTTTAGCCGAAATATTGTATTTAAATAATTTTTATCAAAATGTCCTTAAAACAATTTTATATATGTATTCTAATCTAAGTGGCACTAAATATCACGAAACTTATCCATTTATGCGCCTTTTTAAAATCACGGTTCCGAACGTAGTCAGATACCTTAAAAGCTTATTGGTTTCATTTCTGAAAGAAATTAAATTAATTTTTCACACAGTACACACAAAGACACACACATACACACAAAAGGCAAAATCCTGCAATATTGGCTCTTTTTTTTAAAAAAAATGATACACTTCTTTCTTTTTCAATGGAATAATTGCATAGATCAATGAAGAAATTTCAAATATAAAGAATATAAGACATAATAGAGAAAAATAAATAACCTTCTCGTATTAATTCAAAAAAAAAATTAAGCTTTCTATATTATTAAATAATAATCTTCAGATCACACACACGCACACAATAAGGTGCGAAAAGGTTGAACCATTCAACACATACTATTTATCCATAAATATATTTCAATAAATATTCTCTTTAATGAAAATTCTTTCATAAAAATACAATACATTTATATAGCATTCAGTTCGACTCGTATTATTTGATTTTTAGATAGTGTACTCACCTGTTTCTTCAAATGCTATATTTCCCCTAGAGTTCACCTCTTCCGGTGTATGCACATCCAAGTGAAGAAAGCAAGTACGCCCCTTCAAAGCGAGAACTCGATGCCTTTGCTTATCTGATTTTTACCTTTTGTGTCAGTTATCAAAGTAAAAATAGGCAGATAACGCACCTTGTTCTAATTCAAACTTTTGTTCGATGAAATTTTTTTAAGTGGAAAGGTTAACAATTACCTGATAGATCATTTACGATAATGGGAGGAAGAATCGGGGCGGATTTTCAATACCAAATAGTTTTGAAATATTGGGATGTATCGATAACTTAGATAGAATTGATTTTTGATGTCTTGCACGATCTCCCACAATAATTAATCATTCTGATTTAAATATTTTGAAAAATTCAGTGGCGCACACAAACTACTTTCATGGGAAGGGTTAAATTTATTTTTTTAAATGTAAACAAAAGTTTCGAGAAATAATCTTAATGCTAAAAATTAAAAATCTTTTGATCTATGAGAGGGGGTTTGATTCCCCAAACTTCACCCTTGTGTACGTCACTGGGAAAATGTATTCTAAATACTCATACGGCTTAACCCTTTATCTACCGCATTATGATTTACTGCAGTGTTTTTCCATGCAATACTTTTTCTAATCACTACATTGAAAATTAAGGGATATACATAAACAAAATACTCAACTTTGGGAAATTTAATCCGTTAGAGCTAATTAATTAATTAAAGATATTCCACTGTAAAATTAATTACACACACTGTCCACTTAAAATAAACAGTCAAATCATTTTCTAAGGTCTTTATTAACATACAAAAACATAAGACACTTAAATTTTGACATTAACTATTTTTTCGAGACAAAAATCATAATCTTCGCAATCCGCTGAAAACGCAATTTCTGCTATAAAATTATTCGCCTTCTTCGCTAAAATACTCATCATAGAACCCTTGGTACCTTATATCTTGGAAGAGTGGATTTCAAAGAATTTTCCTGCTAAGTATCGTCAGAATATTCGTCAAAATGGTAATTCTATGTAATTTTTCAGGTGCTTGGTACTTATAAGTACCATCGGTAGATAAAGGGTCAAAAGGATTTTTTTATTAGTGCAGCTTACTCATTAAAAATACAGATTGCTAATTTTGAATCATTTTCGAATAAGTTAAGTTTCTGAAGACCCTGCAAGTTACACTAACTTAATAATTTGGGATTTTTCCTCTCTTCATATTACATAAATGAAGACTATTCTTATTTGAAAATTAAGCTAGTTTTTTCAGAGTTATATATATCCCTTAATTCCTTCAGTACCCAATATTTAAAGTACAACTCTAATCAGTGGCGTATACAGACTACTTTTGTGTGAGTGATGGGGTTATATTTTAAACAAATACGTCTAGACGGAAGTGTCGATGCGCCATCTTTATGCTAAAAATTAAAAATCTGTTAGTCTATGGGTTGGAGGTGTTGAATCCCCAAATTATCCTCCTTATCAATGACGTCTTAAGGTATCCAACTACGTTCGGAACCGTGATTTTGCAAAAGCGTGTAAATGGATAATATTTATGATATTTAGTGTCACTTACATTAGAATACAGGTATAAAGTTGTTTTAAAGACATTGTGACAAAAAAAAATTATTTAAATACAATATTTCGGTAAAAAATTAACTTAGAATAATATTTTTTCAAAATGTTCTTTTGTGAAAAATGCTTCTATTATAATAATATTTTGCCTGTATATAGCTCAGACCTCTATACAGAGGCTCAACTATGATTTTTGAAAAATTCGCATTATTTTCAGAGTTACAACCCATTAAAATAATTATCGGCGTTTTTTTCTTAAAATTTCTTCCCTTTGTTGTCGTAAAACATGGATAAACCCACTTCTAAGTTATATATTTCAAACATTCTAGTTGAGCCTCTGTACAGAGGTTTGAGCTATATACAGGCAAAATATTATTATAATAGAAGCATTTTTCACAAAAGGAGAATAATTTGAAAACGGGTCATTCTTTGCTCATTTTTTGTCAAAATATTGTACTTAAATAATTTTTTATTGTAATACTATTCTTAAGACAATTTTATATACATTTTTTGATCTAAGTGACACTAAATATCATAAATATTATCCATTTATACGCATTTGCAAAATCACGGTTCCAGACGTAGTCGGATACCTTAAGACTTCTTCGGGCCTTGGGCCCCCATGCTAAAGTAAGCCTCACTAACAATCTTTTCAAGTAGATAGTTTATAGCATAAATTGTCAAATAATCGAACAGCCCATAACAAATAAATGTGCATAACTTACAATCTCACAAACCTAGGATCACGTCGACTGACGCCGTTCGACTAAATGATGGAGTATGGGGGTAGGCCTAGGCCTAGACGACGGGCATGAAGTAATAATGCGTTCTTGCTACAGTTGGAATATAGTTCGAAATTCACAGTTTATCGGAATATACTATGTCCGCGAATAACATTTGAGCATTAAAATTACTTGGATCATGTTCTTATTGAGGCTGAATCGAGAACGAGACCGAGGCCCTGGGCAGAGACGTCTTAAGGCGTGGTCCAACTGGGCCCGGGCCTGGGGTCTCGGTTACAATGAGAGCCTCGTCTCGCTCTCGACTCAGCCTTAATAAGATTATGATTTGAATACGGTCAAATGTTATTCCTGCTTGTATTCTCTGAAAATTTTGGACGATATGTCAACTGGCTACATGTGATGGTCGTCGCCCATGTATAGGCCTAGGCTAACAGCGTACACCATCATTATTTATTCAGTCAAAAGGCGGAAGTGAGTCGAGTCGGTTTGTGCGATTGTAAATCATGTACATTTGTTTCGGGCTATCATTTTTGTGCGATAATTGGCATCGTATCCTATGTACTGTCTACTTTTGAGGGTCATATGCGGGGTAGGGGCCCAGGGTTTACTTTTTCGTAGGGACCCAGGGCTCAAGAAGTCTTAAGACGTTCCTGGCCTTGGGCTCATGCCTTAAGACGCCCCTGTATACTTCTTTCCTTTAACTTCACTAATATCTGAATTCTAATTAGTGGCGTACAGGGACTACTTTATGACGGCTCACGTGTCCTTTCTCTAACATAACCTCTGTGTTCTTTGACGGCCACGATTAATGGTAAATCTTTTCCAACCCAAATCCAAGAAGTGAAACGAAGGATAGATGCAAATAAGATAACCTTTAAAAGGACAGAAGTTTTAGTAAGCGAGGATGGCAATTTAGAGAAAGTTCAGTGTAGAAAAGGTAGAAGTGTAAATTGACGGCCTGCCCAAGAATCACGGAAACTCGCCATTAATACAAGGCACATACCATAGTACTCGAGCCTAACGGAATATCTGAAGTTGATTGAACCGGTGCTTGAAAATTCAAGGTAGGAAGATTATTTTCCGAATTCGAATATATTATTAAGAATGAGAGTAGGCGGAATATATAATTATAGATAAGTGATCCAATTGCGCGATCTGTGTTAACTACGGCTACGTGTTTTGGTTTATTCTCACTTAATGTAAGTTTGTTCGATATATAAGTAATTTAAGTTAAATTCTTAATAAAAGTCATATTAAGAATTCTAAAATGTCTCTTCATTTCGAGAATCCCATACCTCTAACTTACGCTGAAACCACGATATGGTCAACAAAGATCGACCATATCACAACTTTAATAGGAGGAAAAGGGTATATTTTAAAAAATACGCGTGTAGACGAAAGCATCGGAGTATAATCTTTATGCTAAAAATTAAAAATATATTTCTCTATCGGGTAGGGAGGGTGTTGAACCCCCAAATTTTCTTCCTTATCAATGATAAGACTTCGTGAGACCCTAAGCCTCTATGTAAGAGTAAGCCTCATTTGCGACCCTTTCAGGTAGACAATATATAGCAAGGATGGCGAACCAGTGACACGCGACACAATATTTTGGGCAAGCCAGCAATCAGATTTTTTTTGCATTTTACTTCAAAATAACAAAGTTCACTCTGAAATATTACGAACAAACGCAAGTGATCGGTCACGGAATGGCTTGGAGCACACTCGTTCGTTTTTGTCGTGTCTTAGTTACGTCGTGGAATACAGTTGCTTATAATGCAAAATTTGTCTACGCATAGCATAGCCAATTTCGTCAACACAATTGCATTTTAAAATTTATTTAAGATTTTTAACTGTTATTTAATGTGGATAGCTCAGAAAAAGAACAAAAAGTTGTGACATAGCCATCGTTCGATATAGCCATGATGAGACATTCTATAATTCTTAATATGACTTTTATTAAGAATTTAACTTAAATTACTTAGAGATATCGAACACAAACTTATATTAAGTGAGAATAAACCAAAGTACGCAGTTTTAAATAACTCAGATCACGCAATTAGATCACTTATCAATATAAATATATTATATCCGCCTAATCTCGTCTCAATAATATACTAGCGTTCAGAATATAATCTTCCTACCTTGGTTGAATACTCAATGGTTCAATCACTTTCAGATGGGCTGTTGGGCTCGCGTGCAATAGTATGCACCTTGTAGTAATGGCTAGATATCCGTGATTCTTCGGTAGGCCGTCAATACACTTCTCCCTTTTTCCAAACAGAACTTTCTCTAAATTGCCATCCTTGTCACTAAACTTTCTATCCTTTTAAAGGTTATTTTATTTGCTCTATTCGTTTCACTTTTTGAATTGGGTTGAAAATTTCCATTAATCGGGGCCCAAAGCATAGAAGGTATGTTAGAAAGGGAAGGCGAGAAGATGTCACAACCCTCAAGAAGAAAAACGTGATTTATTCAAGGGTTCTCAGCACCCTTAAGAAATTACGTGCCTAAATTTTTATTTCTGAATCTTCTTACTTTCTAAGTTTTATTTAAATTTTAACCTTAAATCCTCATTTTAACTTCTATAATTTCCAATATTTAACATAACTGTAATTTTCATTATTCATCTTAGAATTAAATTTAATATTTAACTTAAATTTAAACTCGTGACAGACACACAATAAATTTTACTCCATTAACTAGGCCAACATTAACAATTTTGCTTTTTAATCATGGTATATTCTCACTTTTACACATGTACTTAACTCTATATATTTAACGTTATTTAAATATTTTATACACTAAAATTTTTACGTGCATTTCTTCCTGGGTACGCAGACCCAAAACTCTGCATCAGGACAAATATTCATTTGTGAGCTGGGAGACCGGCTCCACTGCTCCAAGTTGAGGCTACATATCAGCTATGGAACAATACTTTCAGGGTCTGTCACCCTGAAATGAAACTCTTTAAGTTACTTTGCAAAATCTATATTACATAATACCAGTAAGTTTCAATTTTATACATTATATATCTTTTTTTAAATTACAATAAACTTTCATTTCCATCCCGCATCTGGCTCCGTCAAACCCCCAATGAGCCACGCAGCGCTGTTAATATTATTGTTAGTGCCCTGACTAAGCCACGTTTCCCTGAACCAGATGCACCTTAATACGGAACAATACAACAACATATATATACATACAATTATACAAATACAACATTTTTCAATAAATCATTAAAACAAATAATCAAAGGAATTGTCGCATCTCCGAAGTCATACACCCAGTAAACAAATGCATAATTACAGTTGTTTTCTCCAACAATTGAGAGAAAAAAAATTTTTACAAGTCAAAAGTTCAAAAAAATATACACTCATTGTAGTGTCAACTTTTGCTTGGATTATAACTTTTAAACACCGCCCGAGACTTCCTTCTTTGCAGTAATTTTTCCGACCACTTGTTGAAAAGAACATAAAAATGAAACAATACAACCTGATTTTTATATTCTGTCTCCCACCATCACCTCTAATGACAAGGTGCTATCACTGTTCGTTCCTCTTCTCATTCCTCGGCTGCTCTGTGATCCTTTATGTTGCCTGATGTAGGGCTTGTAGTCTCCTTGTCGGCTTTTCCTTGCTTGGCTTGTCGTTGCTTCCTTGGCCGGTCGGGACTCCTGATCCTTTTTCTGGCGTGGGCGCAGGTCATATTTTCTTCTATCTTGAACTCCAGTTGTTTCCGTCTTGTTCTTCTTCCTACTTATATAAATATTACTGGATGACAATGATCTTTTATTAAAGTTATTGGGTCTACTTTTCTGTCACTTTCTCTGTGGTCCACTTGACCTCGATCCATACGACCTTTTAATTCCTTTATCTAGCCGTTTTCTTTTATTTTGTTTCATTAGAGAATGAGCTAGGCAGCGATCTGATAAATGAACGCGCTTATCGGCCCTATCCGTGTTTTCTTGTTTTGACTTGAGATTTATCCCTTTTTCCTCTAACTCACGCTTTACCTCAGACCCTTTCTTCTTACCATATTGCGACTCATTTGATCTTCGTTGTACGTTTTCCAAACTACTCGTTTCCTGACGTGAACTAATACTATCTGGGCGACCTGTTCCTAACTCGACCTCGTCACATTTCCTATGACGATATATCCTTACTTGATCAACATTGAAGGTTAACCTTTTTCCTGACCTCCATATTACAATATTATTATTATTATTTCTTACTTCTAACACTCTATACGGACCTTCAAATTTTTGTTTAAATTTGGAACAGATTTTATTAGCTGCTGAACTTAAAGGGTGTGTCTCTAATAAGACAATCATCTACCTTAATTTGTACACCCCGTCTTCCGTCTATTATAATATCTTTTCCATCTTTCATGCTTAGTTTTCGTACTTAGTCTAGCTTCATGAAATAATTTCTCAATATTTCTTACTGCAAATTCAGTTCCGTCTGAAATCATTACTAATTTTGAAATGGGGTAATCAACTTTCGACCAAAAATAATTCCGCAGGGTTTCCCGACGTTTCATTCACTGCCGTACGAATAGCGTAAGCAAACTCATAAGGATGGTCCCAAGTATCGTGTGGATCATTAACATAATTTGCAATCATTTGCACTATATCTCGATTTACTCGTTATGTCTTATTTGCTTGCGGCCTATATGCAACAGTCTTCACATGCCTTATGCCTAATCTTTCACTTAAATGTTCAAAAATTTCGGATATAAATTGGGGACTGTTATCACTTATTAATTTTATTGGAGCTCCAAAACGCGATATAAAATTATCAAAAAAAGTATCCGCTATTATACGAGCCGAGGCCTTTTTTAAGAGGTATAATTTCAGCCCATTTGCTGAAATGATCGGTAATTACTAAAACATATCGATTACATCTCACTCTCGATATAGGATACGGGCCTAAAAATCTAACGTAACTATCTCATTTGGATAATTTGATACAATCGTTTAATCGACCAGCTGGTAACGCGTTTTATAATTATTAACTTGGCACATATGACATGTAGAAATATTGATCAATAAATTTTCTCATATACGGGAAATAACAAACGTCCCGAATTTTATGATAAGTTTTAAAAACTACCTAGATGTCCCCTTTGGTTTGTCGTGAAATTCGCGTAGGATGCTGTTTCTTAAAGACTTTGGAATGTATACACGCATTTCACTAACGACGTTGCGTGTTTCACTTAAAACAACAAGCCTTCAATTGACGGGAAATCGTGGGACCAATTCTCACATATCGTCGCATTACAGAGTTATCTTCCGGGTTTTCTAAATATTAATAGATATGACCTAATTCTGGGTCATTCTTTTGCTCTGTTATTAACTGTTCCCGCGAAGTAAGTACTAAATCTCTGATTATGGCACAATTAACTTTTTTTCCCATTATACTTTCAACAGGGTTTCTCGATAAAACATTACCACAATATTTAACTTCGTTCTGACCATCAACGCGCAAATTCCCTTCATCACCTTATTATCTTCAACCAGCGAATCTGGGAAACGCCAACGCTTTCTGATCAAAATCTAAAACGATCCTTGATCCACCTATAAAAACAACACCAAGAATACATGGGTATTCCAAATCCTTCAACACATGAAACGACCAAGGTTTTACAAATTCTCGGATCTGAATAATCAATTCTACAATTCCTACATTTTGGCATTTCGCTCCCTGTGCTGTGATCACCTGAGCTCGCGATTTTTTTACTTGTTTATAAAAATATTTTTATATATTTCTTCCGATATAAATGATTTATCTGCTCCGGTGTCCCATAGCGCTTTCAAAAATGTGTTATTTAATAAAATAGGAACGTGGGGAAGCTCCACGGGTGATATACATATCGGAGAAAGCTTAATTGGTATATCCACTGCCGATTCCTTTTGTGATTATGAACTTCATTAACTTTCACAACATTCAACCGTCCCCTTTGCATCCTATCGCCTCGACTGATATTTTCACTCGAACCCCTATTTCTGCGGTCCCCTCTATTAAAATTATCATTTCGATCTTTTCGAAATTTGTAATCCCTTACGTTGAATCTCTGATCATCATTCTGAAATCTATTCCTACTCTCGAACCACCTATTACTTTGACGGCTATTCTCATAAGTACCTCTAGAATCATTTCTGCCATTATTTGGTCTACGCCCAACCTCAGAATTTCTCCAGTTTCTGCGATTATCATCAAAATTAGACATCCTATGCGCGTTTTGACTCCGTCTTTCCACATTATCACTATTCTGCGAACCCCTTTTTAATTTGTAAGAATACCTCTCTTCAAATTTAGTACCGTGTTCTGCAGATTCCGAACTTCCACATAGTCCTGGACTAGTGGTTCGAGTCCAACAAAAATGTGATCAACCAATTCTGTCTGAGACATCCCTAATTCCAATTTTTTATAAAAATTTAAGTAAATCGTAAACAAAATCTTGGTTCCCGATTTCTTCTCTGTTGGGACAAAACTGCCTCCTTTCTTATTTTTGATTGCGGGAAACCTTTCGCCAATTCTGCCTTTAGCTGCGCGAAATCCGTGGCTGTATCTTGCACTAGACCGATCCAAATATTGAGTACCAATCTTGAGGCCCCTTCCTGAAATGACTTTTCAAATAAGCACATGACAGGTTACTCGGAATTTCAAGTAACTGTATTTGATTATCTATGGCCTCTAAGAATTCATTAATGTTCTCTGACCCTGAAAAGCACATTTCTGGTAAAAAATAAACAACTTCCTCATTACCCCAACCAGAGTTGTATAAACGATTCGGGCGCCATTGCGACATGGCCATCGTTCGATAGCCATGTCGTGGGGTGTCAGCGTAAGTTAGAGGTGTAGGATTCTCGGAATGATGAGACATTCTATAATTCTTAATATGACTTTTATTAAGAATTTAATTTAAATTATTTAGATATCGAACAAACTTATATTAACTGAGAATAAACCAAAGTACGCAGTTTTAACTAACTCAGATCGCGCAATTAGATCACTTATCAATATAAATATATTATATCCACCTAATCTCGTCTCAATAATATACTAGCGTTCAGAATATAATCTTCCTACCTTGGTTGAATACTCAACGGTTCAATCACTTTCAGATAGGCTGTTGGGTTCGCGTGCAATAGTATGCACCTTGTAGTAATGGCTAGATATCCGTGATTCTTTGGTAGGCCGTCAAATTACACTTCTACCTTTTCCAAACAGAACTTTCTCTAAATTGCCATCCTTGCTCACTAAACTTTCTATCCTTTTAAAGGTTATCTTATTTGCATCTATGCTTCGTTTCACTTCTTGGATTTGGGTTGGAAAAGTTTTGCCATTAATCGTGGCCGTCAAAGAACATAGAGGTTATGTTAGAGGAAGAACGCGAGAGATGTCATAAAGTGCAAGATAGTAAGTGTAACAGAGAATTTCAAACTTGGTGAATCTAGAAATATGGCATTATTAGTAAACGCAAGAAAGCAGTGTGTGTTTTATGTTTTGGAACAGTGGTATGTAGAGCATCATCTATAAAATGACATTTTGAAACAAATCACAAATCTTCTTGTTAAAAAAGTGAACCACAGCAAGAAATAATTAATTTCTTAGGAACTATTTGGTAGAGGTCTCCAATTCAGCATGCATTATACTAAGAGATACGTCTTAGAATCCTAATATAAGTTATTTGTCATCCAATCTGCAACAACAGGAGTCCCACTAATGTTACTTTAATTCGAACTACACACCTAACTAAAACATTTACAACTATACATTACAAAAAGTATTTTTTTTTTTTTGTACTAAATAAAGTTTTGAGTTGTTAGTATTTAGTTTTATAATTTTCCCAATAATCACAAGTCAAAATTATTTGACGGCACGTCCATATCTCATTAAACACTTCTTTAAAAAAAATGGCCATAAAGGCTCGCCACCCCTGATATATAGCATATGTTATCCAATACTCGTATAAATGGTAGCTTGTTACAAATAAATGTGCATGACTCACAATCTCACAAACCTAAACACAAATCAGTTCGACCGATTGCCACCTTTCAACTAAGTGAGTAATGATGGTGTATGGTGGTAAGCCTATGCCTAGACACAGACGATGGACATGACATAATAATGCAGTTTTGCTACAGTTGCTGGCATACAATTCGAAATTCCTAGTTTATCGGATAGTATGTCCAGGAATAACATTTGATGATTAAAATTATTTGATTCATGATCTTATTAAGGCCGAATCAAGAACGAGGTGAGATCCCTGCTAGGCCGAGGCCCGGATCCAGTTCGCCCATGTCTTAAAACGTCTCAGCTCCTTATGTACACTCTGCTGACTCTAATATAATAATAAAAAATTAATACCGTTTTGTTATTAATAATCAGAAAATTATAGGCCCAGTGGTCGAGTGGTAGTTTATCGCGCTTTCAAACCACAGGTACAGGTTCTATTCCCGGACTGGGTAAAATCGACTCAGCCATCATCCCTTCAGTGGGTCGATAAATGAGTATTAAGCTTACTTGGGGGCTAAAACACTGGAGGTTTCGCTTCAGACTGACCACCTACGATGGTATTACTGGGCATATGGGCCACTTGCGGCCCTCCATCCCATATCTGATATGTAGGAGTGGAGCGATTGTGAAAGTTCTCATGCTGGAAGAAGGACGCTTCTGATTGGCCGAGCCAATCGTTCGGAAAAGTTCCAAAATTGTTGAACTGTTCTGTGATGCATGGGAGAGAGCTGAGTGGTCGCTCTCTTATTGGATCGTAGCGAGTGAGGAAAATGACTCTCATTGGCTGCTCATATCTCTAAGAAAGAAATTTAAGATAATGGAGGTAGGGCAAGTCCAGTAGTGAGAAATACGATAGATTAGAAATTAAAAATACGATAAAATAAAAATTAAATTTAGCAAAGTGGGTGTCCAATAATAAAGTTGCACGGAATATTTAAAACTATGGTGGTTTATAAGAATCGAGAAGAATCCTTCTCGGTCTTTTAGTTGAAATATTAGGATTGTAATTATGAAGATTTAGCATATTAACGTTATTGCTATGAGGTACAGAATCAAAGAAATTTCTAGCAATCTTTTGAATGTAAGATTTAAAACTTTTAATTTTAATGGCTTTCCGGATGTCATCATTTCTCATATATCTGGTTGCTTTTACAATCATCTGGATAGTGGAATTTTGAAGAGTATAGACTGACCACCTGATCGGGACATCTGCTCATTCACCTTGTGACGGGCTCACGCGTCTCTTTTCTTTTACATAACCTCTGGGTCCTTTGACGGCCAAGATTAATGACAACTCTTTTCCAACCAAAACCCAAGAAGCGCAATGTGAACAAGAAATGCAAAGAAGATAGCTTTTAAAAGAACAGAAGTTTCAGTAAGCAAGATGGCAATTTGGAGAAAGTTATGTTTGAAGAGATACAAACGTGAATTGACAGCCACTTGTGAAGTTACCTGGAAAGTAAACCAGTAGTACAAGGTGCATACCATTGCACGCGCGCCCAGACAGTTCCATATAGAAATGAATTTAGTTGGGTTAAGGTAGGACTGACTATTT